>OX456985.1:34112561-34453036 GCA_949752695.1 Melanostoma scalare | reverse complement strand
TGAGATTTCAGGAATGTTTTGATGGGATCGTATTAAGCGTCTCAAATTGAGTCCCCCCGTCGTACAACCCCCAAAAAATCGTTATTTTTCGTCTATTTCGCTTTGTTCTCGAGATATGGAGCTTTTTACATTTTGGTCACCCAGGAAAGTGAGATTTCAGGAATGTTTTGATGGGATCGTATTAAGCGTCTCAAATTGAGTCCCCCCGTCGTACAACCCCCAAAAAATCGTTATTTTTCGTCTATTTCGCTTCGTTCTCGAGATATGGAGCTTTTTACATTTTGGTCACCCAGGAAAGTGAGATTTCAGGAATGTTTTGATGGGATCGTATTAAGCGTCTCAAATTGAGTCCCCCCGTCGTACAACCCCCAAAAAATCGTTATTTTTCGTCTATTTCGCTTCGTTCTCGAGATATGGAGCTTTTTACATTTTGGTCACCCAGGAAAGTGAGATTTCAGGAATGTTTTGGTGGGATCGTATTAAGCGTCTCAAATTGAGTCCCCCCGTCGTACAACCCCCAAAAAATCGTTATTTTTCGTCTATTTCGCTTCGTTCTCGAGATATGGAGCTTTTTACATTTTGGTCACCCAGGAAAGTGAGATTTCAGGAATGTTTTGATGGGATCGTATTAAGCGTCTCAAATTGAGTACCCCCGTCGTACAACCCCCAAAAAATCGTTATTTTCGTCTATCTAGCTTCGTTCTCGAGATATGGAGCTTTTTACATTTTGGTCACCCAGGAAAGTGAGATTTCAGGAATGTTTTGATGGGATCGTATTAAGCGTCTCAAATTGAGTCCCCCCGTCGTACAACCCCCAAAAAATCGTTATTTTTCGTCTATTTCGCTTCGTTCTCGAGATATGGAGCTTTTACATTTTGGTCACCCAGGAAAGTGAGATTTCAGGAATGTTTTGATGGGATCGTATTAAGCGTCTCAAATTGAGTCCCCCCGTCGTACAACCCCCAAAAAATCGTTATTTTTCGTCTATTTCGCTTCGTTCTCGAGATATGGAGCTTTTTACATTTTGGTCACCCAGGAAAGTGAGATTTCAGGAATGTTTTGATGGGATCGTATTAAGCGTCTCAAATTGAGTCCCCCCATCGTACAACTCCCAAAAAATCGTTATTTTTCGTCTATTTCGCTTCGTTCTCGAGATATGGAGCTTTTTACATTTTGGTCACCCAGGAAAGTGAGATTTCAGGAATGTTTTGATGGGATCGTATTATGCGTCTCAAATTGAGTCCCCCCGTCGTACAACCCCCAAAAAATCGTTATTTTTCGTCTATCTAGCTTCGTTCTCGAGATATGGAGCTTTTTACATTTTGGTCACCCAGGAAAGTGAGATATCAGGAATGTTTTGATGGATCGTATTAAGCGTCTCAAATTGAGTCCCCCCGTCGTACAACCCCCAAAAAATCGTTATTTTTCGTCTATTTCGCTTCGTTCTCGAGATATGGAGCTTTTTACATTTTGGTCACCCAGGAAAGTGAGATTTCAGGAATGTTTTGATGGGATCGTATTAAGCGTCTCTAATTGAGTCCCCCCGTCGTACAACCCCCAAAAAATCGTTATTTTTCGTCTATTTCGCTTCGTTCTCGAGATATGGAGCTTTTTACATTTTGGTCACCCAGGAAAGTGAGATTTCAGGAATGTTTTGATGGGATCGTATTAAGCGTCTCAAATTGAGTCCCCCCTTCGAACAACCCCCAAAAAATCGTTATTTTTCGTCTATCTAGCTTCGTTCTCGAGATATGGAGCTTTTTACATTTTGGTCACCCAGGAAAGTGAGATTTCAGGAATGTTTGATGGGATCGTATTAAGCGTCTCAAATTGAGTCCCCCCGTCGTACAACCCCCCAAAAAATCGTTATTTTTCGTCTATTTCGCTTCGTTCTCGAGATATGGAGCTTTTTACATTTTGGTCACCCAGGAAAGTGAGATTTCATTAATGTTTTGGTGGGATCGTATTAAGCGTCTCAAATTGAGTCCCCCCGTCGTACAACCCCCAAAAAATCGTTATTTTTCGTCTATTTCGCTTCGTTCTCGAGATATGGAGCTTTTTACATTTTGGTCACCCAGGAAAGTGAGATTCAGGAATGTTTTGATGGGATCGTATTAAGCGTCTCAAATTGAGTCCCCCGTCGTACAACCCCCAAAAAATCGTTATTTTTCGTCTATTTCGCTTCGTTCTCGAGATATGGAGCTTTTTACATTTTGGTCACCCAGGAAAGTGAGATTTCAGGAATGTTTTGATGGGATCGTATTAAGCGTCTCAAATTGAGTCCCCCCATCGTACAACTCCCAAAAATCGTTATTTTTCGTCTATTTCGCTTCGTTCTCGAGATATGGAGCTTTTTACATTTTGGTCACCCAGGAAAGTGAGATTTCAGGAATGTTTTGATGGGATCGTATTAAGCGTCTCAAATTGAGTCCCCCCTTCGAACATCTCCCAAAAAATCGTTATTTTGCGTCTATCTAGCTTCGTTCTCGAGATATGGAGCTTTTTACATTTTGGTCACCCAGGAAAGTGAGATTTCAGGAATGTTTTGATGGGATCGTATTAAGCGTCTCAAATTGAGTCCCCCCATCGTACAACCCCCATTTTTCGTCTATTTCGCTTCGTTCTCGAGATATGGAGCTTTTTACATTTTGGTCACCCAGGAAAGTGAGATTTCAGGAATGTTTTGATGGGATCGTATTAAGCGTCTCAAATTGAGTCCCCCATCGTACAACCCCCAAAAAATCGTTATTTTTCGTCTATCTCGCTTCGTTCTCGAGATATGGAGATTTTTACATTTTGGTCACCAGGAAAGTGAGATTTCAGGAATGTTTTGATGGGATCGTATTAAGCGTCTCAAATTGAGTCCCCCCGTCGTACAACTCCCAAAAAATCGTTATTTTTCGTCTATTTCGCTTCGTTCTCGAGATATGGAGATTTTTACATTTTGGTCACCCAGGAAAGTGAGATTTCAGGAATGTTTTGATGGGATCGTATTAAGCGTCTCAAATTGAGTCCCCCCTTCGAACAATCCCCAAAAAATCGTTATTTTTCGTCTATCTAGCTTCGTTCTCGAGATATGGAGCTTTTTACATTTTGGTCACCCAGGAAAGTGAGATTTCAGGAATGTTTTGATGGGATCGTATTAAGCGTCTCAAATTGAGTCCCCCCGTCGTACAACCCCAAAAAAATCGTTATTTTTCGTCTATTTCGCTTCGTTCTCGAGATATGGAGCTTTTTACATTTTGGTCACCCAGGAAAGTGAGATTTCAGGAATGTTTTGATGGGATCGTATTAAGCGTCTCAAATTGAGTCCCCCCATCGTACAACTCCCAAAAAATCGTTATTTTTCGTCTATTTCGCTTCGTTCTCGAGATATGGAGCTTTTTACATTTTGGTCACCTAGGAAAGTGAGATTTCAGGAATGTTTTGATGGGATCGTATTAAGCGTCTCAAATTGAGTCCCCCCATCGTACAACTCCCAAAAAATCGTTATTTTTCGTCTATTTCGCTTCGTTCTCGAGATATGGAGCTTTTTACATTTTGGTCACCCAGGAAAGTGAGATTTCAGGAATGTTTTGATGGGATCGTATTAAGCGTCTCAAATTGAGTCCCCCCGTCGTACAACCCCCAAAAAATCGTTATTTTTCGTCTATTTTGCTTCGTTCTCGAGATATGGAGCTTTTTACATTTTGGTCACCCAGGAAAGTGAGATTTCAGGAATGTTTTGATGGGATCGTATTAAGCGTCTCAAATTGAGTCCCCCATCGTACAACCCCCAAAAAATCGTTATGTTTCGTCTATCTCGCTTCGTTCTCGAGATATGGAGATTTTTACATTTTGGTCACCAGGAAATTGAGATTTCAGGAATGTTTTGATGGGATCGTATTAAGCGTCTCAAATTGAGTCCCCCATCGTACAACCCCCAAAAAATCGTTATGTTTCGTCTATCTCGCTTCGTTCTCGAGATATGGAGATTTTTACATTTTGGTCACCAGGAAATTGAGATTTCAGGAATGTTTTGATGGGATCGTATTAAGCGTCTCAAAGTGAGTCCCCCCATCGTATAACCCCCAAAAAATCGATATTTTTCGTCTATCTCGCTTCGATCTCGAGATATGGAGCTTTTTACATTTTGGTCACCAGGAAAGTGAGATTTCAGGAATGTTTTGATGGGATCGTATTAAGCGTCTCAAATTGAGTCCCCCATCGTACAACCCCCAAAAAATCGTTATGTTTCGTCTATCTCGCTTCGTTCTCGAGATATGGAGATTTTTACATTTTGGTCACCCAGGAAAGTGAGATTTCAGGAATGTTTTGATGGGATCGTATTAAGCGTCTCAAATTGAGTCCCCCATCGTACAACCCCCATTTTTCGTCTATCTCGCTTCGTTCTCGAGATATGGAGCTTTTTACATTTTGGTCACCCAGGAAAGTGAGATTTCAGGAATGTTTTGATGGGATCGTATTAAGCGTCTCAAATTGAGTCCCCCCATCGTACAACCCCCATTTTTCGTCTATCTCGCTTCGTTCTCGAGATATGGAGCTTTTTACATTTTGGTCACCCAGGAAAGTGAGATTTCAGGAATGTTTTGATGGGATCGTATTAAGCGTCTCAAATTGAGTCCCCCATCGTACAACCCCCAAAAAATCGTTATGTTTCGTCTATCTCACTTCGTTCTCGAGATATGGAGCTTTTTACATTTTGGTCACCCAGGAAAGTGAGATTTCAGGAATGTTTTGATGGGATCGTATTAAGCGTCTCAAAGTGAGTCCCCCCATCGTATAACCCCCAAAAAATCGATATTTTTCGTCTATCTCGCTTCGATCTCGAGATATGGAGCTTTTTACATTTTGGTCACCAGGAAAGTGAGATTTCAGGAATGTTTTGATGGGATCGTATTAAGTGTCTCAAATTGAGTCCCCCCATCGTACAACCCCCAAAAAATCGTTATTTTTCGTCTATCTCGCTTCGTTCTCGAGATATGGAGCTTTTTACATTTTGGTCACCCAGGAAAGTGAGATTTCAGGAATGTTTTGATGGGATCGTATTAAGCGTCTCAAATTGAGTCCCCCCATCGTACAACTCCCAAAAAATCGTTATTTTTCGTCTATTTCGCTTCGTTCTCGAGATATGGAGATTTTTACATTTTGGTCACCAGGAAAGTGAGATTTCAGGAATGTTTTGATGGGATCGTATTAAGCGTCTCAAATTGAGTCCCCCCATCGTATAACCCCCAAAAAATCGTTATTTTTCGTCTATCTCGCTTCGCTCTCGAGATATGGAGCTTTTTACATTTTGGTCACCAGGAAAGTGAGATTTCAGGAATGTTTTGATGGGATCGTGTTAAGCGTCTCTCGTAACGCGTTGGTAACCCTATCGGATCATCTCGCCTACTCATTGTGCTCCCGATTTTTTATCGTTTTTCTTTAAATTTATTGATTGTATTTACTCTTAAAGTCGTATAAACAATACATGAACTGCATACGCATATTAAAACATTAATAGTGTATAGGAATTTTGTGCAAGAGTGTTAGTTTGAATAATTAATTCAGTGTCGACGAAAATCAATTACATTAAAATAAAGAGTACCGTAAATTTCATCAAATCTGGTGCCATTATTCGTTTTTGATTGACACTATTTTATATGCCAATTCCTTCAGATCTTGTTGAGATCAATCATAAGCTACACAAAAAGTGGTTATAATTATCTGTGGGATTTGTATATCCAAAGTTATTTAACTTTAACTATAATTTCCAGTATTAACAAGGCTGACAGTCCAAAGTTAAGGGCTACCATCACGTCGTTTTGAAAAAAATTATTAAATCAATAGCTTTTTTTTTTTTTTTTTTGTGTCGCTCACGTTAAACGCCCTTTTATCCATTTTTTCTTCAAATTGTGAAAATGAGTGATATGAATTGTTTAATTTGCAAAAAAGACTCCAATGATGTCACAGTGGCCTGTGCCATATGTCTGCAACAAGTCCATGCAAAATGTATTGGCATAAAAGGAAAGGATGCAGATAAATTATTCACTGTACCGGGTCTTAAATTCTATTGCAAACTGCATGAAAAAATTTCCATAGACACAATTTATTGGAAAATTGTGAAGCTGAAAAAGCTTTTCAATAATGCTAACTCCATTTTCGGGGAACTTAAAGATGTTTTCGATTTTGACATCTTGAATAATCAAATTATGTCAAAGGCTTTCAATAATATTGAATTTGATGTTTCGACTTCTTATATATTTCTACAAGAACCGTTAATACAACTAACCTCTTCTCCGAAACCTATCTACCAAAATAAACATTACCAACACCAACAACAACACCTACAACAACAACAACCGCAGCAACAGCTTCAACAGCTTCAACAGCAACAGCAGCAGCCTCAGCAACAACAGCAACAGCAACAACAGGAACAGCAACAACAGCAACAGCAACAAGAGAAACAACAACAACACCAACACCAACAACAACAACGTCAACCGCAACAGCAGTCTCACCAACAACAACAGCAGCAACCACCTCAACACCATCAACAACAACAGCAACAACAACAACAACAACAACAACAACAACAACAACAACAACAACAACAACAACAACAACAACAACAACAACAACAACAACAACAACAACAACAACAACAACAACAACAACAACAACAACAACAACAACAACAACAACAACAACAACACCAACACCAACACCAACACCAACACCAACACCAACAACAACAACAACAACAACAACAACAACAACAACAACAACAACAACAACAACAACAACAACAACAACAACAACAACAACAACAACAACAACAACCGCAACAGCAGTCTCAACAACAACCGCAGCAGCAGCCACCTCAACAGCAACAACAACAAAAACAACAACAACAGCTGCAGCAACCACAACAACAGCAGCACCAGCAGCCTCATCAACAACAACAACAACAACAAAAACAACAACAACAACAACAACAACCACAACAACAACACCAACATCAACAACAACAGCCTCATCAACAACAACAACAACTAAAGAAGGCCAAACAACAACGTCAATTGCCTTCTACCTCAGTTGCAAGGGTACTACGTTCTGGAGCAAGCAGATGCTTGGAAATTCAACAGCATGTAAGTGACTCTCCTTCAATAAGGCCCAGTATTCCAATGGATTTAACGCTAGCGAGCCACTGGAGGCCCCAACAGCTTCCATCACGGATGAGGGGTGCTCCAACTCGGTAGCAATTTTGTCCACTGAAGTTCACTCAAGCAAATCTGATGTCGAAGAACTAACCGCTTTACCACCTGTGAAGAGTATTTTCGTTTCTCGCCTTTCACCATCAACGTCAGAAGATTTAATTCACAGATATATTTTAAAAAATAGCTCGTCTGTTTGTGTATCTAATCTTATTATTCGCAAATTCGCTATGGAACCAGAAAAAGAATATTCGTCTTTCGAAATCAAAGTTGGAAGAAACCTCGAGCTCTACAATGTTCTATGCAATAGGTCTTTTTGGCCCTTGCATACTGTGGTTCATGACTTTTTTCGCAACAAGAAGCGACGACCCAACAACAGCTGAAAGAGCCCCTCTGATATATTCTAATGAACGAAGCAATATTAAGTCTATGAATGCCAATTGCCTAAAAATATATTACCACAATGCAAGTGGAATTCGAACCAAACTTGCCGCCTTATACCAATCATCTAACCATGTAGACTATGATATTATTGTTATTGTTGAAAGCTGGCTTTGGAGTGGAATTTCCGATTCTGAAATTGTCAACGGCGCCGGCGGTTCATACATAGTCTTTCGACGAGATCGATGCATTACTGCAGAAGATCGCGGAGGTGGTCTATTTATGGCGGTTCGCTCATGCTTCCCATCCCACTTAATACCGCTGCCAATCATCGACATCGAACAATTATGTGTGTCACTCCGTCTCGGAACAGGTACTTCCGTTTATATCATCACAAGCTACATACCACCTAGAAGCACCATTGATATATATGAGAAGCACCTTGCCAACATTGATTTTGTAAGTAATTTAAATGACTGTCCACAGAAGGTTTTTGTACTTGGTGATTTTAATTTAACTGATGTGAAATGGTCTTATTCTTCTAATGAAAATATGCTTATTCCATGTAACTTGAGAACTGCTATCGAAATAACTTTTGTTGACCATTTATTTGCTCTTAACTTATGTCAAGTCAATAACGTTGTCAATAGTTTGAATAATATTCTTGATCTTGTTTTCATACCACATGATGAATTCAAGGGTTCTGTATATGAAACGCTTCCTTTTTCATTATTAAATGATTCTATCAATCACAAAGAACTATATATTGAAATTCAACTGTACATTTATTTAAAAATTAATAGTAACGATTCATTATCATTTAACTTTTTAAAAGCCAATTTTATTGAACTTGATAATTATCTTGAAACTGTTGACTGGAAAACTGAATTTTTAAACCTAGAATTACAAAATATGTTTGATCGCTTTTCGAAGATTTTAAATAATGCTTTCAATCTATTTCTGCCACATAAAAAGAAAAAGAATATTTCCAAACCTCCATGGTATAATAACAGGCTGACACACCTTAAAAATTTAAAAAATAAATCTTTCGCTAAGTTTAAGAAATCAAATGATTTGGCTGACCAAATACAGTTTTGTAATCTTCGTAGGGAATTCATGGTTTTAAGTAGATTCTCGCACAGAAATTATGTTATGCAGGTTGAACTCAATTTAAAAAATGACCCAAAAAGTTTTTGGTCTTTTATAAATTCTAAACGAAAATCACTGGGGATTCCAAATTCTATGTTTTATAAAAATCAGGAATCTGATGAAATTAAAAACACCCTTGAGCTATTTGCTAAGTTTTTTGAATCGGTCTATTCAAAATCAAATGAAAATCTGGTTCACCTTCCTGATTGCAATCCTAAAGTAAATATAGGGTCCTTACAATTAGATCTTAACGATGTCTTAGAAGGATTGCAAGATCTCAAGCCGAACGCTAAGCCTGGCGTTGATGGCATTCCAGCAATAGTTTTAAAGAGATGTTCCAATTCCCTTTCTCTTCCATTACTAATCATTTTCAATTCATCACTGGCATCGGGAGTGTTCTTAGATGATTGGAAATCCTCTTTCTTGATTCCCATTTTTAAGACGGGTTCCAAAAACAATGTAGAAAACTACAGAGGAATTTGTAAACTGTCTGCAATTCCTAAGTTTTTTGAAAGCCTTGTCAAAAAAAAGCTTGATTTCCTAGTGAAGGAACATATAAGTGATACTCAACATGGGTTCATCTCGGGAAGATCGACAATCACCAATTTAACATGTTTCTCTTCTTTTGTTGTTGATGCTATTGAAAGCAAAAACCAAGTGGATGTTATTTATACGGATTTTAGCAAAGCATTTGACTCGGTTTGCCACAAAATATTGCTTCAAAAATTGGAGTCATTTGGTGTCCACTCAAGCCTCCTTAAATGGATCTGTTCCTTCCTCATAAGAAGAGTTCAAAAAGTCAAAATTGACGAATTTACCTCAAGGCAGATAAATTGTACCTCTGGTGTTCCACAGGGTAGTCATCTAGGTCCTCTACTGTTTATAATATTCATTGATGATATTGTTAACTGTGTTAACTTCAGCAAATGCCTCATATATGCAGACGATCTGAAACTTTTTCTGAAAGTAACCTCTATAAGTGATTGTCAAAAACTCCAATTGGATCTTGATAATCTATGTCGATGGTGTATGTTAAATCGTTTGAATCTTAACACCAAGAAATGTTTTGTGATTTCTCTCTCAAGAAAGCATCATATGCAAGAGTTTTCATATTATCTTGATTGCAACCCTCTTCAGAGAACTGAAAAGTTCAAAGATTTAGGCGTAATTTTTGACTCCAAATTCTCTTTTACACAACATTTAGAAGCTATTATATCTAAAGCAAACTCGATGTTGGGATTTATAAAAAAAAACTCAACAGACTTCACTAACCCCTACACCCTTGTGTCTCTTTATACCTCACTAGTAAGACCCAACCTAGAGTATGCAGACATCATCTGGAACCCTCACCAACAATATCTTTCAGATCGAATTCAGAAAGTTCAGAACAATTTTACGAAGTATGCATTTTACAAAATGCGATGGAGTTTTCTTCCAAATTCCATAGCTAGGCAAAATCTTCTAGGTTTGCAGTCACTCAAATCACGTAGAACTAGTCATGACATAGTTTTCGTCCGAGATATTTTATGTTATCATATAAAGTGTCCTCCCTTGTTGTCCTTAATTTGTATTTATGCTCCGGAGAGACCGTTGAGGGATAGAAATCTTCTTTTTCAATCAATGCACAGAACTAACTATGGCATGAGTGAACCAATTTCAAGATCAATTAGAGAGTTCAATGAGATTTATGGTCATATTGATCTGTCTTTCTCCAGAGATAAATTCCGAAATGAATTGTATTACTTACTTTTAAGAAATTGAAACCTTGCTATTATTTCATTTAAAATTAATTTAAAACTTTTCTTTTATTGCGTTGTAATATGTAATCTGTTGAGCTGATTGCTCGTAGGTGAAATAAATAAATAAATAAATAAATAAATAAATAAATTGAGTCCCCCCATCGTACAACCCCCAAGAAATCGTTATTTTTCGTCTATCTCGCTTCGTTCTCGATTTATGGAGCTTTTTACATTTTGGTCACCCAGGAAAGTGAGATTTCAGGAATGTTTTGATGGGATCGTATGAAGCGTCTCAAATTGAGTCCCCCCTTCGTACAACCCTTTTCGAGTTTTTGGAAGGTCGTTGTGATGCTTTAGAAAGTGTTAATACTGGGTTTGCTGAAACTAGAACACCAAAAAAACCCGGTGTAAAAAGCATGTACGTTTCGTCTCCTTCATGCATAAAATGCAATGGTCTGCATGGGCTTCCACAATGTCCAGATTTCCTTAAAATGCAGGTTAGTTTGAGAAGGGATTTTGTTAAATCGTCTAAACTTTGTTTTAATTGTCTTCGAGTTGGTCATTCTTCGAGTAGGTGTTCATCGAAATTTCGTTGTTCGGTCTGTAAATCTAGACATCACAGTTTAGTACATGATGAATCCGTTTATGTAAAACGCAATGACCATTATTCAGTTGGAACATCGGCAAACAATTTGGACAATGAAGGTCCTATCCGTGAGTTTAAACCGAAAGAACTTGTTCCTTCGCCTCCTGCGACTTCAAACGTAACCTTTGTGAATAACCATTCGCTTAACATCTCACACTATGTACCACAGACACTACTTTCAACAGCGATCGGAAAGATAAGGGATATTCAGGGCGCTTACCAGGAGGTTCGAATACTTATCGATTCAGGCTCCCAGGTTTCTTTTATTACAGAGTCCAGCGACTGGGGCTTAAAAGAAGAAACGTGAGTATACCAATTAGTGGTATCGGGTTTACGGATGCCGGTAAATCTAGAGGCCTTCTTTCGATCGTTATCTCATCGCGCATTGATTTATCTAGTATTTTTGTTAATACCTACATATTATCAAGCGTAACTTCGAACTTGCCTACATCATCATTCAGCGTCGAAGATTGGGAGCATGTACAAGGCTTGGAATTAGCTGACCCTTCGTTTGGTGAATCCTCTGGTGTAGATATTTTACTTGGAGCTGACAAAGTTTGGGAGGTCCTTACAGGAAGTGTGGTTTATGGTAAACAGGGTCAACCTATAGCTCAAAAAAACAATTTTTGGTTGGGTGTTGGCAGGACAATTATCACCTGTGAGCAATACTTGTATCGTGTCTTATCCAGCCACCCTAAATATTGATTCGATGCTTCAAGCATTTTGGACAGTTGAGGAGGTTGATTCCAAATCCATTGTTTCTAAAGAAGACCAGGCAATTGAAGAACATTTTGTTAGAACTCACACCCGTGATCCAAATGGAAAATACATAGTCGATCTTCCGTTCAAATTATCTCCTAACTTTAAAAATACATTTTATGGTGCTTTTTCGCGTCTGAAATCTATGGAAAGGAAATTCGCTTCCAACAAAATTTTTTTTGAAAACTATTCCACTTTTCTTAAGGAATATTTGGCCTTGGGACATATGGCCAAGGTACCTGAAGGAGAAATCAACAACCCTAACGTGTATTACCTACCACATCATGCAGTGCTAAAACCCGACAGTATAAGCACAAAACTTCGCGTTGTTTTTGACGGTTAATTTCAAGATAGCAATGGTATTTGTTTGAACGACTCGCTAATGATAGGACCACCAATTTAAAGAAATTTATTCGCTGTTTGTTTACCTTTCCGCCGTCATAAATTCGTTTTTTCCGCGGACATCGTCAAAATGTTTCGCTAAGTGGGCAATGGGTAGAGTCATTAACTTACACCCAGGGAAGGATGGACATATCCGAGTTGTCACATTGGAAACAAGCAATGGAAACCTTGTACGACCCATACATAAATTGGCTATTTTACCCATAAACTGAAACTGCGTTCCAGGTGGGGCGGGATGTTTGAGAATGGAGCTACATTTTAATATCATGTTGTTTAATTTCATTTAAATCATAATTACCTATTAAGTAATTCAAATACTTTATTATTTGTTAAATTGCCTAACATTGTTCATTTACCTTATCTTTACGTAACTGCTTAAATTCCTATTACATATCATATCTCATTGTAAACGGTTATTATTCTCTCTTTAGCTTTCGCTACTATTCGTATGTGCAATGTACACGCTTGGCTTAGGTCATTCGTTTCTTAGTCGCCGACCAGTGAACATGAAAAATAAACTTAGATTGTACAATTGAATTCGGTGTTATCAATTCCGTTCGATTGTCCCACGATATAGCTGCAATTAGATTGTACAGCTTTTTGCATGAATTTTGTTCGTGATATTTTTGCATCCGTTCTCAAATACCCCCCTTTGTACAACCCTCAAAAAATCGTTCTTTTTCGTCTATCTCGCTTCGTTCTCGAGATATGGAGCTTTTTACATTTTGGTGACCCAGGAAAGTGAAATTTCAGGAATGTTTTGATGGGATCGTATGGCGCGTCTCAAATGGAGTCCCCCCTTCGTACAACTCCCAAAAAATCGTTATTTTTCGTTTATTTCGCTTCGTTCTCGAGATATGGAGCTTTTTACATTTTGGTCACCCAGGAAAGTGAGATTTCAGGAATGTTTTGATGGGGTCGTATGAAGCGTCTCAAATTGAGCTCCCCGATTGTACAAACCTCAAAATATCGTTATTTTTCGTCTATCTCGCTTCGTTCTCGAGATATGGAGCTTTTTACATTTTGGTCACCCAGGAAAGTGAGATTTCAGGAATGTTTACGGGAATGTTACGGGGACCCTGTATTGCGGCAGTTGTGTGTACTCGTTATGTCCATCATCTGCAATTATGCGACCTCATGTCTATTTGAGTTAGGCCTTAGGCCTCTTAAGCCTTCAAATCTACGGCTTGATAAAAAGATCGCCAAGTGTACAAGTTTAGTTCATATTGCTTCGTTTCGCAGCTTTTCAATGGAATTTCAAATATGCATGATCTTATTGCAGCGGTACATGCATCCCATTTCACAATGTAGTTCACTCCATCACAAGTATTTTTATGTTACTCATACGCCCAGTATTCCCCTATCTCTTTCCATTGATATGCATTCATGTAGTGTATAAGCTTTCCTCTCACTTTCATCTTCAGTTGTGTAATAATAAACAACAAATAAATGTAACAGCCAAGAGAAACTCGATTGATGGTAAACATTCAAACTGAAAATAACCGAACAAAATCCACTGAATGCCAATGGTGCCTATGAATACCAACCACGGTATAACTCTTTTTACTGAGACACAAAGAGAGACTAATGTGAGTTGAGTAGCGCTTTAAGCTTACAACAAAACTCTTACTTGTTGTACGACTCCAATGAATAAAGAAAAAAAATTGTCTATGCCTTTTATTTCATGGCAGTGTATTCCGCCAAGGTAACTAAACGCCTCTGGACCTGATTTTCATTCAGTTTACAATTTCGAGTCGTAACGTTTATACAAGTTTCAGCTGCGGTCGTGGCCCGAAATAAATCATCAAAATTTATTTGTTTTTTCTAATTAATTCTTCTAAAATACATAAAATGAATAATTCTAGCTTCTATTTCGTCTTAGTGGTTATAGTGGGCTCTGCACTAGCTTCACCGATGCTCTATAAAAAGAACGATCAAGATAAATACGAACCAGGTGTGTGTGATTAAAAATAATTACCTAAATTGCTTAGCCCTGAGTTTAATTTCGAAATTTCTTAAGATCTGATTGCTGTTTCATCGACTGTCATTCCATTAACTGTTTACGAAGTCAGCTATGGCTTGGGCGGTAAACCAAGTGAGGAATACAAAATGGCATATTTGAAAAAATTGCGAAAGAAGGTCAAACATACTGACGAGGAAGAGGATCCGGATACTCTAATAACAAGTAAGTATTTATTCAGTTCGAATGCCCTCGAAGTGCATAGTAATTTTTTTTTTTACTACTTTTTAGTTAAGAAGAAGTACCAGGACAACAAAGCTAAAGTCAAAGGCCTCTAGACGAAGCAAAGAGTTCTTGGAATGGTAGGGAAACAGGAATAGGGAGGTGTGTTAATTTATTTAAGGCAAGCATTGTTATATTTAAATCAAAAATATTGTTAGACCAGATTGAATGTAAAAGTATAACTATACAAATATAAACTACTTGACTGTGTGAGTTTTTTTTAGTTAAAACTATTCCTATGTTGAAACACGTATTATGTTCTGTATAAGGAAGCAATTTGTCAATATCACTGCGTGGGATGGAATGATCATATGCAGATAGAAGAAATGATCTAAGAATGAGCTTTTTTCTTCTTTATTAATGGGTAACAGTTTTTGATATTTTTTTCTTTTTGTTTTTCGTAAATCTTTTCTTTACTTTTATGGGCCTAGCTTCGGTAGAGGTTGTAAAAAATCTCGAGGCTTTTTTGCATTGACACAGAATAACAGCTATAACTATGTAATCCCCTAGAATAATAATGCTTCAACGAATGACATTCAATTCGTACGCCAATGGATTACGCCATGTTTAAGGCCAACTAAATGCCAATGTCGTTGTATGTTTGTACGTGGAGTATTTGTTCTGCCCTCATTTTTGTTTCTTTGCGAATCCTATCGGCATGCAGTATGTATAATATTGACTTTTTGAAGGGATCTCTCCTTTGAACATGAAAACACAAACTGAGACGGTCATGCTCACTTTTTTCAAGATGGTATTTTTGACATTCTGTGGTACTTTGAGAAACATTGTGGAGCTCTACTGCCACCTTATAAACCCTACTCTTCCATAGTTGATGTCGTCACCATTTTTTTTTTTTTTTTTCTTTTTTTGAGGTTTTTGAAATACCAGCTGGAGCATCAGTCAGACCAAAATACCGGTTAATTGCACTACCAGATATCAACCATCTTTTTGTTACAGCTTTCCAGATGTTCGTAGAACAGCCAAAAGACGTTACCATGATAAGGAGCCTAAGTTACCAGCTCTCACCATTTCTGCGCCGAATATCTGTAACCTCGTGCGAGAAAAGCAGGACATTTGCAGGAAGTGCTCCGCGGTGTCTTCATCTTCTCTACAAGATTCACAGAGTACGGCATCACTTAAGCCTTACTCTTTTGAGTGGTTTGGCATAAGAGAAGTGCCTCGTTGCAACGCCAATAAGCTTTCTAAATTCTTTTTCGTCGTCATTATAGTTCTCAGGTATTCAAACTTTTCAAAATTGGGAAGCGCATTTCTATTCAAATAAATGTCTGGAGTATCTCATCTGACCGGCATCTTTGTCTTTTTGGAAACTGTTTAGTCGTTACCCACAAGATGCTGTCCTTTAGCATCATTTATTAACTTAGTCGAACGAAACTCCTGAACATTCATCCTTCTTTGAGCGTTTGTTTGGAAGATGATTCATAAATAAAATAAAAAAATAAAATAAATGGTTGCCTCCTTATTCAATTTGTTCTGTCATCTTTGGCTTGGTTAGCATCAGCAGCCGGACAGACATATATATTTTCCGATACATGACCTTCGTGATTCTTGGAGCTTCTGTATTCCACTTCAACGCGAGCATTTTCACCTCTTAATTTGAGGTGCTTTGTATCATGCTTTGAAACTTACTTTCTTCTTACTCTTAACAACATTTCACTTTCACTTTCAGAACTTTTAATAAAGTTCACACATAAGAATTGCAACCTACTTAACAATTTCCCCATATTATAATACTTTAACTTTTAAATTTCAAAAATTTTTGGGACTATGAACTACGTTCGGCCTACGAACGCTTCCATTTCGAGATGCTATATTTTGAGATACCATTTCGAGATACCATTTTGAGATACTCGAAGTCCATCTCATCCTAAGAGCTGATATCAGATTATTTTCGACGAAGACTCCCTCACACAACTTTCTTAAATACGCAAAACATTCGCCATTATTTGAATAAACGCGCACAAGAAACTATGTTCATTTAAAAGTCCTTACCGAAGAGAAGAAAATATTAAATCATTTTTTAAGTATACATTTATTGCATTGTTACTGCCTTCTGTGCTTACACAATAGTTTAACAAACACCATTTTCAAATCAACTTCCTTATCTGTTTTTTTTTTTTTACTTTTTTATTGTATACTTTTGAAAAAAGCACTAACATAAAATTTCTAATAAACCAATTTCGTAAATGTCTTTTCTGTACACATATAATTTATACTTTCCGTTAGTTTAGTTTTTGTATTTTAATTTTTGAAAATCTTTAGTTTTATTCAATTTTTATTTAAATTTAAATTGTTAGATTTTAATAATTTCATTTATATAATGTTTTGTATATATTATATAAATGTGAAATTAAAAATTTCCTTAATAAACTATTTACACATTTTTAATGAAACCAAAAACAAATTCAAACGAAAATACTACATGTTAACTTTGGTACTCAAACAATGTCACTTCACGCTTCATTTGTGTTTGTGTCATTCTTTTGCTTATTTTAAACTATTTTTTTTACAGTTAAGATTAAATTTTATTTGAATTGGTTTGTATTTGAATTTAAGTTATTACCATTTGTTTGATGCTGTTCATGATGTTTAATTTCAATCGGCAGTGTTTTTTATTTGTGTCTTAATTTTTTGTCTTCTTTTTGGTTTTTTGTTTTTTGTTTTTACATTTATGGATTTAAGTTAAAAAATTTTGTTTCTCAAACTCAATTCGTTTAAAGCATTTTATTGTATTTTTAAGTATCTCTGTTTTTATATGTTAAAATTTTACATTTATAATAAATATATATCTCCTTTAATAAAAAAAATATTACCTACAGTAAATTTAAAAATAATTTTCCATTAACTACACTTTTTTGTCAACAGAAGTTAAAATTCTTTACACTAGTTCGTGCAGAAATATATGATAATTCATATTTTTTTCTTTCTTTTTGCATAACAAATCAATGTTATATATTCACTAAAAATAAGCGTTTAGTTTTTTTCTTCTTCAAACCTTGTTTTTTCTTTTCTGCTAAGTAAAATTCATAAATGTTTAACTTTCTCTTTTGCGTTCAAATAAAAAATTCAAATCAAACACAGCAACTCAGTGATAAATATATTAATTATATGTTTTGGAAACTAAGCTAACATATACTCGTACAATATATATCAGGAGAGATAGAGGACACAAATACCAACGTAACATTTAACATTTAATACTTTTTGTTTAAATTTTTCCATTTTAATACTTTTGTTTTAATTTAATTCTTATTTTATGATTTAACTCATTCTCTATTTGAGATTGAATAGATGTAGTTTTTTTTTTTTACTTATACTCGTGGGATTTATTTAGATATATCTATTTAACTCTACACACATATTTAGTATTTTGTTTTAAATATTTATTTTTATGTTGGTTTTGCTTCATTGTTGCATTGAATTATGTTTTTCTTTTGTGTTGCGAAAGCAGAAATAATAATAAAAAATTTTCTTTTCTGGCAAGATACGATTTGAGAATATTGAAAGATTTAAAGTTTGATGGTCTTATAGTAATATGGAATTGCGTTTCTTAAATTTTTACACTATCATAGATGGCAATTAACGTTTTCATAAGTAATGTGGTGAAAATTTACAAAATGCGTGAATATAATTTTTTTACAAGTTTTAATTGACTGGGAACAAGAGAAAGAGCTGACTGTGATGGATTCTGGATTTAAATGATAACAGGAGAGAATGTGAGGTTTGCAAAAAATAATAAAATAAGATCGTAGGAAGTCTGTTACTTAGTTAATATAATGCATATATAATATGTACATAAAAAAAAAGATAATAGAAAAAATAGAAAGGTAATTAAGAAACGTTTAGCTGGAATTCATCGACTGAGTGTACAAATTCTTTATCTTCTTCACCCAAGGCTTAGAAAGACAACAGGAGCGAATATGACAATTATTGCTTTGCTTCTAAAGACTTGTTGGTTGCATAAAAAGTATACATAGGCAATAGTATACCTCATAACGCACAGGATATATGGAGAGATATTCTGAAGTTTTTAAACCCAAACCCATTTCTTAGGCGTAAATGCTTCAATCAATCATTTACTTAATTAGGAAAATTCTAAATAAATCGAAAAATAGATAAAGAACAGAAAGGCACGAATTTAGCTAAGTAATTCAGCACCTGTATCGATTTTGTGTGGCAATTAGTAACATACACATACAACTACATAAAGGGGCTTATTTAGTCGCTATTATTTTCTTTTTTCTTCACTGCCATATCAAAACTTTGTACGAAATATTTTTTTTCTTGTACAGCTCATAGGCATTTTGTTGTACAATCTTTGACAATGGTTGGATTTCATTTGAATTGATTGCTCTACAAAAGAGTCCATGGCGGCGTACTCCTAACTTGAAAGATAAAAAATTAACAATTTATACAATTTATAAACACGAAAATTCCACAATATAAAATAAAAATAAATAAATAGGGTGGCGCAACACAACGAGGAGCCCCAGGGCCTAACACATTCCTCGCAACCATGCCCTGTGAGGGAATGGAGGGGACCTACAATTTTCTGCCGGTTCCGAATGGCTAATAGAGAAAGCGCTTTTCATGGAAATAAATTTAATAACGGAGGACTTGCCAATTCCTCGCGAAAAGCAATACCCGCGGAAATTTTTTTTTGGCAGACATGCTAACCATCACGTTGCGGGTATCACAAAATTCCATACTATCTAAACTAAAAAGCCTAACACGAGAACCTCACAAAATATCGATGCAAGCAATTTTATGACCAAAAACTGTCTTTGTAGGAAATTGAATTTCATACAAATTTTTCATATACTTTTTCTAGAATTCTTGATACTTACCAGATAGGGACAAAATAAGGGAAGTTAATGTTGTGTATTGCAGTTATTCGAGTTTCTCTTTCTCTTTTAATTATCTAATTGACAGCTACTCGTCACTTGCATACCAGCCTCCGACCAAGTAAAGCTAAGTGTACACGATTGGTAGGTCTGACAATCATTGTCAGATCTGCAAACGTCTGACAATGTGAACAAATGAGCTGACAATGAGGGTGAAAATGGAATTTGTGTGTACACGGTTTGCAGAAATCTACAAGTATCTGTAAGTTTATTGCCAGCTATTTGACTGACAATGTCGACACACTAATTTGGACAAATAGCTGGAAATAGATTTGCAGATATTTGTAAATTTCTGCAAACCGTGTACACACAAATTCCATTTGTGGATCTGCAAATTCATTTTCAGTTCATTGTCTCATCGCATCTGTCAAAAAAATTTTAAAGCTAAAAGTGAAAACAACATAGATTTCGTTTTCAATCGTTTAATATTCAACTTAAAGTGAAATATCAAAAAATAATATAAATGGATAAAAACGTTGCAATCGCAACTATTTTGACGGCGTATTGATGAAAGAGCCAAACAGCCGAAAAAGACGTATCGTAAGGTATGGACGAAGGATTGGGTGGCCCGTCGTGAGCAGGAGGGATTCTACGCAAAATTGATAGTGGAATTACGAGCAGAGGAACCAGAACTCTACCGAAATTTTTTACGAATGGATTACAAGCAATTTGATCACCTTTTAGCTTTGGTGGCTCCACATATACAAAAAAAGATACGAATATGCAATGGAAAGCAACATTATTTGAGAACTACTCCAAGGTTTTTTCTTATGTCGTTTTCATGAAGTTTTCAAAGATCTACAGAAAAAATAAGTTTTCATTCGGTCCGAATGGAAAGCTAGCGTTAAGATTAGATTTCCGAGAATAGAATACAAATACTAGTACAACAAAATATATCCCTTTGTTTTATTTCGATTTTACGTTAACCGGCCAGCGGATTACATACAAATTTAGCTAATTTTTTGATGCACCGCAGTCTGAATTCATAGCAAGACTTTTTCGCCTCTGTGAGCTCACCTGGAGCATTATAAATTTGATTACGAGGTGTCATAAATACTCTTCGTCTGAGATCTTCTGCTACAGATTGCAAATCTGAATGAAAACTACTTGCAGCTTCGTCTAGAAAACATTGGTATGAATATTGATTCAATACCGAAAATAAATTCACTTACCAGTGACTTCTGGTATCAAAAAAGAGTTAACAATCTTCTCTGAGTCGGAAACATTCGATGAACTTCTTTTGTTCATCTGTTTCACCAATGAATATTTTGACTTTGGTTTCTGCTTTTTTGGTTTGGTTGGCTTAGCATTTTGTGTTGCATTTGTTTCTCTGTGTCCAGGAAATCTATCCGCTTGGCTCGGTTTTTTATGAACAAGACGTTTGGATATTAATCCTCAACAAACGGCTTCGTATCCTGATTAGGTTTAGTTGTTTCCGCCATCTGGAATAATCACACTAGATTCATGTGGAAATGGTCGTTCTGCAGAAAGATCATAAGTGACATACAGAAAGGAATAAAATGATGTTATGCATGTCATCCATTTCACTGGTTATCTCAACTTTTTTATATCAGTTAGCATCCATAACTAAAAAAATGTTCACGTAATTAACACATTTTCTATAAAAACAAAAATCACCTTTAAATTTTCGATGAGTTTTGTAGTTGACAATGTAATTGTAGAGATAATTCAAGTGTTTTTTTTTTGCTTGTAATCCTTCTCAGATTTGTCTGCCAATGAATAAATTTGAAAATGTTTCTGAAACTGGGTCTGCAAATTTATTTATTGCCAGACATTTGCAGAAGCGTCAGAAAATGAACAAAATTTGTGTACACACGATTGCCACATTTGCGAATTAATTTGTCTTCAAAATGATTGATGAGCAAATTTTTCTGCAAAAAAATTTGGTGTGTACACGGTTGTCAGCTTGCGTGTACACGACTGCCAGATATCTGCAAATTAATTAGCAGATATTTGTCTACAAATTTGCAGCCAAATAGTTTTTCTGCAAATTCATTTGGTGTGTACACGATTGTCAGCCATTCGAGACAAATTTTTCACTGACAGATCTGGCAATATTTGCAGATCAGGCAATCGTGTACACTTAGCTTAAGACGTATAACAAGTATATAAAATAAAGTGAACTGTACTTTCTATACTAAAGTCTGCACGTGTTTCATTTGTCCAAATACATAATATTCTGGCGACGAGGAAAAAAAAAGAAAAAGGAAAAAATTGTAATTCTTCGAGTTAAAAGTCTATTAAGTGTAAATTCATTTAAAAAAAAAAAATGAATAAACTATTTGGGAGTGTCGAGCCTTTTGAAATGGGCGATAGTTTAAAAGACTACGAAGATCGCGTGAAAAATTTATTTTTATTAAATGATGTGCAAGAGGATGCAAAAAATCCACTCTTTATTGGCATCATGGGGAAAGCCATGTACGAATTATTGGCCAAATTGACTTATCCAGATTCACCATGTGCAAAAAAAGTTTCACGAGAATTTGTCATTGTTAAGAAGTCAATTTGCCCCCAAACCAAATAATCGAGCGGAGCGCTTTAAATTTCACAACATCGTTCAACAACCTGGCGAACAAATAAGTGAGTTTATTGTTAAGCTAAAAGCTGCTGCCCAGGATTGTAATTTCGGCGATTTTCTGCAAAGAGACCTAGATGCTTCTACCACAGGTACCAGTTCCAGCTTCTAGTACATCACCAGAGGTAAGCGGGGTAGAATCGAAATTGGGTCTCTACAAATTGAAGTTGTTGAATGAACAGTTAGCTGATCGTTTCATAGTTGGTCTACGTCACGAGAAAATTCAGCAGGTTTTGCTTGAAAATGAATGCTACACGTTCTTGCAATGTTGTGAAAAAGCTTTGGCAGTCGAAGCCTCTGAAAAAGCGTCGAGTTATGTACAGTCACCCACTACAACACATGCTGTCTATGGGTAGTCGTGCAGGTCAAGATGGAGGAAACCAGTCCAAGTCAAAACAGACGGTTAATGGTCACGTCAGCAAATCATCTAATCAGAAGTCGAGATCAAAAAACAACAACGATCGTCATCAAAGTAACAAAAATGTTTGTCAGCGCTGTGGGAGAGCAGCTCACACGAATTGCCCAGCCGTTGATTGGGAGTGCTTCAGTTGCGGAAAAAAAGGGCACATTTCTACAATGTGCAGAAACAAATCACAGTCCAGCATTAAAGATTAAAGTCATTAGTAGCACGCCACCGACCGTCCAGAAGTCAGCCGCAGTTATGTAGATTGTCAATTAACGGAATCAATGGAGATTGATACCGGTGCAATGACGTCAATCATGTGTGAAGATCAATATAAAATATTTTTTTCTAAATTTAATTTAAATAGTTATGGTGTAAATTTAATTTCAGTTACAGGTGCTAAAATTCATGAGCTCGGATTGATGGATTGTGAAGTGCGATTTTCCAATAAAATTTTTAAGTTGTCGTGTGTAGTCGTTCAGGGAAATTCACCAAAAGTTTGTATAATGGGCAGAGACTGGCTTGATGTTCTGTATCCAGATTGGCGAGATAATTTTTTGGTCGGTAAGTCGGTATGTAACGCTAACGCCATATCTCAATTAGATGTTCGAGAGCAGATCAAAGTAAAATATCCGGTCATTTACCAAGAAAAGTTAAATAGTCCGATTATTGGTTTCGAAGCAGATATTGCTTTGAAGGAAGAGGCTGTCCCTATCTTTCACGCTACATATAGCGTACCATTTAAATTGCGGGAAAAAGTTGAGAGGGAATTAAATCGTTTAGTGGCAGAAGGAATTCTGGAACCGATTGAGGTTAGTCATTGGGCAAGTCCCATAGTTATCGTACCAAAAAAAGACAACACCATTAGAATTTGCGTTGACTGCAAAGTCACTATCAATAAATATGTCGAGACACGTTTTAACGCATTACCAAAGCCACAAGAAATATTCGCGGAGATGTCAGAGTGCAAATTTTTCTGTGTTTTGGATTTGACGGGGGCATATTTGCAACTTGCGGTCAGTCCAAAATCGCAAAAAGTGTTAGTAATAAACACTTTTAAGGGGTTGTTCAAGTACACTAGGTTGATTTTGGGGGAAAGTTGCGCTCCAGGAATTTTCCAAACGTTGATGGATAGAATTTTATTGGGGTTAAAACGCGTTCGGTGCTATATAGATTTGGTGATCGGGGGATTTTCGGAAGAAGAATGTAAAGCATTACTTTTTGAAGTTTTGTCACGACTCTCAAAACATAATGTGCGTATTAACTTGTCAAAATGCAAATTTTTACAATCCTCAGTCGATTTTTTGGGTCACACATTGTCAGATAAGGGGCTTAGCCCGAATAAAAATAAAGTAGAGGCTATTGTCAAAGCCCCAGCTCCAAAAGATTTGCGGGAGCTTGAGTCGTTTTTGGGGTTACTTTACTTCTACCATCAGTATTTACCTAATTTGGCTACGGATGTCTATCCGCTGAACTGTCTAAGAAGGAAAAGTGCAAATTATGTGTGGTCAGAAGAATGTGAAGTCGCATTTGAAAAATGCAAAAGTTCTCTTGTGAATAATAATCTGTTAGAGTTATATGACTCAGAGAAGCCAATCATAGTCACAACAGATGCAAGCCCGGTTGGAGTTGGGGCTATTTTAGCTCATCTAGTCGAAGGTATTGAAAAACCTGTCTTTTTTGCCTCGTGCACACTGAGTGAGTCTGAACGTAACTATTTTCAGTTACACAGGGAAGGGTTGGCGGTAATGTTTGCCATTAAAAAATTTCACATATTTATTTATGGTCACAAGTTTACGCTATGTACGGATAACATTGCGTTGAAAGAAATTTTTAGTCCGAGTAAGAGCAACTCCGCAGTTGCATCAGCTATATTGCAACGATGGTCAATCACTATAGCTCAATATCAATACGATGTTGTATATAGAAGAGGTTCGAAAATAAGTCATGCGGATTTTTTGTCTCGAATGCCTTTTAATGAAAAGTCAGAGGTCGACTATACGCCTATCTATTATTTTGGTTCTGAAGGGATAATTGATGTCGAAAGTGTCAAAGAAGAAACCAATAAGGATGAGGTGCTTGTAACAGGTATGAAGCCAGAGTAATGGCTTAGCAGAACGTGGTGTTAGAACCGTCCAAAAAATTATGTATCTATTGGAAATGCTAAACCATTCTACTGATCGTTGAAAATAAAAACAAAAAATAACAAAATGTGTGTTTTGTTTCTATCAGCCGAAAAGTGGTATCTATATTGGGTTACAAGTTCAGAATTATAAATCCGGGCTCCAGGAAGCACCGACTGAGCCGTCTTCAAAGTTCTTGCCAGCTTTTGTAGAGATGACATGAGCTGTCCATATATGGAATGTCAATGACAACAACCTTTAGTCCAACGACTGTGTTTCAAGTTTTAAAAATGAAATTTATCTGTTCATTAATACTAAGTTAAGAAAAAAAGTTAATTAAGAGAAAAGTTTTAATCAGTTTTAAATAGTTTTTGTATATAAAAAAAAGTTCTAAAATTTAAAGCCACATTATTTGTTTCGTCTTAAAAAGTGAAACCAAAAATGTCAATGATGAATAACTACTGGCCCCTAAAGAAGTGATTAGTAGTTAAAACACGGTTGAGACATCCTTGACGGCAACATATCAACGGTTCTTAATGTTCAGCACAAACCAAATCTAAATTTAGAAAACTTTTCAACTGTTTTCCTCATTTAAGAGCATTTTAAAAGTGTATATGTAGCTCGAAATTGTTTCATGTTCATAGACATTTAATTGTACAGCACATATCCTCTATCTATAGGCATTAACAATGAAAATAAAGGAAAAAAATGATAAATTAAAAAAATAAAATTTTCAAAAAAAAAAATTTGAAAAAATCCATTCTCCATGTAAATTAAAGATGACAAGTGTCACACGGGACACGTGACATCAATTCAAAATAAACATAGCCCAGAATGACTAAGAGCAAGCTTACAGCAAATCCTGTATCATTAAGACCATAAAACTCTTTACAAACTTACAATATTTATGAAAAATTATCTTTAAAATATTTTCATCTTTTAGTTTTGGTTTTCCTTATAGAAACTTGTGGGAAATTATTGGTGGTATTAAATTCAATTTTCGTTTTAGTTTCCATGTTTGTTTTGTTTTATAAAAATTTAACAACTTACTTAATAATTTACTTTGCATCGTTTTCTTTCTCTTTTTATATAATTAAGTTTTCTTTGAGTTGATTTTATTATTTTAAAAGTATGTATAAGTACTATTTATATAAGATGTTTTTATTTTAAATTTTGCTTAAAAGTTTCATATCAGGAAGTTCAAAGTTTTTACTTGGAGTTTTATTTTTATTTTGTTTTTACACTTTTTATTTATTAAATATTTTTTTTAGAATATTGTAGTTGGAAACTAAGGTTGTTCTTTTTTCGTTCATTGGCTTACGTATACTTAAAATAAAACTTTGTTTTCCATTGTTCTGTGTTCTGTATTACTTTGTCAATTTCGAAAACTATTAAAAATAAATTCCGTTTGTGTCTCTATGTAGCGCAACTTCCTCTTGCTTTTTAAAATATTTTGATTTCGTTAAATTTTATGTTTTTGTAATATATTTTTCTTTTTATCTTCATATATATATATGCGTATGTATATATAAATGATCTCTTGCTTTTTTTCTGTTAACTTATTGCTATTTAAATATATATTTCTCTTTTTTCTTACATGTTAACAAATGTTTTCTGTTGAAAATTGAACTAGGATCCGGATGCCGATGTTTTAAAGAACTGTTTCCATTTCGGCAATTTCCGTTTTATAAGACCTGTAAAGTTTGGGTTATAAAAAAGTTATTTTTCTAAATAAATGGTATGTTAAATGAGTTGTTTGCTAGTCACAGGTACTCACTTCTTATGAAATGTAATAAATAAAATGCATGGGGTAAGTAATAGAGACGTATAAAGGTTCCATGTTCTATTGCAAAAATACTTTAAGCGTTTCAAACACATTGTTACCAAAAACACTAAGAGGTTATCTTTAGGCCTAGGGGATGTATGCATATATTTTTGAGGACACAATAATCTTTTTAAGGGGGTTTGCAAACAAAAGGGTAACTACAAAAGGCTACAAAAGGCTTCCACCAAATCTATCCAAATAAAAACATTTGAAGATTTAATTTCCAAGCAATACGATTTATAGGTACTGTTATTTTTGTCACAGACACCACTCGATGACTTATGATATAGTCATAATAGTCATATACCCTAAGTATGCAGATGTGTCGAGAAGAACATACAACAACGAGTTGTATGAGCTGCACCGCGACATCGAAAGAATGTTGGTTGAGGCCCAGGCTCCCTTAATTAAGTAAGTAAGCGGATGTACTTTTGGAGGTGAAAACTTTTAAAATTTTATAAGAAAGCGGCCATATCATAGATCTTTGAGGTGTCATCTTTAGATATAGCAAAAGTGGTTCTATAAAGCAAAATACTTGAGACAAACAAAACAAGCCGAGAGTCGTGTCAAACAAACCATTACTACTGTTAAGTAGAAAAAAACATGAAGCTACATTACGCAAAACTTAGTTAGTAGTAAGTACACCAAACGTTGACTATAACACCGGTTCTAGTGAGTATTTTTTCGGAAACTATAAGAAATGAAAAAAAGACACATATAAAGCACGGGTCACACTCGGCTGCTTGCAAGCGGCGAATCAAGTAGCCACTACTGCCAGCCGTTAATCAGCTTTGTGTGACTATGAAATTCACCACACTTGCTGCCAGTTTGCTAGTGTTAATTTAGCAGTGGCTGGCAAAGTTGCACATGTTCAACTTTTGGCTGCTAGCAGCGGCTGGCAAAACAAAAACTACTGCAGCACGCAGTATTTAGTACATTTTTTCTCTCAAAATTTGTGGCTTATATTTCTAATTCGCTTAAATATTAAAAACAAAGTCAAAAAACTAATTTCTTACGGTTTGCTGTTGGAAGCTTGCGAGTAGTATGACCGGGTTGCTATTCACTGTCTGCTTCAGCTACTGCCAGTGGCTCGTAAGAACCCGCTGGCAGCAGTATGTTGTGACCCGTGCTCAGGATTCAAAAAATGCATGAAACCTTTATTTGAATCGATAGTACGTACGTACGGTCGATATAATTTAATGTTTGAAGATTATTTCCATGCGCTTAGTCCTCACGAAAAATTGTTTCAATATTGGCAGTTACATAATACACGAAACTAGAGTGGGCATCCGAATGGAAGAAACATAGTACGTCGAGGCACGAGATCAGCCATAAACTGCCTAAAATTATCAGCACATTACCGAATGGGTAACAACTGAAGACAGAACATACCATCATTTTCAATTACCATTAGTTTCAAAGAAAGATTATGGTTGAATCCTCGTACAAGAGCAGTGCTAAAAAGTGCAATCCATGGTTTTCACCTCATCCACCCTTTAACACAAAGACAGAGCGATTTCGATCGTAAACGACGAAACATTCTCATTGAAAAGTTCCCAACGCTACCTCTTTAAAATTTAAAGTCTAGTGCTAGTGCTTCCTCGCCGCTAAATTAAGTGCCCAGTGCTACCCCGCAGTCGACCAAGTTGAATTCATTAAAACTCAAGGTGTATCTCTTAAGTTATTTTGTTCTGATATGCACGAGATAATGTAAAACTGAGCTCCGGCGGCGCGCGGCGGGCGGGCGTTCATGATAACTTTCCTGTTTTTATTGAATTTTTCAAATTTCTTTGGCTACGTTGATCATACAAACCTTTGTTTCAAGCTATCAAGTCTGTAGAACTTCCCAAACAAATATGTAAACATAAATATACACAATGAACACGAATATGTTTGCCATCAAAATGCCATTTTGACATAATGACAGAAGGTAAATGTAAACATTCCCGGCAAATGGATAAAAATTTTGCTCGTCGCTCACACCCAATCTGAAGAAAATTCTTGTCGCAAGCAAATACACTGCAGAAGAAATCATTTTATTCGCAACTTCATTGGAAAAATAAAAAAAAGGATGATAATGATGTTGACATTGTAGTGCCTCCTTTATCCCTTTGAATTCGAATTGTGCAGTGATTATATGTACCTTTCCGGATGCACATCGTATAATCCAATTTGAAACTGTGTCGTGAAAAGGGAACCCCACAGTTTTATAAATAAATATTGTATTCAAATATCGTACATACGCATGCATAACAATTACGCATTTTTATTTCTTTTTTCCGTTTAATGCCGTTTTTGGGTTTTGGATTAGATTTTTACAAGCAGAAGACTAGCGTTGTGTAAAGCGAGTCAACGTAGTAGATTTTCTTTTTTTCGTACATTCTTTTTCGTCAGAAGAAACACATCGTTAATTGAAAAGATAATCAATGTGTAACTAATCAGCGTTTTACTGAAAGTCTTTGGATACGGCTGATAGAATATTTTTATCTATTTGTATGAATAAAGTTAACTTTCACGTGTAATTTTTTATACAAGTTAAGTCTTTTTTTCACTTTTACCTTGTGGGGGAATGAAAAGGACCAATAAATTTTTGCCGATTCCAAACTGCTAATCGGGAAGGCGTTTTCACGACATGAAATTACTATCGGAGAAACTGCCATTTTCCCTCCCGAAAGGCGATAACCGTGAAAAAACTTTATTTCTTTATGTTTTTGGAATTCGAACATCGAACCGAACACCGTAACAGGAGGACACGCTAACCATTACACCACCGGGTACCACATAAACCAACTACCCTCTAGAAAAGTTAAGCCTCACATGTGCTGCTTCCAAGGACAATGATTTGAATTGATAGCTACACATATACGAGTACTTCATGCACATTCCATTTTGCAAGCAACCACATCAATATGAAACAAACTTACCACCTGTATAAATCTTGTGCACTGCCTCCTAAGCTTAAATTTCCCAAAAGTGGCGGACGTTCTTTCATATGATGATGGTTCAGTAAATCCGACGAGGACGCCAGTCTGTGAATTGAAATAATTTTTTTTTTTTTTGAGCAAAACATGAACACTTCAAATGATTTTCTATCCTCACTTTAATTGCGGAGGCTTAATGCCATGTTTATCCATGGCCTTCTCCAATTGCCTGATTCTCAATCTGGCCATATCTAACTCATGTTTAACTTTCCACAAATTTGTATCACAAATGGGATCTTTGCAACGATGCTTTTTGATAATTTCCGTTGCTTCAAACACTGCACCACGGAAAGTTAATGATTTACCCATTGATAGGGAAATCAATGCGCAACAACCTCCTCTATCGGATTTCGCTAATCGCTTACGGAAATACTTAAAGTACACATGCTCTAGGAGCAATAGTAAGGCGGCTAGCAGTATGCCAGCCATAAGTAGGAGAAAGGCGGATAAAAACTGCTCCAGTGCCAAAGGATCTGATGACTTGTGTTCTTGTTTACCCGGCCTACAGCTTCCTGTCATCCAATAACGTCGCAAACGCTCCAAGTCACCATTAGCACGAAATTCCAAAAGTCGTTTGTTGAACATTTGCACGTACTTCGAGTTGCGACTGAATGCGAGGCCGTAACCTTCATTACAATAATGTGAGTGCAATTGTAGTTTTTTTTTTTAAGGAATATATATGAGGAAAAAAATGATTTGTATTACCTGTCATAGCATACCAACTCCCAACCGTCAACAACCGACAATCTTCATCCTGAGCAACAAGATAATCCAGGACGGTGCCGTCATAAACAAAGCAGTCAAGGCCTCCATTAAGGACTGATGCCACACCCTCTGCTACACTTGTCTTGTTGAAACTTTAAAAAAAAATCTCCATATTAATACAACAAGGTTCACAGTTTATTCTGGGAAACACTTACTCCTTTAGGTAGTGATGCATGTCTTTGAAATACTTATGGATGGTTGAATCAGTGTGACTATAAGGAATCGTACCAAATTTAAACGAAGGCTTATGAGAAAACGGATGAGTTAAGCGCGTGTCATTCAATCCACTGAATTCGTGAAATTCCTCTCTAAAAATGAAAAAACGAAATTTGTAATAAATTGACAAAGACATCTTCATTCCGTGTACCTGGTTATCATGAAAGCAGCCAGGTTGGCAGTGTAGATAGCCAAAAACACTACAGCAAATAAGGCCCAGACGTTGGTCATAAAGCGAGATGTTAAGCCTCTGGGGGAATCTACGTGTACAGCAGCTTGAAACAACACAGCCCAAACCAGCCAATACGTCCGAAACAAGGAAAATTTATGGGGAATAACCGATCCCGTTTGCAGGGACAATTTCATATCGAAACCACTTGGCGATAGCCATTCCAAAAGAAATATCATAAAAGTTGCAGCATGAATGGCTACAATCCCAACCTATTAACCAACCCAAAATCAATTATTTAAATGCCTTTCAAAGTAATTGTAGAAACAAAACAAAAATAAACTCACCAACATCCATGAAGCAGTATCGAAGGGCTCCAAGAAAGCAGTTGGCGATATAATACCAGTCCTTTTTGCCACCACAATCGCAATACCAGTTTCCATAAAGGGTTCACTAAAATCCACAACAGCCTCTCGTTCGGTGTTAATCATCAGCGATGTAAGAACCATATCTGTCTTACGATTTACCAATTCTGCAATCAGCCCATTCCATTTGCCATTTTCCAACGTACCCCATTTGCCATCTTCTACTCTTACTAACTCATAAGTGAAACCTAATTCTTCGGCAAATTTTTCTAATAAATCAATACAAAAACCACTGCAGCATTGGTAGAACGATTCATTGCGATGTGCTTGGTTGATATCGACATCGGCGACCATTTCATGATCTGCCGCTACTCTACAAAGGACACCTCTGTCCATTAGGCACTTGCCACTAACTGGGTCGGCCGGCGAGAGATTTATGTAAGGCGCTTCTTCTAAAAATGTGATTTTTAGATGAAATTTCTCTGGAACACCCTGTGGTGGGGCATGCGAATTGCCCGGCCATGCTATGTCTCGAATGTCCAGTTTTTGTGTTTCCCATGATTTCCATACTCCAATCTATGAAATATAGAAAAAAGAAAATGTACTTTTGTTCACATCCTGTTCGAAAACACGCTTATACTTCCAATATTCAAATACTGTGATTTGTAGACTTTTTTCTTAAAAGTGTTGCATCCGTAGCAGGGCTATAAATTTTGGGTACAAGAGATCAAAAGACGAAACAAGCGCTATAGATACTTGAAAAACCCAGGTTCAACCCGGATCATTTGAATTTTAATGCATATTCACACATTTCCCTAACGCAGCCCTTGTGTTTCTGTGTATTAAAATAGGAAGTGCATATGGGTTAAGGCGAGAGTAGACAGCTGAGTAGGAAAAGAATTTGGTGAGAGTATTCAAACAAGATTGAAACTTATAAGCACAAGAGTAGAGGTAAACGATTATGTATTGTTAAGTTGCTTAAGAAAACTTCTGCTAGTTACAATTACAACTCGAAGGCTTGAAGATGTCAAAATGCTTAGCTATCGCCAATTTTATGGAATGGAATTAATTTTCAAGAAACATAAGTGAGCCTTTAGCTACACACACAGTGAGTTGCACACCAGCAACTCAATGTCTGTATTAAAACGTGCACATTACAATTGAGTTACAAGTATCCAGTAGCAGTGAACTTACTAAAAATAAAAGAGAAGGACTTTAAAAACAATTGATTTTTGTTAAAGTTTCTGAGGATAAATGATTTTATTTAAATAGTAGAGTGCTGTCATATTATGTGTTCAATTCTCCCTTTTTTGTTTTATGTGCGGAAAACGGTTGCAGTGCAATCAAATGATATTGGACGTAAAAACCAATCCGTGTTTAAATATAGTCTGCATCAGAGTTATTCTATGTATTTTGAATTGAAACCATTTATCATGCAAGCTGGAACAGTCCTCTGAGACTTTTATTAGATCCGCTTTTTAACACCACTATCCATCCCATCTGCACTTTAGCAGACAGGCAGAATTATGTTCGCACTGCAAATACATCCCTTAAATAAAATGAGTGGTTAAATTCTGCTTTTTATAGATACATATTTAGAGCATCGACGTAGCTTTATTTATAAATTTTCATACTTTTGATTACCCACACAAATATGTACAAACATATTGCGACAAAAAATAAATGATTCTCGAAGACTTTTCTCAGAGCGTAATAATATTGGAATAAATCTTTCTTACATGTTGGGACCTTATTGCTAATGATTTTTGATTAATAGGAAGCACTTTGAATGCGAATTTTGCTGTATGCAGCTCGTGGGAGAATAAGAAGTGAGGAAGAAATGACGGTCATTGAAATAATAGGTGCATTTTTTTATTGATCTGATCTGGATCATGGGTTCATTAGTTTCACAACTACAAAGTGAGATCCTGCTTATCGTTTGGATCTATTTTTGTGATCTGAAAATTAGTTCTTCTATTTCACACAAGAGGAGATTTTCCATTGAAAACGTTTCTATCATTCCCACTACATCCAATAATAACTGTATTACCACATGAACATTTTTATCTGTGTGAAGTGGAATATATTTTAAATAGATAGCGAGAAGCTTCATATTTACTTATTTTTTATATATTTCATGAAATAATGAGAAAGTTTTACAAAAAAAAAACATATATTCGTGAAATTAATTAGAATAAGTGCAAAAAAAATGTATATTTGACAAAATGCATGAGTATCAATTTTGCCTTTAATAAACAACAAAAAAAAACCTTGAAGAAAATGTTTGAAGGGCAACTCTGCAACTCTTTTGAAATGTCATTTTAGAAAGAACGAATTTCACACAGCTACCAATTTGAAATAATAAAAAATATAATGATCTAAAGCTGTTTTATTATCATGATGATTGTTTGATTTCTGCTCCTAATTTTCTTTAAAATGTTGGAGTGAAAAAACACCAATGAATAGTAAAAAAAACTATTTTTCTCATTGGCCTTGCGTGTCTAGAAGAACCACGGCGTGGGTCGTATTGGTTTGTACAACAGTGGTATAGAAACACTGGACCAGATTATATCTAGTAACTGAAAATATAAAAAAAAATTGATTACTAGATATAATCTGCATTAGGGTCCCCGCAAACCACTAACTTTCTATCGGCCGATAGTTTGGTCGGGCTTAGATTAGATTACATTAGATTTAGGGGACGGGTAGAGCTTGCTCAGCTCTGGGCACTGCGGTGTTTGAATGAAACCTATTGTGCAAGCCCATGTGAGGTTTCAGGGCAGTTCTCTTGCTCCTGAATTGAACCAGAAGTTAGCAATCTTCTGTGGGTAAATGAGTTTGAGTTTATCTAGGGGGATGATCTCATAGTCAAGTATTTGCTTTCTAAGGCGGAAAAGTGCTGGACATTCTGTAATAATGAGCATTTTCGTTTTTATTTTCATCGTAATTTTCGAGGCATAGTCTACAGATGGGGTCCGCTACCAGCCTCATTTGATGAAGATGTTTCTTTAAAGAACAGTGGCCGGTTAGTAGTCCTGTGCAAATTTTTAGGGTTTTCTTATTGAGGTTCAGTAGGAATTTCGATGTTTTTTCAGTTGGTCGGGCTTATAATCAGTATGAAGTTGTTCGCAAGTCCGCATACTACAACGATTTGGTATCGGCCAATAAATAAGTTAGATGGGATTCACGATTACCTTCAAACTCAACCAATCCGACTATTTAGTTGGGGTAGTGCGCACACTAACAGCCCAACCTGACCGAACTATCGGCTAATAGAAAGTTTGTGGTTTGCGAGGGCCCTTAGACTAACTCGAAAATAACTATTCGAACTTCCTAAGCGTAAACAATATCGTAAATATTAGAGTGATGCCAGATAGTACTTTTTTGTGTTATTTTGAAAGTAACCGATTTTTAGTTGATTTTATAGTAATTTTCTTTTCAATTCACGTGAGTTTCATGATGTTCTTAACCGAACACGACGTACTCCGTGGCTGGTAAAAGACAGTAGACAGTCTGATATAAAAAGAGTGACCTGATGCAGGTGACTCGAAGTGTATCTTATATATGATTTGCTTCTAAGCTATACACGACATGTAAGAAAATTACTTTCGCGCAAGATTCTCAAATGAAATCATAACTTCCTGTCATACACAGCTAAAAGCACGTACCAAATGGGACATGATTTGGCGACATAAAAGCGTCAGACACACAAACTCATTACATTCCGCCTACTACAGACAAAAAGCTTAAATATTTGTTCAGTAAAAATTGATCAAGGTTTAATGTCACAGTTTAAACCTCTTGTGTTTTTCAACACGCTTCATTCAACTTTTTGTTTATATTTCGCAGCTTCCTGTAATGCCGATTTCATGGTCTGATGGATAATGGGCGACAGATGGTTGGGTGTCATTCATTAGCATTTAATTAGTCTAACCTTAGTTCTCAATTGACTTTCAATCATGGTTGGCGTAGTTGTTTCAAGATGCAGTAATGATGATAGGATGATTTTGGGGGAAGAAATCGAATGAGAAAGAAAATATAGAGAAAGGAATTATACTCGAGTAATTGAAAGGATGAAGAAAAGGCTTAAGATATCTTCTACTAATTGACCATTGATTTTGCTACATTTAGATTTTACTGCAGTCATTTTCTTTCTTTGAGTGGGATAAATATGTACTATCAATCGAATTTATAATCACGGAAATGAATAGCGCAAAGCACTCTTTATAATGAATCTGAACAAAAAAAACTATTTATAAAGTTTCATTGTGCTTATAGCTGTGGCCGAAAAAAATATAAAAACAGCATTCCTATAACGGTTCAATTTGACGTATGGCCAGCTCCTGAACTTATGCAAAGAAGTTGTGCAATAAATGTTTGGAGAACTAATTTTTTCTTAACAGAAAATTAAAAATTATAACGTTATCTGTCATATCCTATTAAAAGTGACCGATTTCTCTTGACTTATAAAAAAAACTGTAAACTCAATTCGCTTATCAAAAAGTATTTTATTTTTACAGCAAATTGAAAAAAATTAAAAGTAATTTATTTTACTTGGTAGCACTTAAAATTATTATCAATAAATTGTTATCATTACATTATCAAGTTATGACTATCTGAACTCACTTTTTGACAACAGATGAAAGGGTCATTATCTTTCGAATGACATTTGGAACAGAGATTTACTAGAGCCTTAGAAAAGGTATAGGCTATATTTCCTCCCCGCATTCAATTGGGAAAGGAAACGGAAATGGAAACATGATCGGGGGCTTAGAAAATACTGGAAAAAAATTTCAAATTCAAAAATTCTTTCATCGTTAGAGTACTTCATTATCCACTAGTAACATATTCCATCCCCATATTCCCACTATAACGGGAACATAGAATCTACTTGATTTACTCAAATTGATTACCGTAGTAAGGACCTTAGCTAGACCGGCAGGCCAGTCAGCTAGTCCTAAAATATATCAACGACAGCGAGTCTAAGAAAAAGGGGAACTCGTGAAATGAAGCTTTTGTAAAAGACTTTTTTTGTAGTGCTTTCTTAATTAATTAAATTGAAGGTTAGCGTCTACAAAATTGAACAACTATCACCTAAAGTTTGTTTCAGGAATTGTTTCACCAGCCAATGCTAAACAACAAACAAATTTAAACCACAAAAACTTTGATACTTTCGAAGGGACAACTTTAAATTACTTCCAAAAACAAATTTCAATTTAATTTACATTCAGATAATTTAATTACTTACGCCATACGAACAGATTGGAAGCTCTTTGACTGGTTCCGCTCATTTCTTTACATTGAAATGCTATATTATACAACTACTGCATTAATCTAGGTGTGCGTTTATGGTTCTTTTAATTTAAATGTTTCGTTTAATGTACAACCTGCTGCTTAGAGTTTGTGTCTGAACCCCCGTCCGCTTGTCTACCTTGTTTGATGATTTTCAAATATTTTTGATAATTTTAAAGTCGATGGCGTGAAAACTTTATGTTAAAAATCAAAAAATTTAAATATCATGTGGAAAGTACCTAAATAAAATAAAATATATTTTAGTAAAATAAAGGCAAAAGGCTCTCCCACATCAAATCGTATTTGCGGCAGCGATAAATTCATTGACGCTGCGCTAGCTATATGAGAGGGCATGCACAGAAGCGGCGACAAGAGCCACACCGCGTTTTCAAACATTTGCATCAGTCACGAAATTCTGTCAACTGCAGCTGCCGCAACTGCAAAACCGCTTAGGTCTGGGAAAAGGATTTTGGGACTTTTAATTTTGGATATGTACGTTTGAAAGTTTATTCAAAACAAGTTTCACAGTTGAATCACCCTTTTCAGATTGAAGAACAAAATTAAAAGTAAATTTCAATTCACAAACATGTGTCAAACGTCAATTTCTTCTAAAGTGATGTCAAATTCCTAAAATGTTAAAACTTATCATTTGGTAGAATAGGCTCATTCATCAAAATAATGTTTTTCATCTGTTCATAAAAAACTAATCACAGAGTAAGGCCAGAGAGACAACTGTGGCCAGGTAGTGCCATTTTGCCTACTAGCTAATTTTGATTGTCAACCCCCGTCCGGAAACACTCGTTGCCATTTTACTGTCAGTCAGTTCGAAATCAATTTTAAACATTTTTTCGACATTTCTGAGATTCAATCAAAAAGGTTATTTGCCATGAAAATGAAAACTCTAAAAAAAAAAGTTGCAATAATGGACCTCAATTGTAACCGGATATAGCCGTTAATTCAAATAAGACGCTGTGTATGATTTCACCTCAGAAAATAGACTCTCTGTATTACCTACTCTGTGTACTACAAGCACAAATATGACAATCACAAGTCAATTGACGCGATTCCACTCGATTTCACATTGTGAGCTGTATGTATGTACCTGTACATATTTTTCCGACCACCCAAACATCAAAAAATTTAAAACCATCCGATATGTGTGACAGGGGCAGGCGATCGATTGTAGTGTTCACTGTCACATTAACAAAACCGAATCCTTCAGACCACGTCTGTCGTATAACCTCTCCGTTGTTTAATTAACAGGGATGTCCACTTCATTTCACAATCGAAATCAAATTCACCAACTGTCGTTACTATTAACAAATCTTTACCTTTTACTTCATTTCAATCCTTTATGACTGAACCTCTTAATTGGAGAATTGGATTGGAAAAACGCTATTTACTGAAAATTTCAAGCTTCAATTGTGTGTTGTTGAAGGTTAAACTTGTCGGAAAACCGGTAACAAGAAAAAAAGCATTATAAAAGCAGAAAACAAATACGACCACACCTTCATTATGTACCTACAGATTTACACTTCTATGAGAAGATGGTGTTCAAGCTAACATCAACTTAAGTTACTATGAGCACAGCTCTTGAATAAGCTCTTCAATATTTATTGTCTTTCGGTAATAAACACATAGAATGCAAACATGGATAGGGTTGTCAAAATCAGTTTCTCTAAAAATGAAACAATTTTCAAGGACACACAATGACTTGTACTTACCTCTTCCCAAACTAAATTCTTATTATTCGCACTTGGACGGAGGTTCATAATTTTCAATTCGGCAGATTTCAGATCACCATCGGCAGTGAACTCAATGTTTGGCTTATTTAGGTCACCCTCAATCGATACGTTGCGCAGATACCTAAAAAATCTGTAATATGCAGAAGAAGAGAACAAAAAAAAAGAAAAACATATAAAGTAAAACTTTTACCCCCTTGAACACAACGCCATCTGACATCAATGTCATCATCATCATCATCATAATCATCTTTATCATAATAATCACTATCGTCAATTCGAATCTTCTTTACTTACATTTCTCCATTGTCCCATCGTCCACGACCTTCGTCATCACACGAAAGTGATTGTGTTGTCAACTTTCTTCCAGCACTTGCCGGATCTGTCAAGTACGCTTCTACTCCATAGCCATAGATCTTAATCGCATTAGAAATCTCATTCATCAAGGCTCCACTACTTGTGTCAAAATGCACTCCCAACATACCAACAGGAAATTGAGGATGTGCATCCTTCTTTTCAATTACCGACTGACTAACCACCCATACGTAGTTCTCTCCCGTTAACTTCAACTCTTCAGCCTGTCTAAGGATATTGATGGCTTCACCTTGAGTGGCATAGAGGAGCATTACTCTGGCTTCGCTATTGACCAACTCCACAAGGTCACTGGTGCGTGTAACAACAATTGAATTTAGAATAGTAAATTTAAAATGTTCCTGCATCTCGGCGACACGTTCTCGCACAGCTTGAACAAAGTCATCGTGTCCTGCTATCTGAGAGGTGACCACCGAGAATTGATGCCACTTGTATCGTTCGAGAATGCTCAACATAGCCGCACTTTGGTGTTCTATGCTTGGAGCTAGCTGAAGTTGAAGTGTCGATTGGGAGGCACGTCGTTCAAGGCCAGAATTATCGGCATTCCATGATATAACCGGAATGCCTAAGTACCCAGCCAATTGTAAAAAGTATTGAGCAGACGCCGTACTATGACCGAATTGTTCATTGTTCATCATGTAAAGAATGGCAGAGACATTTACGTGAAGAAATTCCTTACACAGAGTATTGAGAATAGCTGTTTTGATAAAAATGAAAAAGAAAGAAGAAAGAAGAAAAATAAACTGAATAAGCAAAATGAATGTAAAAGGCTTTGTGATCAAAATTGAGACTTTCCAAAGGGCTTATTGTGGCGTGTGCAAGCATTTCACGAATTGGGTTGAAAATTGAATGTGTTGTAGATAGCTATCAGATGCAATGTCTTTTGATGGTCCTTTCCAAACGAAATTACCTTTTTGTCAATGGGGCTTTGAAACTTTATACTTTTTTTCGGAATTCAAAATAAAATTGGTTTTCCTCAATAAACCAAACTGAGTTGGATAAAAAAAAAAGGAGGAATGTGTAACCATTTTAACCACACATTCAGAGTATATAGAGCATTATGAAATCATATACCATGAATAATTTAAAGTTGTCATGGCTTTGGTCAAAGCTGTTCATGTTCAATGGCTCATTCGGTTTTCGTTTTCGTAGCTTACAGTGTTTTTTTTTGTTTTGTTTTGTAACCTTAAAGGGTTGAAATATGTTTTCGTAGAATATATGTTGGGGTTATTTTAAACATTTCATGAGGAAAGGAAAAAACCTTCATTTTGTTGTTTAAAATTTAGGCAGTAGTATCTGACTCCGAAATCAAGAGAGAGAATTGTTCTGTTTTCAAGAATTGTTAGAGAGATAGACTGATTGATTTTATTATCAGTTTTTCAAAAATTATGATACACATTTTGATATATAAAAAAAATCGTTGAGCATGGCTTTTGCCGTCTGCTTGATTGATAGTAATATGTTAATGTTAAGTTACTATTATTAGATAACAAAAATTCACAAGTGCTTCTGAGGGATACATTAGTTTTGATACTTCCTTCATTCACTTCATTTTATTAACTTTAAAAGGCTTCATTAAAAATTTGATTTCTATATGACATTCTTATAATAGTTGTATAGCTGAATTACGTCAAAGCTTGGGAGGTTGAGGGGTTAGCGCGTTTTTTTTTTTTGCAACCATAACTTGTTACAAAAGGAAGAACTCATAATTTAAACCTATTTCAAATAGTAATGTGGCAAAGTGCATCTAAAGCGTAAGAAAATAAGTTTTTTCAATTCCTAGCATAAGGCGAAAAGGAGACAGATATGAGACCATTTCTCTACAGGCACCAAATAATTTATAATGTCATAATCATATATTCTAACCAAATTCCTTATTGTATATTGTACCTGTTCAACAGCATTCCCTAATTAGTAAACCAATCAAATAGTAGTTTAAAGTTTAAGGTTCTGGTGTCATAATTCAAAGTACCCCATTTTTTTGTACGAAATTGTATTTCTAAAGTTTTCCAACAAAATTTTTCACAGTAAATATATAAGATACAATGAAGTGAAAGGACATAAAACAAAAATGTTGTACCACTTTCAGCTATTCCGGAAACTGAAATTTAACAAATCCCTAAGTAAATATAAAAATACCCGTAAGCCGTGGCTTTTTGCAGTGACGAATGGAATATCACTGCATCCCCATCGTACGTAGATCAAGCGTGGGAATTACGAATAACTTGAAATTTATAATTATTTATATTAGAATATTCTTACAAACTGAACCAATTATTTAAATCCTATTTCTTTAATTAATAAAAAATATTCACAAATTAATTTTACTTTAACAAGTTTGTTACTTGTGTCAAGATGTAAACAAATAAATACGAATCGACGATAAGTCTCTTGAAAGTTAAGTCTTTATTATGGTTAAAATATAATGAGAGGTTTGTTAAACGTTAACTAGCTTCGACCGAGAAGAGAACTGACGCCATTCACGATCACTTGCCAACTGAAGTAGAACACGACAAAACCACTTGAATAATGGAGCATCCAGCTCATCAACGGTGGTCAAGGACAGCCAGCTTCTTGTGGTTGACGACAAAATTCTGCACAGGACACGAAACTATTTTGATTGCCTATTGAACAAACCGCTTCCTCGAGAGCCGTTTCTACAATCTGAATCTAACTGAACGGGAAAATTCCCTGAATCACAGTCGAAGAATTTAGTGAGGCAGTTAAGAACTCTAAAAAAGGCAAATTACTGGGCTAGACGAGATACCATCTGAGTTTTGGAAAAAAAATGGCTGATATCGGGCCTAGATGGCTGCTGATTTTGATCATCAAGCTTATAGGAGGTGATCGTCTGACTTAGCAATACAAACCTTTCGATCATGGTGATTTCCAAATACACAGAACACCAAAGTACATCAACTGTTCTTTGCTGACGATGGAGTCCTCATAAGTTAGAAACGTAAGTTCCTACAAGAAGCACTTGACGTATGGGCAAGAGTTTTAGAAGGTATAAACTACCGTACTTGTTCAAAAAAAGACTCAGTACTTTTGCTGCCTGTTGTCAAACATTCAAATTAATGGATATTAGCTGCCCAATTGTGAAAAATTTAAATATTTGGGGTATATGATCAACAGTGAAGCGACTTTTAAGGACGACGTCAATCATAGAGTAAGAGTGGATGAAGTGGCTATCTTCTGTGGTCGAATCTCGAAATCACTTCTTTTTTTGAAGGATTCATACATTCAATTATCTAAGGCCGAATTGCTAGCGCATCCGGTATGTGAATATGCACCCACAAGCTTTCCCTAAATTGTTTGTCTTGAAAAATATTGAGCAAATTTAAAAAAAAAAAACTATGACTCCTTACCTACCCGCCACGTAATGGTTCGAATGTCTGCTCATTACGTGGAAGCTCGAAGTGCAAATTTCGGGAACATTCAATATTTTTCAAACGCTCTCTCACTAAGGCGTTCGTAATTGTCAACAAATTATAGGTCCCGAAAGTGCGTTTCCGGAGCTTTTGCCATTATATTCACTTATATTTTATAATTACACTCGAAATGAACAGGAAAAGTAGCAACAAACAGCTTCAAAGTTCATTTTAAAAAATTATATAAGAGTGAAATGAGCTTTATGTAAAAATAATATAAGTTTGCACTACGCGCAACCGTTTTCACGTTGTTGGTTTCCTTACTTACTGTTTGCGTTGGTGTAAAGCGAAAGCAAATTGAATAAAAAAATTATATTTTCATTCATAATTTATTTCAATTTAAATCTTCTCTTTTTTTGCAAATCACCCTTCCTTCACAAACAACCCTCTGAAAAGAGCTCCACTCCTATAAATCCTCTCCTTTTTTTCCAATCTAAGTCGAATAAAGATGTCCTTCTCTCTAGACAAACCTTTCACGAATCACTCATTGTCCGAATCCGAAATACGACTCATTAGTAATTGCTGAGAATGAGACTGCGAAAGTCCCCTTAAATTATCAGCTACTGTTAAAATGCAACCTTAAACGATTCAAACGGGAAAAGGAAAAACTAACCATAAAAAACCGTTTAAATTATTTATTTCTTACTTTTCAAATTATCCTTTGAGGACACAATGGCTGTAAAATGAGCAAACAACAAAGAGCTAAGTAGTTTCAGGACATTTCTTTTTTTTCGACATTGGTGTGTAAAAGTCTCTGAGTTGATGGGTTTGGCAGTCTTTTTTGCCGATGAAAAACTGTGCTGATTTTATCACAAGGATCCACTTGTTTGGTTTCTCTTGATATGCTCAACTTTTCCCCACTTAGAAAATTTATTTGAAAATGTTTTTTTTTATACCTCGCTTTGTTTAAAAGTCATTAAGACGAAATCTCTTGGCTTTGCCTCTTGGGAAGTGAACTGAAGTTTTACTTAAGTGTATGTGAAATTCCCTTCCTTTTTTTTTTTGCTTTCATTTTCGTTTACTTTCTCTTAGAAAAAAAAAATCTATTTCGTGAAACGATGATAATGGAAGACGATTGGAGCTTCAGTGAAAAACAGAGATAGAATTTCTTTTGAAAAATTTAATATGAAGATAAAAGCTCCTTAGATTTCTTTGTCGAATGTTATTTCTTACATTACAACGTTGCATTTATTTTACGAATATGTATTCAAACATTCCAATGGTATATTCAACATTCAATGGAATAATGAAAAGTGTAAGGAGTGAGGTGCGTCTTCGTCTTTCTTATGAAGACATTTTGAAGAAAACAGGAAATGAAAAGTCGTCTGTTTGTGAGTGAGTGTTGAATGTAGGTTTGCGTAAGGCATATCTTTTTTAATTTGTGATGAAAGTGTTACTTTTTTTCTTTTCTTTAATTTGAAATTATAAGAATGTTTTCATTGAGTTACCGACGAAAGAAAATAAGATAAAAAAATGTGTTGTATTTCAATTGCTTTACGGAATGGAGTGTTTCTACCTAAGTGGGTACTTAAAAAGTTACGAGGGAAAAAAGTCTGGTTATTTGAATTGATGTTTTCATGAGCGGAACAATAAATACATGTCGGGTAACTATAATTTTCAAATAATGGCAGTGAAATTTCCCATTGCGGACATCTTTCTTAAGGCGCAAACTTGAACGGAAATTGTTTCACTTTAACGTCTATCCTCTGTGACGCACACCGACAGGATTTCGGGGCTTAAATGAAAAAAAAGTTTTTGTTTTAAATGGACACCACACCCAAATTGTAGTTTTCGAAAGCGAAATATTCTTTTCCGAGCAAAATTTTGAGACCTAGTCTCATTTATGGCATTGTCTTCTTGCGATATTACTATAGGGTGACCTCAATAAAAAGAGGACATCAACAGGAATCTCAACGTAAGCGAAGAAACAAGAAAGCCTTTTCTTGAGATGTTTTGTTTTAAAAGAACAAAAATTTTCTTCCTAAAAATTTTCGATACGAGATAAAGCGAAACAAAAAAAAACTCAACAGGTGGCGTTGTTTGTTTAAAGAGAGTGTATTCAACGATTAATTTATACATAATTTTTATGAATGGATGTGCCTTGTTACGAGGAAGGGGCTCCCCAACAATCCAGATGCGGAGCCTCTCAAACCGACTTAGCTCAAAATAACCTCAATGTTAGAAATTTCAAAAGCATGAGACATTAAAAAAAGTAAAGGAAAAAATCAAACAGCTTGGCCTCGAAAGAAGATAAGTCGCTAGTGACAAAACCTTTTTACGAAAGAGAAAAACCAAAAAGCAATAGGGCTTGGCCAGTGAGTACACTGGAATTACTGAAAAACCTTCTGGGCAATGAGCTACAATTTCAATCATAGACGAATCACCAGTGAAAGAGTCATTAGCTGTTCCACTGGCAGTACACATCCTGCGACCTCGGTGGAGCTGTCATTGGTTGGTAAGGCTGGAACTGTAAAACACAATAAAAAGCGTGCAAGGCGCCTTGTCAGCCCTTCACCCAGCACAGAAACAAACGTCCAAACAAATGATAGTGTAGCAGTAAAATGTTGATCTGCCTCCACCTCCACAACCCAACTTCAACTCCCTAAGAACACTGGCTCATGCCATAGGTGATAACGGTTTTACCGAGGATCATAGCATGAAGGAGGAAAGCACCTAATCGCAGAAATCGGAGTAGTGAACAGAGGCAATAAAAATTATTCTGGAAACACCAATAACCGGAGGTAACAAGGTATCTCTTTATAAGACCTTGATCAGTCCTGCTATACGGCAGAAGCATGGACCTTACCCAAAGTGGATGAGGAAGTCTTTGGTTGATACTTAAGAAAAACACTTCGAGTGATCTTCTATGCCGTATATGAAAACAATGTATGGAGAAGAAGATTCAAGACCTCGACTAAAGTTGCGCACTACTCTACATATACATCTTGCTTTGTAAGCAATTTAAATAAATAAAATACAAAAATACGAATAAGAATCTGGTGTGAGAGAACTTCAACTGACTCAAGGCATGGCCAAGAACTGAGCGGTAAAGCGGTAGAGCGGCCGAATTCAAAAAAAAATTAAAGCTCAGCTGTATATCTTTCACGCACGATGCGTGCAAAGCTTTAGAGAGCTCGCCGTAAATCACAATTGCATAGGGCAGAGATGTTGGTTGAGGTCCAGGTTAACCCCAAACTTTAATGCATACTTAAGCCTGTAACCAAACAGGCTTCGGACTCGGATATAGCCTTCAAACTCACCTGGGCTAAGACATTCTTGCCCAAATCCCACAAAAGTGCATACCAACACCTTCACCAGAAAAGATTTATACATTAGTGGAGTTTACTAAAGGACTACGATAGCCATAGTTGATGGAAGCCATGCTCAAGACGAGATTTCTTTTGATCAGTGGACGATGGTTCTGAACAAGCTTATGCCCTCCTACTCGGCGCTTATGATGGAGAATATGGGGAAGCCTTCCACTTTTGAGGATGTGAGGTGATATCAAAGGTGAGTCAAACGTATTGTCGTTGATGGAGAGCATTCGTACAATCTGTATAAGCTTGATGTAGCCGTTAAGAGGGATGCGGCCTAGAGGTTAAGGCAAGGGACCAAGAGCTCGCACTGCAAAACCTAGCCAAACTCTCCTGCAAAAAGGTAGCCCTACAGATAACGGCATACCCAACCTTACTTTCTTATTACTGGAAGGTTGCAAAGTAGGGGAAACCGTACGGTCCCTACAGATCTGCTATCGTTTTGTTCAACAGGAAGCTTAACTTCAGGAAGCGAGTCCCCAGTCGACCTAAACTTTCTTTTAAGATTTAAAAATTCTATAAAAAAAGTAGTTATCAGTTAGTTACTTTTGAATAAAAGATACCGGATACAAATACCATTGGTCATAAAGAGAACGACTGGTCACCCTAAATACTACTCTGACAGCGTTTTTAATCTCAAACGGGCACGTACCTTAAACTTTGTTTTGTATCCTCTAAATTTATCTATCTTTTTAATACGCCCACAAAGTCAATATCAATGACTTTTTTTAAACTACCCACCCCATTAAATCCCCTTAATTACTCGTTAAAATTTATGCCACAAAATCGGCTTCCGATAGGATTACGCAAAACCCGTTTGCGAAGTTTTTGTGCTTTTGTTTTGCCTGTTACTACCAAAGGAGGAATTATAGCAATCAGTGACCTAACTTATTCTCTTTCCATTCCAGTTGAATTTACGAATGTACACTTCCTATAGGACATCCATCTCATCCCCAAATTTGTCAACTATCTATCTACTTTTATACGACTGCCTTATCATTAGTTCTAGAAATTCCATTTTTCATAAAGAGAAAAAAAACCTTAATGTTATGAGATGGCCAAAATAAAGACATCACGTAAAATCCATGACTCATAAAAAGAATAAATAATTCATATTTTTTTTAAAGCTAAAACCTCACGTAGGTTTATGTTGTCAGTATAGCCTGACATTCACGCACTTCTAGTCTATGAAATAGAGTTGTGCGGTATCATTCATACAACCATATGTGGATAAAAACTACCACTCTATATAACTGATTGGTTCTCATATTTTTCTGTCAATTAAAAGGGATTATTTCTACCTTTCGTTTGATGGATCAGACATTACTGTCTCAATATATGAATGGCTTTGTGTACCTTTGTAATATTGTAGGATTTTTGGGTAATTATACTGAAAAATAGCATCATTTTCAATTTAGATGAGTTGTAAATCATCTTAAATATTTTGCTTGGAGTGAGTGAGGAAAATTTATTGTGGTAGGAAAAGTTTGTCTATGAATTCTTTTTTTGTGGCCTACTGTCTTCCCAAAGGGACCCATGGGATGTTATCTGTTTAAGAGGTTTCTTTTTTTATTGTTGCTTTGTGTTGGGCGTACATGTTGGTATACCTATTCAAAATATATATAATCAGAAGGAGATTTTCAAATTGAGGTTTAAATCATCAATTTATGGTGGTTGTCATTTTAAAGTAAACATTCATGTATTTTTATCAAAGTTTATTGAGCCTCATAATTTTTTTTTTGGAATGCCGGAGTTCTTGTAAAGTAATGGTAAAAGTAAAAAGCAAACTTAAATGCAAATGGAAATAGAAGTTAGGATCATTCTGATTTAGGGAAACGTAGATTTCGTTTTTCATATTCCAAGGTTATGCAAAGGTCCAGACCAAAAGGTAGGCGATATTGGAAACAATTTAAACAAATTGAAGAAGTATTTGAAGAATCGGAGTGTTGAATTTGGTTAACTTCGTCATCATTGCATGTACCTGTTGCCAGAAAGAATAACCCTACGTTAGAATCAGATTTTAAACCGATTAGCAATCTACAGTGCTTATCGAAAGTCTTCGAAAGATGGAAAAGAATTAACATTCGTGTCTGCATAAACTTTATGAAGTCAATGTGGTTTCTTGACTAACCACAGTTCTTCAAAGTTCAACTGCCATGGCTAATATTTTGGATGATGTAAGATGAGTTTTGTAGTTGAGATAAGACTTAAATATGATAAGGGACATAACGCTTCTTTGTCTTCTTGATTTCTCAAAGGCTTTTGACAAAGTAAGCCACAATTTCAAACATCACATGGGCTTCTTACTCTACAGTGAAGCTTCTTGAAAGTTATCGCGATAGCAGACTTCAAAAAGTTGTAGCGAATGGTAGTTCTTCTAACCCATTACAAGGTGTTCCACAATGGTCAATATAAGGCTCTATTTCGTCTGTATTTATGTTAAGGGCGTACTAAATGTGTGAAAACATACTCAAGTCCTTACGTTACTCGCTAATTTAATGTGTAGTGGAACTCTTGGTAAATTAAATAAGGACCCTTGCTATATTTGTGGGCAAAAACAAATGGATTATCACTAAATGCTTAAAAGGCACTAGTTCTACCAATATCTAAAAAAATGGAATTGATTGGTTAAGGAGTCTTACATTTCTTCATAAGCTGCAACAACTAACGGGTTATGACCATAAAAACATGCTCATTGAAATTGTGGAATGCTGCTCACTTGACTCCACCTAATACTAGACAAAAACTTGCAAAAATTGAAAAAAGAATCATTTTTCCTTACTCAGAAGTTGTATATCCTAATATCGGTTTGTTATCCTAAGTATGAACATGTTCCGTTTAATGAATGTATCGGACTTCGAAAATATTATGACAATTTTTCACTTTATGAAATTTTTCGGTGTTATCTTGAAACATTATATTGATGCCAGAAATTGTATTTTCCTGAATAACCTATGACTATGCTTCGGTGTATTTGTATGAAAAACTTAAATTTGCCCGCTCGTATTGAACTATTGGTCTAATCCCATCACGTCATAGCTACATAAATTCTAGTCGTTTATTTTTCATTCACGCAGGTTAATTATAGAAATCTTTGCCAATAAGTACAAGAACTATTTCTAATGCCAATCGCTTTAAAACTACTATCTTTTACTATTCCGCGGCCCATAGAACGCGTGGCGCGTGTTGGCAGCGTCGCGGCAACTCATGCGGTTGGTTTTGAAAAACTTTCATAGGTACTTCGATTTTATTTTTATGACAGCATCAAATACCTCATTTCCAATAAGAATTGAATCACATTTTAGATCGAATAAGTCAGTTTCCATTTATGATACTTTTAATGATATGTTAAGCAAAAAGTACATGAATTCAATTACTGTACTCCTTCGCTTATATGTTCTGAATTATGCGTTCCATCGATTTTTTAATTCATTTTCTTCGATGCGAGAAAAATATTCACGAAACTGCGAATATAGGTGGCGATACTAACGTTTTCTTTGAGTTTTTTTTTCAACTCGAATAATTTGCTCGCAACTGGTTTTAAAAATAACAGGACTAAAACAGGGATGGTTTTACTATAGATAAAAAGTTTGTTGTGTTGAAAACAATGAAAGTTTTGTAATGAACAAAAAGTTTGTAGTATTGAAATGAAAACGTCACCACCATTGACTTTGAAAAGCACTTTTTCAACTCATATACTTTACTAGCTCCTAGCTTGAAAAAAAAACGACAACATACAACGCTTTCTATGGGCCGGGGTCTTAACTTAAGTCTAAATCGTATTTTTACATTATTTTACTTTTCTAATGTCAAACCGTTAATTTCTATATGATTTTTTTTCTCTTTGGTTTGTTAATTAAATTTATAAGGGATGGGTAAGCCCGGGGAGGCTGAAAAAAGGTTTTTTTCGATTTTCTTATGAAAAATCTGATAAAGTAACTTCATTTATTGATTTGCTACATTATTAAGTATAGTCTCAAGTATCTTCTATAATTTCTTTATACAAAAATTTTGAAAAACAAGCCGATGATAGTGCATTTTCCAAGACGCCTCCACTTTTCGATTTTTTGAGGTGTGCAAGATAACTTTTGACAGGATCATCTAAAATCAAAATTCTAAAAAGATTTCGTTAAAAGACAACTTTCTTTAGGTAATAACACGAAGTTTTTTTTGCAATTTTGAAATTTTGGTGACAATTTGAAGTGAAAAGTCGTTTTTTTGCCTAAAAATGCCGCCATTTTGTAGCTGTAAAATCCGGAAAAATGAAATTTTTTAAAAATCCTCGTGTCATTACCTCTAAAAATATATATTTAAGAAGTGTGCAAAATTTCAGAAGGAGCGGTGCAACAGTCGCCGAGATATTTTGCACACCGACTTTAAAAATACTAGTTTCGAGATAAACGCGTGGCACCACAACTGCTCCGTTAGAAGCGTCATTAGAGTGACCTCCCCTTCTCTGAACACAAAAGAAGACCTCGAGCTACCTGGAACCAATCACGAAAGGAGCAAAGATACTACGCGGATCATTGTCCGTCCGTCCGTCCCCCTCTATTCGCTCACCGCGCATACTTGCTCTAAAATCACTGTAACTTTTCGAATTCAACTCGGAATGACTTGAAATTTTTACACAACATTCTTGAGGTGTAGTATAATAAGATTTTTGCCCAGGTTTACTAACCCTCCCTTAAGTTATCATTTATTTGATACACAAATAATTAAATTCTTCTCCTTAAATCTCTTTCTCGCTATCTCTTTTAAACCACAGTACAAAATAAAATGAAAATGAAATTGCACTGCCAACAAGCTAAAGAAGTGGAGGAATGATTTGTGGAAAGTGGGATACAGAAACTACGGGCGAATCACAAGTGTGAAGCAGATAAGTATGAAAGCGAGATCCCTTCTTATCTACAAGCAACTCCTGAAGGTGGTCATCCAGCTACAGCTTCGCAGCCAGGTTCTCCAAAACATATATTAAAGAACTTCCAGAATTTGAGCACTATCGAAATTCTAACCATCACATCATCCAAACAACCAACGATGATGCTTTTGAATTTTATACTAATCTTGAGTTGGACTGCTACCGTCGTTAGTTAACATCTTTTTCTCACCACAAACTTCAACTTCGACCACCAGGACAGAAAACTTTCCTTACCAAAAAAAACACACTTCACCCATGGTTCACGTCACCAAGGACTCTAAATCATACACTCCGCTTTTTTGTCACATCTTATGCAAATTACTTTGTATTGCAAATGATTTGTCACTGTTCACCGGACTAAAAGTTGATATAACTCTTACATTGACAGTGCACTCGATTATCGAAACCATTGGAGACATCGCAACAAGTTCTTACCTTCATTTTTCACTCACCAACCCTTTCGAAGAAGTTTTCAAACAGCTCCAACAGATAAATTCTCAAAGGAAAAGAATAGTTGAAAGGCAGAATTAGAGAAGAATAAGCTCAAAGCAGTCCCAGATTGGCAAGGATAAATAATGCTTGGACATTGTAGATACTTGGTAACATAAGTCTTGGGTTGCTAGGGATTCTTAAGACGAAGTTTCTTCTCTTTTTGGTTCTTTTCCAACACAGAAACAATACATACAAACACCCACAAAAGATATCTGATGTAAATATATGAAATCACCAGATGATTCAAAAGTAAGGGTGTACTTTTCCCTCACTATCGTTGTTTACCAAAAAGAAGAACACAAGTTTCTTCGCACAACTTCCGAATTGATAGGAACATTCGCATTGTAGTGACTACTTGTGTTGTGATGAAGCGAAATAATCACTAGGGATGAAATTCAACTGATTAATGCTTAGCAAAGAGCACATATGTACGTTGCGTTGTGTGTGTGGAATCAAGAGAACGAGTATTAATTCTGTCAATCAGTTGGAGCAAGCAACGTACGTAAGATTTTTGTTTACTGCAATGGCTAATTAAGTCATATCCATTTGTTCGTACACAAACAACAACATCAGAAACGTTCAATGGCATACAACAAACAATGCACTTGCTTGGCTTCGGGGTCATGAATGAAATCCACAAGAAGTTGAACAATTATTTCCTAACAACATCTGTGTACCATTTTTGTACGGATGTAGTACATGTACAATTGTACATGAACATATGTGAAATGGAAATGGCTCCAAAGAACGGGCGGTTATTGTTTATTGGAACCTTTTCAAGTATGAAATTAGAAGTCATAGGCCCCTTCTTAATGTTATCAAACGAAAACATTGGTTTACTTTTCTTTTCTTTTATTTTCCTTTTTCAGAAAACTTATTTCCGCCTTGAGTTTAAGGAACCTATGGGGTGCCTTTAAGCTTGTCTATTTAAATTTCCGATTTAGCTGGAATTGGAAAATCTTAATATGACCTTTTGAACTTGTGTTCATTTTTGAGGGGATATAACACGATACCTTCTTTTACGTGTTATTTTTTATGTTGTGACTCACTTTAAACCGACATTAGTTCCGCTCATTGGCTACATTTATGGAGAGTTTTTGATTTATTTCTATGATTTGAAGAAAAATAAATTTCGACACCAGGGCTATCAGTAATAAAGGTTGGTTTAAAAACGTGAAAAATTATTGTATAATGCTAAAAATGGGTGTCAAATTTCAAATAAAAAGAACGTCTGCAAGTTTGTAAAATTTCTATCGCAAGATTCCATTACACAGATAAAAGTGAAGCTTTATTTTAAGGTAAGATGAAAATAACTTAATCAAGCAACAGAAGAATATTTACACTATTTTCCACTGCAAAAAAAAACTAATAAATTGTGGGATGGTTGATGTATAAGTATCAAAACATTTCTTATACAATGATTTTTCTATTCTTTAGTGTCTTTCAAGACCAAATTTTCAATATCTTTGCAGCGTTTAAACTTATTTTCTATTGAAATTACACCATTAATTCAGCTATTTTGCAGTCTTTTGAATGGAAGTACGTATATCCTTTTAGCGCTATAAGATCTACCATTCGTTACGTCTATACTTAGTCAGAAGATGGTGGATGGCCATTATTCATCCGGAGCTCTTTCTTCAGTAGCTGTGTTAGAGAATTGATTTGCAATCAAATTTGCAATCACAGCTGAACATTCTCTTTGATTAATTAGGGGATTGGGTAGATTTTGCTCTTTGCTTGCCATGCCCATTAGCTCTACAGATCCCTCTAATTTTGTTTTGTTCTGGAATAATTCAAATTGAAAAAAACGTTCGCAGCTTGGCATTTTAAGAAAAGGCTTCATTACGATTTTTCCTGATGGGACTATATTCGGCACCTCCCAAAACATCACTACTTCCACTTGGAACCGTGAAAAAGATTGATTGAATGAGAAGCTTACGTTAAACCTATTTAAGAGAATACTTTTATCGAACTTGTCAGTTGCTTTGATTCTTCAGTGCAAAAGTAAATTGCTTCATTACATTCAGACCAAGACCTATTATTTACATTCATTACGACACTATGACACTTGGGTGCATACTGCTCCAAATTTATTAAGGATAATTTTGCCGTCCGTTTTATTTATTTCCATTGATATCTTGATGGGCCAGGGAACGTTTAGCTTCATTAGTGACCTATTGTTTGGTGAAAATATTAAAGCTAATGGAATAAATTGTCAATTCAAGGGGATGATGTAATAAGTATATGGTTTTTTCAATGCAAAAGAAACTTAAATTTGATTTCAAACTCTACAATTTTGCTCAATTAATTGGTTCTACTAAGCTTTTTTCTACCAAGCCACTGCTTTACCACGCCACTACTCTAACAAGTAGAGTAAGTGTGTGGCATGTCGTTGTCAGCTTCATTTACTATCAATAGCCCTCCACTTTCCTAAAAGAAAAGCGGGGGTTGCCTTTCTTGCTTCTGCTTCAATGGTGAATATTCAGCTCAACTTTCTATTGACAATAATACCCAGGCATTTAGCTTTTTTCGGATAAAGTTAATCTAGTATAGGTAGTATTTATGTGTGAGAGAGGGGTCCATATGTGGGACTTTATTATGGTGAGGTTTTTTTTTTTGTGGAGTGACATTTAATCCGAATCATTTCACTGGTAAGCTACTATTCAGATTGTTATGGATCAATTTAGAGATTTTGATAAAAGTGCGTGTAAAGGGGTCTCTACATCTCTACATATGTCAGCAAGATCAATCTAGTCGTACAAGAAAGCTTACACAACTTGCTCTCTGTGACGACCTTATTTAGTTTTTGATGTTTTTTTTTATCTCCTGGCAAATTTATTTTTTTCCTTTGTTTTTCATTGGCTATAATGTGGGATGTGTTCATAAGGTAAAGAAAATAAAAGTAATTGCGGTAGTACTTTCACTTCCGAATAATGAGTGATAATGGTCAAAAACTGATAAAGCTTACACGTATTACATTACGAACTGTGGGCATTACAGTTCGGGGTGAACTTAGTTCGCAACCAACAGCTTTTGCCTACAACATCGGTTTCGGTCAATTGAAGTAAATATTTTTCATTTAGGTTTTAAATGGAATTTAATGTTTTAATATAACAATTACTTCTACAGAAACAATGAGATAGCCAGTTTCATTTCTCCCTACAAAACTAAGCCGAAACACCCGCCTTGCGATGGTGATGTCCAGGACATGGTCAGTATGTCAGCCTGTTTCGTGGGAGTTCGAGGTTCGAGTACCAGAAATATTCAATGTTTTTTCACAATTATGGGTTTTTGCGAGGAATTTGCAAGCCTTCCGGCATGGCAGCCATTACACAGTTTAGAAAAGCGCCCTTTCACTTCTCCATTAAAAACCGAAAGAAAATTTTAGGTCTCATAAGCGCGTTAGGCCCTGGGTCTCCTCGATCCCCATTTTTTTTTTTTTATTTAGTTTACTTGTCTGCCTTGCTTGGCAAGGCAACAATTTTACCAATGAACCCTCGGAGGATTGGAAGTACAACCAAGTATAGAGACTCAAATTTTATCCTCTTAACTTTAATATGCTTTTCCTACTTTATCTTTCCACCGCAACATTGGTCTCATTTCGTAAGTCACACCTATTTTCATGAATAAACACACGATTTATGATAACAAATAAACAAAGAGTGTAGTTTAGAGGTGTGGTTTCCAAGAATAAATAAAACGCGTATAGTTTATTGTTACGGCCAAGAACTTAGCTTTATTATAAACATAAGGACTTGCCATTAAGTTTTAAAAATGACTTATCGAATGTCAGCAACGTGCGGAATCTTCTCTTCTAAGGCGTGAATCAACAAAACCAAAATCAACCCCACAAAAAATTGTTCAGCGGTGTTAAATCGACCGGTCTTGAACTTAAATAACAGGTTTTAAACTCAAAACTATGAAAAAATTGTAGTCAACCACCGATTACTTTGAGACAATTTACGTACCAAACTTACGCAGTGCCCAAAGGAAGTTTTGGTTCAATTGTTCCACGATAAACCATAGCATAAATCAAGTGACAGCTGTCAAAAAAACCAACTCCAAGTATTGCCAAATTAAAAACCACACGTCTAATAAAAAAAAATCAGTTATTTTAAAAGTACTTTTATTTCCTATTTGTGTGTCAATTATAATTACAAATATAGAGTTGGTACTTGTAGAAGATTTTTGTATTTAATTGAAATCTATTTTTATTATTTTATATTTAAATTTATCATATCTCAATGGACTGAGAAGAAAATCAACATGATTCGCTTTGAATTGATTATTACATAAATTTATGTATAAGAATGTGTTAAGTCCTTCACCAACTAGCATTAAGCATACATCGCATAATAAATTCATTATTCTTTTGTATAGTAAATTTTTTCATTCCATTGATCTCCGTTTTCACTCTAAGGTTATGTTCACAGATAAAACCAAGATACAAAGATTTAAAAAACATTTTCTTCATGTTTTCAAGGGATGAGCACAATGCACGTTAAGTGAGTGTAAGACTCTGGCGCCATACAGCACACACTCAACAACAAAGATAATTTTGAAAGTGAAAGAATAATCCAAGCATTTCATCCACGCAACTTGGAGACATTAGCATAACGGCTTTTCATGATGGGAATTGGGAATTCGTCCGTATGGACTATGAATTACTGTTTGTTAAAGATTTGAAGTATAACTTAATGTTGATTTGAAGTCTTGCCAAGAGAAATTTTTGTATTTTTCTTTTAGGCTGACCGTGCATATGTTTCAGTGAATAGAAAAAATCACTTTTGAATAGGAAACCATAATGGTAAATTTTATGTTTGCAGCTGCTTTATGTCGTTAATCAAACAGCCTTCTGACATTTTTGGTGAGAATAGTGTGAGAATAGTACTAAAAGCTCATCACAATCTAAATAAATATGGCAGCTCACAACACTGTCAAGGTAAGAATTAAATGAGCCAATCATACGAAAACGCTCCCGTTCCACATCCGAAAGTAGAGAAGTGAAGTTGAAAATGAATATGAGGTTGAAAATGAAGGTTGAATAATCAGCAAAACAATTGGAAAATTTAGAAGTTGTTGATAAGAGATCCGTTATGAAAATAAGGAAAAGTCGAAAATAAAACGAAACCCTGGGCACACCAGTATTTATAAAGTTAGTATCAGACTTGAAATCATCATCCAACACAACTTGTGTGTTTAAAGGTCTGAAAAATAGATAAAAGAAGAGACTTATCGATACCAAAAGCACACAAATGCCTCAGAAATATCAAAAAGAGCGAAACAATCTTTCTTCAAAGGTGTTCAAAGTGTTCTTTTAACGGTGCAATTGAATTATGCAATTAAATCACCAATGAAAAATAAAATAAATAAACCATGCCATTTGAGGGAATGTACAGGGCCAACATTTTTCTGCTGGTGCCGAACGGCTAATCCAGAAAGCTATTTTCATGGCAATGAACTTACTATCGGAGGACTTGCCAATTCCTCGCGAAAGCCGATACCCGGCGAAAAAGATTTTTGCCTTTGTAGGATTCGAACCACGAACCTCTGGTTTAACAGCAGACATCTAACCATCACTCCACGGGTATCGCACAGTGATTGGAAGGGGAGAATATTTTACCAATTTTAGGAAAGGGATGGACAAATGCAGGTTTCCATCTACTCGGGAAGAGCTCAGAAGAATAAGATAGATAGAAAAACTTACGCAGTGGGTTTTCCAGCGTAGAAGAACACTTCTTCAGAGTAACGACGGGGATACCATCTGGACCCATAGATTTATGTATTATGAGATCTTTGACGTCTCTCGCAACCGAGTGAATACGAAAAAAAAATGTTCTATCGCACAATTCACAGTCAGACGCAGAGGGGTGAATGTGTCTTGAGTTAGAAGCAAATTAAGCTGTCAGGACGTTGAGAGCTATGGCGTTGGGTAGTTCTTTATTTTTATATATAAATATAGTTGTTTCCAAAAAGGTTTGGTCACGTAAAAATATGGCCTATTGTATATGATCATTACGACATTTCCATCCCGTTTGAAATATTTCTGTTTCCTCCAGTAGACTCGTCGTTAAATATTCGAAAGCTTTCTTCTCCATCCCTAATCCACCTTTTCACAGCTTTAAACGAAACAAAAATTTTATTTCGATGTGAACTCTTCGTTCAGTGAAGAACAAACTCTCTCATGCCATCGAGAATAACTTTAGATATTATATCAGATGATGCGTCACAATTTCCGTCGTCCTACAATTTTTTAACGATTCCAAACGGCTATAAAATTACTCTCGGCCTACTTGCCAATTTCTCGCGAAATTCGATACCCGCAGGGAAATAATTTTATGTTTCTGGTAATCGACCCATGACCTCTTACGTAAACAGACAGACATACTTATCATTGCGCAACGGGCACCCCGCACTAGTACACATCCCACTTTTTAAAATCATTAACCACCCTACAATGCAAATAATAATTAAGCCCTAAACGCGAGTTTATCAGAAGTAGCGTTTATATTTTAATCGTAAGTGGCAACATGATACCAATTTTACAGCCTCCACACATACATACGAGTACATGCAATTATCAAATAAAAAAGACAGGCTGCTGCAAAAACTCCTTTTCTGCTTACAAAAAATTCGTTGTTGGGACTCCCCATGTAAATATGTCTGCACTGTATGTATGTTATTAAATTTTCGAATGATGTTCCTCTTTTCTCATTTTGCTTGTGTTGAAACCAAACATCAATATTATCACGGCTGTTTTGATTTCAAACCGAATTTAAAAACAAAAACCGAAAGAGGGTGCCGATTCAACCCTTATTTGGCATCATAAAATCGTTTTAGAAATTAGATTTTCATGTTTATTACAACTGTCTGCTCTTTTAGTATATAAAGCTAATAAAATTGAATATTTCTCATGCTTATCAAAAAATAATAATCTATGTACATAAATTGATCAATCAAGTTCAGTTCCGCATACAAAAAGATAAGCTAACTGAAAACGAACAAATTCGAAATACAGATCAGAACATGGTGATTGCTTTGAGTGAAGTAGGAATTCATTTCGATGCCGGAAATGTCTTTTTTGACGTAAATCATTTTAAGTGTATGTAAAGTCATGTTCGATTGAGCACCATTGCATTCGCAGCGGAAAATCGTGCTATAAACAAATGGAAAATGGTTTACAATCTATAGAAGGTTCTCGAAGATGGAAAATAAATTATTATTCGTTAACTACATATGCACGCACGAAATAAATTGGAAAATACATTGAGAAGCAGATATAACATTAAAAAAAGTAGTCACAGAGTAGAACCAGAGAGTCAACTGCGGCAAAGAAATGTCATTTTGTACACAAAACCACGAGCTCTCAACAAGGGGCAATCGGGTGCCATTTTGCTGTCAGCTGGCTCGAAATAATAAAACAATAATAATTCAAACAAGTGAATGTTTTTCTAAATTTTTGAATTTGTCACAGTGGATAATGTAGAAAATTTCATTTAAACCTGCCATATTTATTATTTGCCATCAAAATGAATAATACACAAAAAAAGGAGGAAATAATAAGACCTAATTGCAGCCGGATATAACCGTTAATTAAAATAAGACTAATTTGATGTCAACACAGAAATAATTTGATGGTATTTCAAGCAAAAACGATACGATTTGGTTTTCGATAGGAGCGGTAATAGCTGTGGTATCGATGGTATAGTGACATGGAGTCAGAAATGAATATTGGAAGCTGTGGGTTGACTTCTCAACAAAACAGTTAAGAGGATTAGAATTTCAGACAAGAACAAAACGTAGCCATGGAGCACATCAGCATTTATAAAGGGAAAGGAAGACTGAAAATCTTCCAAAACGACTTGTATTGAAAGAATAGAATGGTACACAGTTTCTTATCCTATGAAGAAGAGACTTATTGGTAGTAAGTGGCTTAGTAGAGTTTCAATGATTTGTTCAAAAAATTAATTCATATTTTTAAAAAAATGCCTCTCTAACATCTGACTGTTTTCAAACCAAATTTTTAAAAATCCAATGAAAACTTTCAAAAATTAATGAGATTGCTTCTGAAGTAGTCGCTAAAATCCGTAAAAAGTAGGGTAGAACTATGAAGTAACTTTTTATTTGCATAATGTATATTGCGACAAAAAAAAAAGCACAATTTAAATATTTATAGAGGCGTAAAATAATTTGATTTGGTTTATCGTCATCAAACTCATTTGTAACTGATACCATCTCTCATGCCTTGCGCCTGAGTGTCAACAATTTAAAATGACTAATGGCACCTGTTCGTCTCTTTGGTTATCTTCTACTGTTTCTGGCACGTAGCGCAGAGCAGCATTAGTTGTCACGACAAATGTTTTAAGATTCTAAGTGTCAACGACTTTAAATTCTGGGACTTTGTATATACTCCAGAGTAAACTTATGTCTTACTGTGTCTTTATAGGGAAATATTTCAATGTGGTCGTATGAAACTTCTTTGTGAATTCTTATGATCCACCAGCTCTTAAACCATCCTACCTCACATATATAATAACAGTTGTATGCTACGCCTCCCCAATATATTCCCTATCAACGAAGCATTGTCGTCAAAGCCTAACCTTAACGACAACTTCATTAATAAAAGGAAAAACAAATCAAACCATTTATTTCATTTTTTAAATCAAATCTAAAACGTTCAAGACGATTTCGAACAAATTACAAAGGTAATCTGCCATATGATGCTTCCTAAGCTTTTTCATTTCCGCAAAACGACATTTAATTCAAAGTCAAACCCCATAAATTGAAATCTTAAAACTCTCTTCAACCTTAACGTTAGAAAAAGTTTACTTGCATTGCAATGATTTAATTTTTTCTTACAAGCAATATAACAAAACAACAACCCCCGTTTGTTCGTTTAATTCTATTGCACTGTCAACTTTCTCGTATTATTTGCGTTTCCTTTGTTAAGGATTTCACCAAAACCAAATCCGAGGGTGAGATTTATTTTTCCTGTTTACCTACTGTGATTTTCCAAGTAAACTTTTGGCAAATTACGTCAACACAGATGTACTTACACAGTTCGTGGACTTTAAAATTTAAGGAAAAAAACGCTGAGGGAAATCAATTCACGGAAAAGTTTTTAGTTTAAAGCAATTTTGAAACAATTTTTTAAACGAATTGGGACGCTGGGGTTTTTCGCTGGCCAAACTTGTTTCATCTATGAAAATCGCAATGAAGTTCGAAAGTTGATTTAAAACCTCTGACCGCGTGAAGGGAGCATCATTCAGTCAGTTTTTAATAATTCAAATAAGTTTTTTTGCACTTGAGTTCTTAAGAATAGCAAAAAGCAGAGGTTAATAGAATACCATAGTACAGAAGCAGTGGCGTTACTATAGAGCGAGAGAACTGGCAAAATGCCACAGGCCACCGACCAATGAAGGCCTCCGCAAAAGAAGATAAGAGTTCCGAAATAACCATCGCTTTTTAACTAAATTTTGTACTCAAATAGCAGATTACATGAACTTCTGTTCACATAAATCAACACCAGTAACCCCGAGTAATCTATGGTATAACAGTCGTAGCCTGATGGAGCAAACCTGACTAACGTATTTAAGGGTAGGCCTGACATATGCCGTGAATAAAAACACCCAAGGATAGAGTTTGCCTTCGCAGCAATGTAGTTAATGTGAGAGTGGGAATTCAGCTCTTTATCAAATATTATCCCAAGATCACATAGTATTGGTGTCTGCAACGACAGCTAAGATGGCTCATCCGTTAGGTGCTGTCGTACCTTTCCAAGAAGCGAATTTTTGGTCGAATTGTAGGGACTTTATAGATTTCACGCCATTAACATGCTGTGAATTTCACATTTCTAAGCCAATGTAAACATAATTAATACTTAGAAAATTTTTTATGACATCCAACTGATGAGGTCACTGTAGAACCTGAGCAAAACGCCAATTTTCGGAGTTGAGGTCAATGGATCTCTTGATCCTTCAAGTCTTTATGACTTTTTCTTTTAAACTCAAATTCGACTCCAGATGAAAAAAATAACAAAAAAGTTTTTATATTTTTATTTCCCTTTTCACTTATAATAATTATTATTATAAAAGCTTTTACAGGTTTTTAAACTCGTTTTTTTGTACCTAAAAAAATCAAAGTTGTCTAAAATGTTCCAGAATCCAAGCCCAAGAATGCAAGATCTTTCTGAATGCGGTCGGTAAACTAAATTCATCCCGTCTAACTAGAAACGATGTCGCTGATCAACTTTCAAGGTAAAGAGATCTAAAAAAGGTTTCTCAGCTACTGAGAGAGTGTCAGGTTTATCGGGGTCATCAGTGAGGGCTTCAATTAAAGATTGGATTTGTCAAGAGCAAAATCGCAGTTGGCATGTCTCCGTTGGATGCAGGCAGACTTAACGTTAATTAAGACAGACCAACGTTAATAAGTAAACTGGAGAACATTTTGCCACCCAGTAGTAGAAAAGACTTAAGAAAGCTTCTAAAAAGCTTCAACAAAACAAAATTGCTATCTGGTAGTTCAATGCAACTTTATTTAGGTCCGAGGACTCCAGTTAATACCATTAAAAAAAAACCATAAACCCCAAAAGCGCTTTGGTCTTTTCTGAAGAAACGAAGGCTCTTGAAAGACAAGATAAATTTTATTAGTTGTCGTCTGCAAAAATAGACAGATCTGAGAAAGACATGATACCACCAATGTCATTGGTAACAAGAATAAGTTGGAGTGGCCCGAGGATGGCTACCCTGAGGAAAGCCAGAAGAGGCAAATATTGGATCAGAAACCGCTACTACTGAAACTTCCTTGTATAACCGTTCTTGAAACATGATTTGAACCAAAACTGATGATGGGAAATTAAAAGCTCTGAGTTTGAAGTAGGTGACTTTGTGTCGAATTTGTCGAATGCTTTACCGAAATCTATAGTAATAATATCGACCTCGTTGTCTATTTCCAGAGAAAAGGGTCGTTGAAACTTGAAACTAACAGGGTAAAGAAAGTCATACTAGACCATGTCTTTAAGAAACCGTTTTGAAGCGGGAAAAAATTGGCTTGCAGTGAAAATAGAGATAAATCGTAAACAATACTCCCGAAATCCTTGAAGATGAACGGAAAGCTTAGTAATCTGTAAAAATTGGTGGAATGCCGCCAGAATAGAGGGTCTTGTGAAAATATTTACAAAGATAACTTATCGTTATCAACTATCACGAACGTTGGGAGAACTAAGAGATGCGCTATATTATTTAGTTATAGCTAATTCGAAACATTGCTATATGACTGACTAAAAGCTAGGGAGAATATTAACTACATATTACTTTCGCATCAGGGGAGGATTTGTCTAAACATTGGAAGAAAACGGTCTGATTTTTTCGTCACATTTATAAATTAATAGAAGCGTTTTGAAAGAGATAAAACACAGATTTTTTAAAGCGAAGGATCATATTGAATAAAACATATGTATATATTAGTTCTCCGCTCTAAGCAAAAAGTTCTATCAATGTGAGTCGAGAGGTTAATGGAAAAATTCAAGTCATTGACGCTAAGATGATTACTAAGCATTTTGCAGTCGGCCTTACGAAGTTGAAGCTTAAAGAGTTCGCGGTCTCCCCAGTAATACACGCATAGTCGAGAATATCGCTGCTGAATATTGCTGTATTGCTGATTATCTGAGTTTATAGATTTTGAGTCTAGATGTGTATCATGACTGGGACTATGAGTGGTTCCAACTACACGGGGAGACACGTAACACAACACCTCTAATCGTGGCTTTATTGCATGAGAAGTTTCCTGGTCGCGTAATTGTATCCTTTGGTAACGTGAATTGGCACCATGACCATGCGATTTGATTTTTTTTTTTTCTGTAAGGCTAAGCAAAAGACACATTAAGAGCCAACATTGCTCAAGTTATGGCCGAGGGCTCTATCCAAAGAATTTTTACGGGCCTCAGATGGTTGAGCTACGTCCCTGTGCACAACGTCTATGATTGAACGTTGTACGTGCCTATTTTAGATGACCGTTCAAAAACCAAGCGCTTTTGCTGCTGTGTAGTGTTTATTTATCCCCTTGTAATGTCTACTTCTGTGGTGCGAATGCTTATTTATCATAAATTTTCATCACCACAACCCGATAATTGGAAATAAGTTTTTTTTTTGGCCTCCATTGAAAATATTTTTCTCTTAATTCAACTGAAGCAATTCAATCTGCCTAGTTAATACATACATATGAGTACCTGCTACTAACACTTAAGATATTAATTTCCATTTCGGAGAACGATAGAAGCCGCATTGTGCAAAATCATGTGAGTACGGAGGAGATAATTCAACAAAATTAAGTATGCAGACTGCTTCTGACTTCAATAGTCGTAATTAGGAAAATGATTTTCTGTGAATAAATTAGGTGGCACACTTTTGTTTTAGAAAGTTGTGCAGGAATCATTTCACATGCATGGCCTGTTAGGTAGAAAATAGTGCGCATATTATTAACACTTAAAACAATTGCTTAGTTGTCCTGTTTTCCTAGTTATATTCATTCGCAACATAATTGAAGCTTCTTTTCTGTTTATTTCGAAAGCAGAATATGATTTGGTAGTTTAAAAAAAAGCAATTTGAAATTAATTTGATTTACTCAAGTATTCACCTACTCCATGTTCTTGTCATGAGTATTCATGAGTATACTGAACATTCCCTTCTATTTATAAGAGTACCTAGTACATAAATCAAATGAAAAGTTCAAATTTTACTGTCTATTACATGATAGGATTCCAATTTAATTGGTCTTGGATGTATTAGTGCACCATGGTCACAGGGAATGTGCTCAAGAGTTTGTGTGTGGTAAGAATATTCATAAAACGAGAGCCTTGTTATTACTGTGGGTGTAATTCCATTTCCAATTGATTTAGGGAGCTTTTACCATTTTTCACTCCTTCTCTTGTTGCCGTCTCGGTTGCTTCCTAATTTCCATTAATATCTACTTGATTCGAATGTTGAAACCCAATTCCAAACACTTCCAAATCATAGAATACGGAAGAAGCGAGAATCTGCCAAAAAATACTCACTCCTTCTTGGTTTTCAATTTTTTTTTTTTTTTTGCAATCACTGTGTGTGGTGTGTACTCTATGAGGTATGAGTAGAATTGAAAGCGAAACGAACTTAATCCTGTGTGCTAAGTGCAATAATTAAAATAAAAAGCTAAGGGATAGAAACAATTTTGTTTACTATTTGCCCTTTGAGTATCCTCTTGCGGACTATGGTTGCCAACTGCTCAAAAAAAAAATTACGAATTAAGAAAAGCATGAGATTGTTTTTACTATAAAAATTAGATTCATCTTCTTCCCGAAAACCAACCATTGAGTGCGCTTTTGTCGCAGTTGACAACAAATCAATGCTGATCAATTCAGTGCAATGCACTTAACCACTTAGTATTGATTTTTTTTTGTTCATTGTTAAAGAACTTTCGAGGACGATAATTTGACTTTTTTAATGCTGATACCTTTTTGGGATATGTGATTTGGGCAGAATTGTGCCGATTTGTTCAATTTCAGAGGAGAATTTGCGCTCTCGGGACAACAGAAATAGAGTGATTTTTTGTTCAGTTAAATCATCACTTCGACGAACGAATTATTTAGAAGAAAAGCGGAGACCCATCAGGACATCTTCCTTTCACATGCGTTCTACTAGAATGCCTATTATAATAAAAGCCCCAAAAAAGGCAAAAATGTTTTCCACGGGTATCACCTATCGCGAGGAATTGGCAAGTCCCCCCTTAGTAAATTCATTGCCATGAAAAGCGCTTTCTCGATTAGAGAGTAGAAAATTGTAGGTCCCCTACATTCCCTCACAAGACATGGTTGTGAGAAATGCGCTAGGCCCTGGGGCTCCTCGTTCTGTTGCGCCAGCCGATTTTTTTAATTTATATTAATTCATTTTGTCATTTAGTTAAATTTTTGCTGTGGCCTTTTAGTTTCCGTGGTTTTTTGCTTCCTTTCGTTAACCCGAAACTCGTGAACCTTTGTCCGTTATAATTTTTGTCTTCTTTTAGAAGAATTTTTTTAGGAGAAACCAAAAACACTAATTCTTCGTATCGGTGTCTGAACCTCCCTGTGGTTTGGCAATGACTATTAATTAAATTTAATTTAAATTCCACCAGAAACATAAAATTGTTTTTTACGGGTAAAGAAAATGTATGTAGATCCTCGAAATGCGGATTCTTCACAAGCTTTGCTGCGCCAGCCATTTTCATTTATTTTTTTTAGCTTTTGTTCGAATAGATCTTTGGTTTTCGACCAAAACTTCGCGCCAAAGTCTCCTAAACCTTAAATATACTTTAAATTCATATTTGGAAAACTAATTTTGTTCTTTCAAAAGATTTTCAGTTTTGTTAAATTTCCTGGCGCCCCTAAAAAAAAGGTTATTACACCCTGTGCTTACTTTTTTAATGCTGTGTTACTATGGCTGGGCCGGCAGCACAAATATCATAATTCTTATCTTCAGGGACTGATGGACGATTTTAATATTGTGTGGCAGGTCATAAGGTGACGGGCTGCCCATTTATACTCTTTATTGCAAATAAAAACTTATTCGTTTATTAAATTCCCTTAATTATTTGTTTCTGTTATGCATGGCTTTTTATCCTAAACTGTGATTGTGGCTTAAAATCATAAATATATTTTTAATATCAAATTGATAATTTTTTTCGGACAGTAATGGAAGGTGAAAAATGTTACTTGTAGCACCATAAAATATCGATAAATTTAGGCACGAAACGGCTAATAAATTATGAGCTATGGACTTTTAATAGATTTTCTATACTGGGTCACTACGGCAAGAGCAACCAACACCTTATTCCTTGGCCTTTGTAGGTATGTTCAATCATTTAGGAAAACAATAAATAACCTGTTCTAGGAAATTAAATATGGAACGGAGCGAAAGAGCCTGATAAGCAAAATGTAGTCTTATTTCAAAACCATCAAAGTCGTGATTTTCTTCTTAGGGATAAAATATAGATTTTGTTCCTCTAGGAGGAATCAGCATTCTAGTGGTGAAAGAATTTTTGAAACCCATTTAGTAGTTTTTATTAGAAATCCCAGCCAACTTCATTATGTTGCTTTTTGGGGGTCACATACCACATGTCGCATTGTAAAATGCTCACTGTTATAATTTTTCTAAGACGCTTTAAAAGAAGTATTACTTCAAAAATGCTATGCCTGTATAACAGACACAAACATGATAACGGAAATTCAAAAAAAAAACCTAAATCCATCCCTGCATAATTGAGTGATTCTTTGCGAGTTGACTTGCTTATGTGCCGTTGGCAACAAAAAATAAAAAACCATCAATCAACCCCCGAAAACAATTACTTTCTTATCTTCTCTACCACCCGTCCAGCTACACAACACGACATACCGTTCGCATTTTTGCTTTCTTCAATTCAATTCATTTCTATTTATTTTTGTCGTTTTATGCTAACACATATGTACAAAACTTGCTTTACTAACTTACTGACTCTAAATGGGTTCTCAAAGCTACTCTTTAACTTAATACAAATGAAATTTGGTCACAATTTTCGTAGTAAGAAACCAGAACAAGTCAAGACATACCGCTGTTTTGCGCAGGTTAGGTTCTATAAGGAACCACAAAACCCTTAAAAGAACGTATTTGACTACTTTTGGCTACTCTTTAACTTAATACAAATGAATTTTGGTCTCAAATTTCAAAGTAAGAAACCATAACAATACGGGACATACCGCTCTTTTGCGTAGGTTAGGAACCACAAAACCCTAAAAAGAACGTATTTTGACTTATAAATGAAGCGCTTAGAAGATGAAAGTGCTAAGTGGCATTTTTTTAATTTTTCTTGTTTTCTTTGAGTATTTCTCTTTCTTGTCTAGAAATTTTATTTAACTAAAGCTAAAAGTTCTATATGCATACAAAGTGTATGCAAATAATAAACTTTTAACGCATTTTACCCAAAATCTCGAAAATGTCACTTAGAACCTTCATCTTCCAAGTGCTTCGAATACAACCTTTGTTTTTAGAAGGTGTCCGATTTCTTCTTCTCAATTTGTTGTGTAAGGTATTTTGATTGTGAAGGTTGCCACCACATTATGAGGGTTGATAGAGCTGTCAACAAATCACTGATTTTAACATATTGCTTGGGCATAATGTGTACAAATTCACATTTATAGACCAAAAATATGATTTCATGCAAAAATAAACTTGGGTTCTAAATTAATATTTAAGATAAAGGGATCTGTAAATGCTCGATCATAGTTTCATTGAACATTAATCTGTGACGCTTCCTAGACAGATTAATCAGAGTGACACCAAAATACTCGAACCTCATTACCTCTGCTTAAAAACAAGCATAGTGCGACTAGCCTTATACATTCGGCTAAGGGATAGTTCGGTTGAAAGATTTATTGATGATCTCCAAAAACAGATTCATCTGACCAAAATCTAAACTATTTTCATTCTTACCGATGTTTGAAGCCGGCTATGTAGTTGTCATTGGGATTTTGAATGTTTGGAACTATTTTGATGTCATAACTCTGAAAGCACTTAGACCTACTGAGCGACAAAGCGGAAAAGCCGTAAATTTAGGACAAAATTCAATGCTGAACGGCAGAGCGATGTCGCTCAGGTTTCAATTTTGTTTAAATTTTTTTTTTTAATGTGACCAATTAAACTTGGTTTCGGAGAATTTACAGAGCACAATACACTACTTTGTGTTTTTTTTCCAAATAGCCTACCACTTCATTGCAAGTTTCAATATTTGCTCCCAAAAACTTCGATCAAAATCAACATTTTTTGATTTACTTTTAATGACACCAACTAAACCGTTCAAAGTTCGAGGATGTTGAGTTGGAAAACGTAACAGTGTGGGGAAGCTATGTTAATTAAATGGATTAAAAAACTAGTGTGACTTACGACGTTGGAAGTATTTTTTTCAATTGTTGTTAAAAAAAATTGGAGAAACCTTAACAGATTCATAAAAGAACCCTCTTAAGCATAAATTGATTAAACCTTGACATGTTCTAAATGAATATGGTGGAATGAGAAAGTGCTTTTTATGACAGTGGACAGTTTATTATTTTTTTATGATTTTTGATAGTAAGCCAAAATGACAAATTTCACCAGCCAGAGAACTGAGTCTTCTCGTCAAAAATGTATTCCAATCTTTACACTTTTATAAAGAGGAAAGATTTGTTTGTTTGTATTCAATCAATATGCTCCAAAGCTACTGAGCCGATTTGAAGAAAATTTGGAACAGAAATGGTCTAAATAAATAAATATATAGGTTGGCGCAACAGATCTAGGGCATTTCTCACAACCATGCCTTGTGAGGGAATGGAGGACACCTACAACTCTCTCCCGGTTCCGAAAGCGCTTTTTCTGGCAATGAATTTATTAATGTAGGACTTGCCAATTCCTCGCGAAATGCGATTTGCGTGGAAAAAACATTTTTGCCTATGTTGGGATTCGAACCACAAGCCTCTGAGTTAACAGGCAGACATGCTAACCATCACGCAACGGATACCACAAGAGATCGTCTAAAACCGCGAAAGTAACATTGGTCATATTTCATCGGAAACGGAAACGGAAACTACTGAGCCAAATTGAATAATATTTGGAGCAAAAACGGTCTATGGTCTCGGAAATGATAAAGGATATATTTCACCAACAACGGGAAATCCGAAATTCTTTCAAAAATAGAATGCTTCAATATTCCTCAGTAGCATAGATTTCATTTCATCTAAATATTTCACAATCGATGCTATAAATCATCACAGGGCCCGAGCTACGCCGGTAGGGCCAGCCTGTCCTATAAATATATATATTTTTGAAATTATGAGTTTTGGAAAATTATAAAAATATAAATTCCACAAAGCAACCCCCAAAAAACAATATGCGCCCCCAAACGTGGAAAAACTACCAAAAAGCGACACTATGAAGTTAGCTTAGACTTTAAAAACCACTGTACCGATTTGAAAAATTCTTTTACCATTAAATTTCAACATTGTCCCTGAGTAACATAGAAAATATTTTATCCACATATCCCTACGTTAACGAGGGAACGGCAACGGAAACTCAAAAAACACTAGACCGATAGCGGAAATTCTTTCACAATTAGATGAAATCTTGACCTCTTCTTATTTTCTTATGTCAAAGAAGTATATCTTGTAACGTGCGCGCATATGCACATACGCATTTCTTCTTTTTTATTACATATTTTGCTTTTTTCATAAAATATATAAGAAATAATAAACCAATAACATAAAAAGTTGGGGTATGCTAGCCAAATCTTACAAACGCAACAAAATAGGAAATAATTTGGAATCGAACAGACTTGGTTTGCAAATTGCAACCATTTTATATATCTCGATCAAGGATTTGGCTGAACTTTATGGATTAGCTTTACGACCCAATCCATTTTTAGGTTTGGGAAGCAATCGATCATCGTTACTCACCACTAAACTTACTTAACAAAGAATGGCTACCAATAAAAACTCAATTTTAAACACAACCACAAAAAGGTTTCCTTAACTCCCATCACGTTCATTTTGCATGAGTATTGAAACGGAAGACACAAAAATTCGACGATTTTATGACTCGAATTGGTCACAGAGACATAACAAAAACAACTTTTATGAGGCCTCAAAATTAAAACTATTAAATTCTTTAGTACCTTTAATTTTTTATTTACAATTATAAAATGTTATAAAGAAATCGTAAAGACTTTATTAATAAAGGTATAAAATTGTTTTCAAACGAAAAGCATTTCACGTCCAGTGAAACTGTAACTGTCATGTTAGAGATAAATAGATAATGAATTATTTAATAGACTTGTTCTGAATTGTAGTTTGTTTGGTGTCACTCGGTGAACATCGTTTGTCATTCGTTTTTTCTCAAACCCCATGTTCATTTTTAGTTTTGAAGTTATTTTTCTTTATAAATATACTACAAAAATACATACAATACACAGTAAATATACTGGCAGGCCTAGGCGAACTTGCTTAAATTTTCAAATTGGAGCTTTGATTTGGAAATATTTTTTTTTTTTTTCAACCCAGAAGGTACGAGTTTGCTTGCTGCAAAAGGTTTATGTTTGTCAAATTCAATTTCGCTTTCTGTTTCGTGAAAAGAAACGTAGAAATTTGAAATCGAAAAGTTCGGTAAGAATCTATACTTTGAACAATTTGGGTAGGAAATTTTTTAGACTTGTGGTTTTCAAGAAGATATTATGATATGGCCGATAATTAAGCTTTATTATAAAGATAAATGTTTGCCATTTCGTTAAAAAAATCATTTCTGGCAAATAGGCCCAATTTTTGACCATTTTTTGCAGCATTTGTGGACGTATGTCAGCAATAACACGCCGAATATTTTCTTTCAAATCGTCAATGGCCTTGGATTTATCTGTGTAGACACGCGACCATAAGGAGTCCAGCGGTGTTAAATCGCCTGGTCTTGGAGGTAACTCACACGTTTAAAAATTAAAGTTATGTAAATATCGGCTTCAACAGCGGATTTGTTTCGAGACAATTTACGCAACGTTTCCCACTGGCAAATAAAAATAAATGCATAAATAAGTAGGGTGGCGCAACAGAGCGAGAAGCCTCGGGCCTAGCGCATTCCTGACAACCATGCCTTATCAGGGAATGGATGGACCTACAATTGTCTGCAAGTTCCGAACGGCTAATCAAGAAAGCGGTTTTCATGGCAATGAGTTTACTGACGGAGGACTTGCCAATTCCTCGCGAAAGACGATACCCGTGGAAAAATATTTTTGCCTCTGTTGGGATTCGAACAACAAAGCTCTGTGTTACAACGCAGACATTCTAACCATTACGCCTGGGGTACCATGGCAAATAAAACTGAGCCTTAATCTAGTGACAGCTGTCAAAAAGACCAACTGCGAAGTAGAACGAAAGTACTGTCAGACCGAAAACCACACGTCTTAAAAAACACCCTTTATATGAATGACGGGAGCAATTCTTCAAAGGAGTTTGTTTCTAGAGGAGACAAGAATGTAGCTCAATAAATTACGGAACACGGAATCGCGAAGCATGGAACAATATAACAATTGGGGTGCCAACGCTTTGGGAACTTGGAAATGAAAATTCGTACTATGCAACTCTCATGAAAAATTTGTATGAAAAAAAAATTACTCATACGCCAGAGTAATCAAGGAACAATTAAACATGTGGATTGCCACATATAACCTAACGTAGCCTGTCGCATTTATTTAAAGAGATAAAATATGTTCATTAAATATATTCAAAAACTGAATTGACAGCAAAATATCTCAACCTTATAAAAATACTTGAAGCCGGACTTCTTCTTCATCGAAAGGACGGCATTCTGGATCATCGTTCAAGATGAATGGGGCAATTTGCCCGACAGCGGGACTTATAGCACAATTGTTTTAAGCAGTCTGCAGAAGTTATCTCTCTAAATCCTAACTACCTGCTGTGATTCTACTTTTATGTTTCCTTTAGGGTTTTTACAGGAATTCCATGTTCGTTTGCCACCCTGGCAGGTTCTTTTCAACTTTGGAAAATTTTTAAATCTCAAACCTATTATTACATCTATCAACACTATGCTTATGCATCGTCCCTTTGTTTTTCAGAATATATGCTATTTTTGTCTTCTTTTGTCTTTGTAGATTTTCTCGAATCGTAAAGATACTGATAGGTCCACCGACAGTGATAATATTATCATGAATATGGCTTTATCCGGTTTGGAATCAGCATTTCCCCTTAATTTCCCACAAGTAATGTTTGAGAGAATTGCATATGGCCCCTATTTTTCCCAATCTTGATGAGTCCAGCTATTTACTTCTTCTTCGAAAAAAATTTCATTAGTTTGATTTCAAGAATTCCACTATAATTGCTAAGCTCTACCTCCCACCAAAGTAAAAGTCGAACCAATACCTCGTTTCCCCTTGCATCAGCTAAAATATTGTTTTTTTTTATCGAAAACCCTGTTCAAGCATATAAGTCTGTCCACTTAAATTTTTATTTTGATACTTGCAGCAAAACAGTACCACAACATTGGCATGACAACGTTGCATTTTTTGTAAAATAAAAACCTAATAGCGAAGTATTACAACCTTGAAATTTTATTCTTACGCACCGTAAGGAGTTAAACAGCATCTAGGAAAATATTTTCTTGATGATCCAAGCGATCTGGATCATGCGACTTCCTCGCATAATTTTATGGTATCACAATGGACCTAATATTGGTCTAAGTGTGTCAGTTTGTTTTCCTGACAGCCATTTAAACCTTACCTAACCTAACCGTAAGGAGTTTTAAAATCAAAAAATAGTTATTTTACTAGTAAAAGATGATACGCACTATGTCTTATCTTCTATGGACTTTTGAACAGCCAACCGGAATAGAGAATACCCATTTGATGATTTTTTTTCCTTTTTTAAATAAGAGCGAAGTTGGCAAAGACGACTCCAAGTGCTATGGCTCTATTATACTGTTCTTCAATTTCATTCTTATATTCCGTTTGAAAAATTCACTTACTACTTCACTTCCACCACTTTACAAATTCTAAAGACACCGAAGACTTCCAATCCACACAAGCACTCTTCTTCAATTTCCAAATGTCCCTAAAAGCATTTCAAATTGAACAATGAATGAAAAAGAAAAACATCCCCACTGAAATTGACTAACAAAACATCCTTATCGTCATCACTCAATTTTCAATTAGAGAATACAAATGTAAATGACCCATAACTTGATTCAACTCATCTAACAGAACTTTTCATTTTCACACAATCGAACTATACAAAATTGAATAAAAAAATAAAACGAAGCCATTAGGAAGCCCCTCCGCCCATTTAAAATTGTTCACTTAAAATGTTCTACCAGCTCATTAAGTAAAAAGCTCAATTATGTACAAAATCCACAATACTCTCAAGGAAACGAACAGTGTCAGGACAATCAAGGCGGCATGATTCTGTTCATTTGCTTCGACATAAAGACACTTTTACTTAATACCTACTCGTACTACCGTTTCTCCCAAGAGCACTTTTGAATAATTATCTCATTAATAAGCTCATTAAGCTCTAAATGCAATTCACATCTTTCGCCATTTGATTATATTATCGCCTGTCACTACCTTTATCACACTCTACACACTCCATTTCGGAAATTCATTTCGGAACAAAAATTATATAATCAATATAATGTACCCCCTTCCATGCAACATTTTCATCTTCAGCATCATCACCATCATCATCATCATCATCAACGCAAACAGTTTCACTTTGAATAACCATCATCACTTCCGCATCAAACCATCCTCCTAATACATCACATTCTTTTCAGAACATATCACAACAGAAACCCGCCCGGGCCCGCCCCCATCAAACACACAATCCAATTCCATAGCAACCAGAAGAACGCGCGAATATTGTGACACTCAAGCTAATAGTCCTCTCTTGTGTTCACCTCATGCATTATACCCGATAATTGGTGTTAAGTAGCAATTCCATCGCACAAAGAATGAATCTCACTTCTCAATCAACAGGAACAGGAAGTATTTTTATACGGAAGGTGTAATAAGCCGTCCATCATCTCGAGTATAAAAGAAAAATCTGAGGTTGATTTTGATTGGCTATAGATAGCACAATAAATAAATAGCCACTAAAAGACACAGAACGACCGACCGACGAACGCACGACCACGACCAGCCCAATGGTCTGAGATGGCTTCACGTAATTCTTAATTTTGGACTTAAGAATACGTGATGAACTGTTGATTGCTCATCTTCATAACCTCTCGTGAGAGTAAAAACGAAAACTTTAGATAGAATTTTTGTTTTGGGGGAGAAAAGGACTTTAAATAAAACTTCTATGAGTGCACTCATCTGTCTCTTGGGACAGATGTGGGATAGGGAGTGAGGGGCGCTTAAGCTTATGCCTCACATGGGAAAGTAAAGTGTAGGTTTTAAGTTTAAGGGAGCTTACGTTTGATGATATTTCTCACCTGTTGGACTCGGGGTCAACGACATCATATCAAAATGGATATTTCTTGGCTCGAACATATAATCCCTAAGAAACGTCAGCTTGGCACCGCGTGTCTTTGTGAGGCCTTGAACCGCCGTATTGATGGCCCTCAAATACTCGCGTTTGCCAAAATTGGTATGCGGCGCTATAAGGCCAATGTTAAGCTGTTCCTTACTGGCGCCCGTAGGTTTGCCAACACCATTAGTAAGTCGCAATCCATGCACTGGGTGTGGTACACACAAACTTGTAACAAGAACTAACGTTATTGGAAATATAAGCTTCCTCATCCTAACCATTGTCGTCAGCATTCTCGGGCTTCTTGTGATGTGAATAGAAAAGTTCTTTTGCGTGTCCTTTATGTTGTGTTTCTTGTGTATAGTGAGATGAGTGTTGTTTGTGGATTATACTCCTTTGATCGCTGCTTCTACTGCTGCTGATGATGATGCTTCTCGGTCGGTAGTGATTAGTGTTGTTTTGGTTCTATTTTCCTTTATTATGGTTACGGGTTATGCCATAAACTTGTAAATATTGTACAGAAAGTTTTTTGTTCTAAAAGTGCTATTTTTTTTAGTACATTTACATTACATGTCGCCATTTAGAGAGAATGTGGAAAGGACAAACTTTTTTATCTTCTTTTTCTTCTTCTTCTTTTTTCTTATCACCTTCAACAAATTAGTGTGGTGGTTTGTTGAAAATACTTTATCGAATGAATAGAAAATACATTGTGACGATAAAGTGAACAAGGTTTGGGAGGAAAAATTATGTAAATAAAAAACACTAAACGAAAATCCGTGGCCCCTCCCACCGTCTACGTTCGAAACCGTTTACGACCTATAGACATTTTCTTTTTTTCTATAAATTTCGCGAATCGTTTGCATAATTTTTTGGGTGTGCACTGCTTTTCATTGTGATTGGAGCGATCCCGAAACCAGAACTTCTCACTTTCTTTTTATATTTTTTTTTTTTTTTTGCTAGTGTGCAAATTCCAAATTTTTAGGAGCAAAAAAAAACCAAAAAAATTAAAACAACTTAGAAACACTTTGGCTACACTTGAGGATAGTTATATTTTGAATAATTTTTATCACAAATTTCCCTGAAAATTTTCACATTTTCACAGCAGCGACACAGGTCCACACCCAAAATAGAGTATCTTGTTACACACACGGAGCTAAGCAGCCATGGATGGAGCATAGCAAGCAGCACACAGCATCGTCATCCCCAATATTGGGGATAGAAAATTTTCTTTAGTACTACAACATGAGTATAGTGTACTAAAAATTCAATGTACTCCAGATTGGTTTTCCCCTTTTGCAGAATGGACCGAAAAACCAAACCCATTTTGACAGTTGACAGTGAAAGTTAACGGTGCAAGGTGTAGTCGGGGGTCGGTTTTTGTTAAGTAATTACTTGTACGCATGGTGTTGTTCCGTAGGGAGACCACGTGTTGCATATTGTTTTGATTGTGCGCAATGACTGGATGGGGAAATGTTTTTTTAGTAACAATTTGACACAATGTTATTGCATTTGCAAGCAAGAAAGAAAGAAGTAGGCAAAGAGAGGACTTGGAACTTAAATTTAACATTTGGTCCTTTGACGTAAATAGTTGTGGAGTGTTGTCCTCTGTTGTGTATCCTTTTTTTCTCTCTTCCTTTCTTCTTAGATAGAGGTACCTCTCTCCTCTCTGGGTGGGACAGATAAAGATAAATCAGCTGCTGTAAATTTCATCGTTCTGTGTTGCGGTCGTGTATTCAGTGTTGGTGGGTGTTGTCATTGTTTTAAAACAAAAAAAAAACAAAAAAAAGTAAATACACCAAGTCTTGCACGTGTGACCTAGAATGGGAGAAACAAAGGGTAAACGAGCGACATCTCTATGTGATAACGTTTTCTTCTTCTTCATCTTCGGTCTATGACGATGAGAGAATTTTCGCTTATTCTGTGTGTTTTGATTGGAATGAAAGAGATTCCTTGAGTACGGTTTGGTTTGGAATGGTAACCATTACCTACAACCATCCCTACAACAGAATATCCATAGTTAGACTGAGGGGGTTGGTAATGACGCTTGGAGCTTGTTAACGATGCCGTGATTCCTCAATCAAGCAAATGGAAGTTATGTTTGCAGTATCTTGCAAAAATCGACGGACATTGGAATATGTTTACGTAGTTGGGGATAATACGTGGGCTGATGTAAAACAAAGCAAGAAAACAAAAAAAAAATCGGCAAAAAAGGATCTCGTAAAGTTTCATCATGATTCACAATATAAGCAGAGTGGATTTGGTATGTATTTTATTATATTTTCTGAGTGGATGGTGTTTTAATACTTTTTTGGACATTTGTCAACACCGTGCCTGGCGATATAAATAGGATTATTGTTGTTATACTTTCTCAAGATTCTTTAGGGAGCCCATGGTAGGTAATTCAGTTTAGTTTTTTTTTTTTCCTTCTTCTTCTTTTTTTTGCGTGAGGTTTTTGATTAGATTTCAAGGGCCTTCTCTGTATTCCTCTCTTGCTGCCGTTTGCCGACGATGTTAATTTTAACAATATAAGTACACAAACGGGAAAGGGAGTGGTTAAATTAAACTTTATGTCGTCCGAACACTGTCGTCGTCTTATTGCACAGTAGGGAACTAAAGAAATGTGACAGAGATAGGGAGACAGAAGGCAGCAGAGAGAGGGTTGGTTTGGTACGAGTAAACTAATTTATTATTTATTCGGTGATAGAAGATTTTTGGTAGGATTAAGTTCGTAATGCGGCAAAAATCTAAATTGAAATTTTCAGATGCTCCTTGACATGATAAGTAGGACAAGGAAAGGTTACCAAAAAACGTCGAACTTTATTTGCTTATAGAGGTATTGTAAGTGCCTATGTAAATGTTGCCGGGGAAAATTTCTCTTTCAAATTGAAGTTATTATATGTAAATTCAGATAATTATTGATGGATTGTAGAATTAACGACCCTTCAGTGACGTGCAAGTTTGAAAAGATTGAATTTAACGATAAGATAGAATGATGCTGAAAGGAATTTTTAACAGATGTAGGTATTCAATTTTTTTTGTTGCATTGATTTGTTTGACAGTTTTTATTTGTAAATATTTGAGTTAATCCTTTTTATGGATTAAGTGATGTCAATCTTTGCAAAGTAGTTTCCCCTTTTTGTTGTTTTCAACCCGAAAGATTATTCCAGCAGACTAAACACGACTTTGAGTGAAATGGGTGAAAATATTTATTGGTATAGGGAAAGGGATATGAGTTGGTGGCAGAATGATAAGAATATGACAATGACAATGAGGCAGAAAACCGAATATGTGGGGGTATAGTAAAGGATTACTAGTTCCTCGTTGAGGAACATGGAGTGATGACTAAGCGCAGCCTAATTCGTCTGAATGGGAAAATTTTGCTCTTCAGACTCGATTTCACCTGCAACAATAACAAATCATGGAAAAAAGAAAGTAATTGGACAAACTTCATCACAAAAAAATATCGGTAGGGAGCAAGAAAAAGCATGTCTAAAGTCCAAATTTTAGCAGGTTTTTGACAAAACATGGACTGACTACTACTCTGCAACTCTGTGTACTCAATTTCCAAGGTGTATTCAATTGAATTCTCCAGAACCCAGTGACCCTTACTTAAATGTTAGCTCCAACGTATGGAATCAATCAGTAGACAAAAGGAAGGTTATGTGGGCCGTCGACTCATTCTAAACATACAAATCTACAGGACCATACGGCATCATTGCAATGATGCTTTGCAACTCTAAAGACTTGATATTGCCGATCCTAGTGGAAATATGCAGGGGTTGTTAAATTGATATTCAACCCCAAAGCAGGTAAGCATTCTCACACTGATCCAAAGGGCTTGTGACCAATAAGCCTATCCTTCTGTCTGCTCAAGACGCTATAAAGAATAAAAAAAAATGCACATCTGAACAAAGCTGAACAATTTTTAGATATCGACAGCCAAACAAACATGGTATACCTACCTACATAAAGTGGAAATCGGTTGATACTGCACTTCACGAAAAAGTCGGAAGAATTGAACAACCAATCAAATACAAGAAGTATACACGTTGTCCGCTTTCCTGGATATATGTATAGGGGCCTTCAATTTTTAATCCAGTGCTATTCGTCAGGCACTAAGCTTTATCAATGTCGAGTCAACGTTTTGAAACTGGCTCAACTCCATGCTTCAAAAATAATAGTAATATTAGGAACAGGTGCAAGCACCCTAAAATCACAACTTGTAGAGCAATTATACAAGGTCTTAGATAAAAATATACCTTCACTAATTGGGCCTAAGATGGATCTAAGACTTAGACTATGCTGATTACATAATCATCATGAGTTTGGGGAAGTTCACAACAACTCCCTGAGCTCCCCCAATAAATTCTGAACAAGCTCATTAACTGCGAACTGAACGTCAACCAATCTAAATTCTAAACCATAAGCAAAGCGTTTAAATAAATAAAATAAATAAATAAATAGAGTGGCGTAAAAGAGCGAGGAGCCCCAGGGTCTAGCACGTTTCTTACAACCATATTTTGTGACGGAATGGAGGGGACCCACAATTTTCTGCCGGTTCCGAATATCGAACGGCTAATCGAAGAAATTTCTTTTTATTACAGTGAATTTACTAACGGAAGAATTGCCAATTCCTCGCGAAAGGCATTTTTGCCTTTGTTGGAATTCGAACCACGAACCTCTGGGCTAAAAGGCATGCCAATCATCACGCCAAGGGCACCATAAATCGTTTAAGAAAATGGAAAAGATTGAATTTTTTGGTACAAGTTTCAAATTACCTTTCAAATTTAGTGGATTATTCTACAAGTTAGATTTAGTTTGTTTCTACGCATGTAGCGTTGTTTTACACAAGGAGGCAACTCATATAATTACCACTTGGTTGTCAATTACACTTAAAGGAAAAACAAGCGAACTTGTAGTTTCTTGTCACAGACATTTTTTACACTGGTCATGATTCACCTACATTACAAGTACTTATGGTCTTACGTTACAGGCCCCTGACGGCTATCATAAAAGCCACAGCAAAAATTCCAAATTATTAGAAAGCTGTTGCAGTAACTATAAACACTGGGCACCGTGACATAACTGATAAATAAATAAATAAAGCAGTGCAATAGAACGGGAAGCCCCGTGTCCAAGCGCATTTCTCACCGCTACGCCTTGTGAAGGAATGGAGGGGACTTACAATTTTCTGCCGATTCCAAACGGCTAATCTAAATAGTCCTTTTCATGTTAGTGAATTTACTACCAGAGGACCTGCCAAAATGATGCCCGTGGAAAAACAATTTTGCTTCTGTTTTTCTTTTAACAGGCAGGTTGCAAACCATTACCCCCACGGGCACCACTATAAATAACGGATAAGTTGACCAAGATCAGGTCCTCACCATTGTATTTTTAAACTAAATATTTAAACATAATAGCACCATGGACGAGAAAACGCTGCTATCGCCGTAATTATAAAAATAATAAGAGTAAATGCCAGATTAACCACCAATTCTACGTTCAAAAAAGTTCAAAGCAAACATATCTCGGTACTGAGAGTAAATCTTTCGAGTTTCAATAAAAAACGCTTTAAGTTTGTTTTAAATGGGAATGTCTTTAGCAGAAGTGAAGTTTTTTGCTCACTCCATTGCAAACCGTCGCAATATGTACATGATAAAAATAAATTCCTGGAAAACAGACAAACTCATCTCCGCATTTTCTAAGCACCACTCCCAAATCGAGTAGCAGATACGTACCTTACTGGTTTTCGATTGAATAAAAGAATATCATGCACCCTCCTCGTCAGCTTTGCCCCATGTCACCTCAACCTCATTGCAAGGGGTTGTAACTTGTAGAAAGCATTCTTTAGAACTGTCACCTGCAGTTTATCTCTACCAATCACACTCATGGTGATTTGTAAATGAGCCCTTTTGAAAATGATGGATGTTGCAAGTTTTTATCGTGCTCAGTATTTTGCTTTTGCCTTCAACCCATTATCAGCCACTGTACTCATTTGAGTACAGTATTTTTGAAATTTTAGAATTGGTATTTTTCAAAAAGTAGGCTTTAGATTTTATTTCACTCAATTTGAAAACATATATTATTATATGTTTTGTCTTTGGCACTCGTTCTACTGAAACTGCATATTGTTTTCAAGTATTTGTGTATAATTTTGTGATTGTAGCTTTTGTTTTTTTGCTGTTTTCTGTCCTTCAAGAAGAGAAAAATTGATAAAAATTTAGATTTTTGACCAAGAAAAGAATTACTTATTCTCAGTTACAAGTTTTTTATAACAAAAGAAGATTCGAGACAAGTTTCATAAAAAAATAATTTCGTGGTCGTGGCAAGTTGAAAACAAAAGTGGTGTACTCAATCGAGTACACTGGCCAAAACCATACTTATTTTATTTTATAATTGGACTTCAGGAAAATGGCATCTCGAACCATAAATTGCAAAAGTTTTTATGGAAGGCGGTATCCAAATCTATTTTCAGCTGTTGATGATATCCCAGACGATGGTAACGAACGGGAAATAGTAATAATCCCACCGGATGTTGATGTACAAACAGATGAAGAAGACTTATGTGAGGAAGATATGATCGATCCAAACATTCCTGTTGACATCCCAGGGGCAGTAGAAGTCGAGGTATGTGACGAGTTTGGCAGTGACGAAAGCTTTCCTGCTGCTGGGCCAGAAAAAGAAGAGCCTCATGATCGCTCTCCTAAATGGTCAAACCGCGTTTTTTATTCTACGGAAATGCCAAAAACCTATGCATACGTTAAAAATTTAAAGAAAATAAGTGAGCAGTTGGTTTTGAAGGACGAAGTTCAAATTTTTGAACACTTTTTTGACGATTCTGCTATGGATCTGATTATTGAGCAGAGCAAGAAATATGCTCTTGAAAAAAACTTCCACTCATTTATTTTTACGAAAGACGATCTAAAGAAGTTTATTGGAATTCTGCTATTTTCGGGATACCATTCCTTACCCCAAGAATTTTTGTATTGGTGTCTCGACGAAGACACAAGAGTTCCTCTAGTCGCGAAAAGGTTTATTCATTTGGCAGACAACGCCATAATTGACAAAAGTGATAAAATGGCAAAAGTTCGGCCGTTAATGAATATAGTCTGTCAAAACTATCAAAAATGGGGCTTTTTTCACGAAAACTTGTCAATAGACGAAGCCATGATAAAATACTTTGGCCATCATTCTGCAAAACAGTTCATACGAGGAAAACCGGTTCATTTTGGTTATAAGGAGTGGATGCTCTGCAGTCACGATGGTTATTCTTACAATTTTGATGTATACTGTGGTGCCAAGAACGTAAGTCCATCGAACAAAAGTTTGCCACTTGGATCTCGTGTTGTACTTTATTTACTTGAAGTCATAAAGACACCAAGTGACCACAATGTATTTTTTGATAATTATTTCACCAGCCATGACTTGTTGTCTAATTTGAAGAGGAAAGGCTTCAGAGCAACAGGTACAATTCGGGACAATAGAACAAAAAAATATCCACTCAAGTCCCTGAAGACGGTTATGAAAGCAAAAAGAGGGTATATGTGTCACAAATTTGACAAGAACAACATCTTTTTTGCCCGATGGAAAGATAACGCAGTCGTTACTGTTGCCACAAATTACGATACCTTGGAACCGTTAGGGAAGGTGAAGAGATGGTCAGCCACAGCGAAAGAAAAAGTAGTTATTCCTCAGCCAAAGCCTTTGGTGTCATATAATAAAGGCATGGGTGGGGTCGACCTCCACGACCAATTTGTGAACAATTACCGAATAAAAATTAAGGGTATAAAATGGAGGTGGCCCATTTTTACACATAATGATCAATTCATTGACTGTCAATGCTTGGCGGCTGCATTGTATAAGAACGGGTAAGAACAGCAATCTTCTTTCATTTGTCAGAACTGTAGCACGGACGTATTTACGCTCACCACCTTCAAACAAAGCACCAAATAAACCAAATTTACCAATTGCTGTGGTTCGCAGTGAAGGAGGGCATTTCCCTAAAAAAAATTAAAAGCCAGTTACGATGCAAAATGTGTCACAGCAGAGTTCGATGGACTTGTGAAAGATGCCAAACTACACTTTGCATCGAAAAAATATGTTTTAAAAATTATCACAACAATGCTTAGAATGTATACATATCTGGCCAGTGTACTCGTTTGAGTACACTCTTATTTAACCTTACCATGGTAACTTTTTTTTCATGAATTGTATTTTTGAACAAATATAATATAACAAGCATATATAATAACAAGCAGTAATAAAAAGGATTTTCATTAATTAACATTTTTAATAGGGTTGGCCTTTAATGGGTTAAAAGCTTTTTCAGCAGCTTATTCTTGGAGGTAGTCAAATCTCTGTTGTAGTCTTCAACAACTTTCCAGTTACATTATCTCATCGGTTATGGAGCCACAAGTGCACTATGGCGGCAGGTACACCTAGGAACGAGAATTTTTTAATGGCTCTCAACTCAACAGTGCGAATAGATCGCTATTTTCACCGCAGCACTTACAGAGAGGAATATTTGCGGAAACAACTTCTCAAACTGAAAATGTTTACCGAAAAACAATTGAACTTTGAAGGAATGTTAAAAAATAATTTTTCTGTATATCGTACCAAACTGTAATTTATGGGTTGTGGGCTTTACACTCGATGAGCCCAAATATCACATCTTTTTGTGTTCATTGACCGAGGAACATTCTGTATCTATGCCTGTCTATAGTATTTTGTAATAAATATAATGCAAGATTTCCCAATTGAATCAATTTGAAATCGAAAGAAGATAAAAAAAATTATAGACTTTACATTGTATTTTAGTTATTGGTTGGAAATTTCAATTTAAAAAATATACGCGTATAATAATAATAAATAGAGGTACATGCGTAGTGCGTATGCGTAGTATGAAAATATTAGGTACAAAATATGATATAAGGACTAAATGTAGGTGCTTAAAAACGCAGTATATATTGATTGGATATGATTTGAATTAAATTTGGAACAAAAGTGGTCTAGAAGGTAAGAAGTGACATAGGCCATTTTTCGTTTCCATATTCCCTTTTGAACGGAAACGGTAAGATAAAGGGGAATTTTTAAAATGCTGAACCTATTTTAAAAATTCTTTCACCGTAAGATTGCCTCATTATCCCCTAGTAACATAGATTATATTTCATCCCCATATTGCCACGGGAATTACCTTCTTCTTCTTCTTCTTCATTTCCGGCGTTACGAGTAGTGATCTTGAAGCGATCACAACTCTCCCACTTTTCTGCTTCACACTAGTGATCCGCCTGTGGGGTACGCCGCGTTGATCTCAGAAAGCGAAGAATTACCACGGGAATTACCGTTCCAACATAACATAACCAGAAACCTATAATATACGGGAACGATTTCAAAAATTCCTTTATTTAAAGATTTGCGAAGAACGGCAAGCATATGAACGGATCTTGTTTGTTTCATTTCCATCAGCATTTAACCAATGCTGAAGTAGAAACGTTCTCGTAAATAAGACTTTTGATCATGGCATGATCTCTGTACCCCTTGATATAAAACTTTTGAATCTCATTCCCATAATGGCATCTCTCATTTTCCTCCTTTTTTCATCCCTGATGTTTACAATGCTTAATGCTGAGGCCTGAGGGTATAGGACTCAAGGATAGTTGAAGACACTCGATTGGAAAAGGTACATGGACGATCTCTTCGTCGCAATGCTTGGACTTAGGTACATAGCGCTGGAGAGTGTCTTGCCTCGATTGTAATATGGTCAAATTCATTAACGGTTCATTGAGCTGCGCATTTCCATGTACTTTATAAGTTTTGGTAAACAATCAAACCATTAGGTTCGTTCGTTGAACTGAACTTAGGATTGACCTATGTTTTCTTGACAACACCATGAGTTGTAAGAGAAACATGGAATTTCAGTTCCCAAAAAACACCAAACAACGGTACCCTCCCGTCAGTTTCCAGCCCTGTTCATTACCTAAACTCGTCTCATTAAAATCCTAGAGTTACTTTAGGGTGAGTTGAGGGTAAACCAAGGACTCAAAAATTACCTGTTTAGCATTCAGAGCCAGTTGTGGTTTTACAAAAAAAACTTTGTCGCGACCACAGGACAAGTACAGACCTTCAACGAACAATCCTAATATTTACATTTACTAAGCCTCTACGACAGTGAAAGTTTTAAATTTCTTTAGAATTTAATAGCACGTATTGACAAATAATACAAACATACATACATATACATACCTTACCTAGGATGACGCAACAAAGCCCCGGGGCCTATCGCTTTTCATGGCAATGAATTTATTATCAGAGGACTTGCCAACTCCACGCGAAAGGTGATAACTGTGGAAAAAAATTAAAAAAAAAAAAAAGCCTGAAAAGACCAGCAGGGAAACATACAGCCCTATTCTGCTATTCATCGGGGGGAATTTTTCTTGAATTTTCACTAATCACTATTCTGCTATTCATTCGAAGTGAATCTGTGTATACAGATTGTGTACACAGATTCACTTCGAATGAATAGCAGAATAGTGATTAGTGAAAATTCAAGAAAAATTCCCCCCGATGAATAGCAGAATAGGGCTGATAGTCTTCTTATTTTGAAATTCTATTTCGATAGAAAGTGATTCCAATTCAAAAGAAGTACATTTTGAGACTCGAACGATTCGAAAGTTAACACGTAAGATCTCGAATGGTTCGAGTTTCAAAATGCACTTCTTTGGAATTCGACAAACTTTCTAATAAATTATATCCCTATTATGGGTAGCGAATCGAACGTTCGATTGGAAGCGAATGTTTTTGCTCCGAATGATCTTTGGTCTCGTATGCGAAGACACGTGTTTAGAAGAAGATACAACAACACCGACATGGGCATAGCCAGAAGAGTACGAATCGCCAGGTTACGATGGTTGGGTCATATACACCCCTGTTCTGATTTCCGTTCGGATACCATATCCTCCCGTTTTTGAATATTTGCGGTTCTCAATTCCGAATTCGTTCGTCTTCAATTCGCTTATCATTTTGTTAGTGGAATTGAATCCGGTTAATGAATTCTGTAGAACATTATTTATTTATTGCTAGAATTGAAAAATAATAAACTATGACCCTTGTTCTTATTTTCGTTCCGATACTATATCCTCCCGTTTTAGAATGTTTGCGGTTCTCAATTCCGAATTCGTACGTTTTCAATTCGCTTATCATTTTGTTAGCGGAATTGAATCCGGTTGATGAATTCTGTAGAACATTATTTATTGATAAAAGTGAAAAATAATCAACTATATTTGCATATACAATTATACATATATGTACTGAAGTGGTAAACAGTACCAATGAACACAAAAATTTAATTTTCAAGACGTTTTTGTGACATAAATTCAGTAGTGAATCCGTTCGGAAATAAGAACACATTGTTCAAATCCGTACGGATTCAATTTCGGTTTCCGTTTTTAATCCGGCCGAAAATCAGAACAGCCATGTATATTAGCACTAGCATGCACTAAAGCTGTAAACAGTTCCAATGAACACAAAAATTTAATTTTCAACACGTTTTTGTGACAAAAAACCAGTAGTGAATCCGTTCGGAAATAAGAACACACTTTTTAAATCCGTACGGATTCAATTTCGGTTTTCGTTTTGAATCCGTACGAAAATTAGAACAGCCATGATAGAGTGGATAGACCCAAACAATAGGGCTCGACGGGTTTTCGAAAGCACATTGCAGGGAAATCGTGGAAGGGGAAGACCTCGTCTTACAAGCAAGTAAGTGGAAGAGGACCTCAACCGATTTTGAGTGCAAAACTGGAGAGAGCTAGCCCGAAATCGAAATTGTTGGCGTAAAATGTTGGTTGAGGTTCAGGTTCACCGTGAGCTGTACCTAATGCCCACCTAAGTATGTAAGTAAGTAATAAAAAAACTACCTCAAAAAAGTCTTATAAGTCATAAAACTTTGCCCTAAGTCTACTAGGTCAAATATTATTAGAAGTTAAAGTCGTTTTATGAACACCCTTATTTAAACTACTTTCACAATGTAAATAAATCATCTGTTTGTAGGAATTCGAATTGTTCACGTTGTGGTTCTGGAGGTTTGGGTAAGTTTACGTCTCGGTTTACTTATTGAAATGGTAAGGTAATCGGTAATGGAAATTTCCTTCTCCGACCAAGAATGTTTTTTGTTCAATGATCATTTTAGAGGACCATTTTCTTCACCTCCTTTTCGAGTAAATATTCAAAATCAACTGTAAACATTTGTGTTTTGGTTTTTGTTTACTTCAGCTGAATTTTGTCATCAAATTCTCAAAATCTAATTTACATGCCAAAATGGTTAAATAAAAATAAATAAATAAGCAAGGGATACATATGAACCCAAAACAAAATGTAAGTAATTTTTTGTATTCAAATTCGATTGTACAAACATTCTTGCACTAATTAATTTAAACTTTTTACTAAAATGATCATCAATGGCTTTGAACACAAAATGTTTCCAGTAGAAGTTCTAGTGCAGTACATGGCGAAGAAAGCCGATCTATCGAAAGTATATGTGAAGCCCCGCAGGGCCAAAGAAAATCTTCCCAAACATCATCACCTAACTTCAATTGAAAAAAAAACAGCGTCATTTTGAAAATTCGTTCCTCAATTTATATAATCCAATACCACATAAATTTGTGTAAAAAATAATTTATTTAATATTTTTCATTTGTTTGATTCTTATAAAATTAATAATAAAATTATAATATTAGAAAACGATTACATTTAACCACAACTTGTTTCCGTTTCTTCTTTTTTTTTTCGTGTTCTGTTAAATTGTATTTTTTATTATTTAAATATATGATAATATATCTTTCATTTTGTTTGTTCATAATTTTACGATATCTATGAATATAAGAAAGAGAAAACAATCCCAGGGGAAAGAAGAAACCAATAAAGGACAAGGATTTTGATCGTTATGTTTTTGTTATTTTATATATTCAGGAGAGACACATGTACAGTTTATATTACATATACACTATTTCGATTGCATTTAGTTTCAAAATTGATAAACAAACGCATAAAATTAAAAGAAAAGAAAAAAAACCAATTGAACCTAAGTTTGATGTTTAATAAATTTTAATACAAATAAATTAATCTCTCGCTTTATAATATAACAGTTTGAAATTGATTTCAAGAAAATTTATAATATTATGCAAAAACTATTTAGTATTAAAAAAAAATCTTATCAACTAATATTAGTAATTTGATATTTATGTCTATATGTATACTCGTAATATGTAGGTATGGTGTTAGAGTAAAGATCATAATTGAGAAAAACACATAAATCAATTAAGTATATTTTTCTTGTAAATTTGTAGTTTTTTCTCTCTAACAGTGCAGCCAAGAATTATTATTGTTTTTAATCTATTTTCTTTTTTAATTTACGTGGACATATCATTACATATAATTATTTATAACTAGGAATACAGTAATAGAAAAAATAACATTTCATACGTGTGTTTATCTTTTTTTATTTGCTGATCCTTGTAATTTTACTTATTTAAAAGGATTTGGTCGTGCTTTGAATGATGCCTGCTTTCGAAGTTCTTTAACTATTTCCTCTTCACGTTTTTTGCGTTCTTCTTCCTCCTGAAAAAAACAAATTAATAGGTGTAAACTACAGTTTTTTCAACAAAGTCAATTCAATATTATATTAAATAATTTCGCTTTGTACTTCAATTTTAATATTATACAGGGTGCGGCAGCAGCATAACTTCCTTTTTTAAATGGCCCGCCATTCAGTCGTTTGACGTAGATAGTAGCGGAACGCTAGTGGTCTCGTTCAAGAGGCGGATCTGTAAAGTTTTGTGCTGTCACAGATCAGTCACCATCATGCGTTGGAACAAGGACCCTACAAGATTTGAAGAACAAAATCCAGGAAGGAATTGCCAACATAACGCCTGCTATGCTGGTAAGAATAATGACAAACGCCAGAAATCGGTTCACCCAGTACAGGGACGTCACCTACCTGATTTGATCTTCAAAACCACGTAAAACAAAACTTTATGTTTGTAAGCTACATTATATTAAAAAATAAAAAATTTCTGATTAAGCTTTGAAAAAAGGAAGTAATGCTGCCGCATCCTGTAATATCACTTTTCGTATACAAACAACACTTACCAAAAACGAACACTGTTCAGAGAAGTCAGATTCACGCAGTCGCACAACCCAAACAAACATGGTAATGGAAAGCATGATCAAAGCGCCGCTAAAAAAAGGGATTGTGTCGAAAGGGAATACAAGAAAGAAGCGAAGAAGAAATGCTCCCAACTTCAAGCAAAAAGCACGGAGGTCTTGTATCGAGAGGTGAAAGAAATTTCTTCCCCGACTGCTGATGCAAACCAAGCTATTCGATACGAGTTTTTAACGATGCTCAAGTACAACTCCCTGTGAGTTGACGTTAAAATTCTACATATGAAGCGACATTATTATGATGCGAACGAATAGTTCCTTCGAAAAAGCTTTCCAGAAGCGTAGGATGAATAAACTAACGAAATTATGCCCCTAACAGGAAGGGAAGTTTCTAGACAAACGTTATGCATTCAGCAATCACATATGGTTGAACAAGTTGCATAAAATAATATAGTAAGTTGACGGCAGCTGAGATAAAGATTCTCCGTATGACGGTATTAGAAATGGTATTAGAAAAAAAGAAAAGCAGATCGAAACGCTTCTGGTACAGACAGATATCACAAAACCTGCATTTAGTTGAACTCAGACATGATGATTTCTTCGACCAACGCAGCCTACTTCCCAGGGGATCACGAGTTGCAAATTATACGGCTCGATGTTTAGAAATGTCAGGGCAGTTATGATTAATAATAATTTTCAAAGTGTTCGGTGCACTTAGTTGTTTAGTGAACCTAAACATAAAGAATATTTTTTTTTTTTAATAATCGTTTTGATTTCTAAAGGAACACTTTTCATTTGTTTTTAGATACCCACATTTTTGTTTCTTCACTTATCTTATATATTGTGTTGTTTACATTATCTCGGAAGGTTAATGTATTATCTTGTCTAAGAGATAACTGACAGAATGAACTCACGAGATTTACTTAAGTTATGAATGCGTAGGTTTGCCATTGCAAAAACTTTTCATGATCTAAACTTTTCATGGTAAAGATGACTTGAGTTTAATCCGCATTCATTTTTTATTTTCTATGTAGATTTGTTCTCTATAGATAGATTTTAACAGTTCACTAAAAAGAACTCATCGTCTATGAATAAAGTCTTCACTGCTTGAAATGTCTGGAAAATCAACGACACGATATACACTTATGGCCTTAAGTATAGTAACCTTCAAAGAACAAAAAACATATAACATATTTCATTGACTTAATATTTAGATAGCAATAGCTGCAGCAAATAAGAGCTCTTCTTCTTCCCATCCCACAGAAAACAACACAAGTGCTGTGTTATATTTGTCTACCAAATAAATTTTTTTTATCTCATTTCGTTAGAGCATCAAATAAGATTCAGATGCCGATTTTAGTCGCGTGTTTTTATTTATTTATTCAAATTGTGTCGCGGCTATGTATAAATGTACTTCAATGTTTATGACAAACTGACAAATAAAACTGATTAGAATGACGTACTTTAGAGATTTAAATCTATTTCTAAATCAAATAAGTTCACTCTCGCCACAAATGGGATCAAACCACAGCTATAATTATGACTCAGACTCATTCTTCAATCACTACTAGAAACACTTTTATTCAATGTTTTGCATGGAAAAGTCTATTTATCTTTTTAATGCAGATGTTTTATACTCAAATAGGCATAGCTAATGTTCAAACAGTCAAATTATTATATTCGACTCTCAGCTGTATTCGAACTGGTGTGGTTGACTCACTTTAAAATATACAGCAATATGTACGTGCTCTCAAAAACACTTTTCTACAAAACAGTGATTCATTGATGGTACGAGCAGTTACATTGTATTACTGAGTGACATTTACATGATCGCCCACAAATTACAATTTGCTCTTGAGAAAGCTATGTTATTTGAGTTTCGATACTAAAGCTGCCATAAATACGATTTGGTAAAATTGTGGGATTTCATGGACTATGTTTTTATTTCTTTCTTAATTTTTTTCTTTTCAATATCGATCTTTTGCAACTCTGTGTGAATTGCAACATTTGGAATTTCTTTGATTTAATAAATAAAACAATGCAAATGCAAGCTGCTTCACAATCTCATTTAATGTGACGTAATGAGCTTTGTCATTGACAAAAGGAAATTACCGAAAAGTGAAAGTTCAACGGCTTTAGTTCTGTATACAAAAACAAAAAAACATTGTTTGCATAACCAGTTAAATTAGATCATCAAGAAGAAGAACAGTAAAACAATTTATATAATAACGGGTTCTTTACTTGGACATAAAGAATAGTAGTAGTTTATGTCGTAGGAACGCGAATTGAAATTAGGCAAATGAGGAAATCTTCAAATAACTTGAAATAACATACATACATATTTCCAAAAATGTGATGTGTAAAAATGTCGTGTAGTTGGTATTTATAAGGTGTTTTTGACTTCATAAGTAATACTTTGGCAAAACATACTTAGACATTTCCAAAGACACAAAGCCATTAAAAAAATATGTACCTCACTCTCTTACAGAAGGAAACTCGCGGATTGAAAAATACTAACGACAATGCCTAAAAAGTTTTATATCACATATTCAATAATAAAAAAAACATTCTTTTATTCGATCCTGGATACTTTATGGGAAAATACATTTGGAGAGTTAAACCGTCATCAAACACCTGAAGCACAAAATTATTGTCAAGCAAGCCTCTAAGAGTAATAACACTGCCTTTAAAGGTGCTGATTGGTGTCAACTTGGCGCGGCGCGGCCCCGAGATGTCACAACTTTTAGTTCACATCAATTGTGCTTCCTATAACTCCTCATGGTAACCATTGGTACCTGGTCTCATCCAACCGGAGGTGACCAGTTAAACTAGTAAATGCGAGTGTTGACAAAAGGATGAAGCATCATCGAACAACACAATAATGCTCTTTAAGTAATGACTGACTGACTCCGAATCTCAGTGGTCTGCCAGAGCTTATGAAAAATTTGACAGCGGATGAAATTGATTTTAAAGCAACGGTGGACTCCAGCAGTCCAAAAACAGAAACCCCTGAATGAGCCACTCTGACGTATTTTGTTGTAAGGTTTTTCAGGCACTTTCAGCACTAGAACAGGGTATTAAAATAGAGATGGTGCCGGATGATCTTCTGGAGAGCCAATAGTAGCCCTCAAACCCCTGCAGGCTGCACCACGTTACAGACACCGGATTAAGCGACCCTTTATGTCCAACGGGATTCCGAAACTACCCAACCACCTAAAAGTTCTATGGTACCGAAACAATCAACAGCCTCAGAGAACAGTAATAATTTTACCGTTGACGACCCTAGCAAACGAAAAAAGAACAAAGGCCATAACTGACTACGTGCGTGCACCCGGAGAATTAGAGAAGCGATAGAATCGGCCATCCAAGATTCGATACAATAAGCATAAAAAATATGAAAAACTACATCATTTACATAGACTGCTACAGGCAGCAGGAACAATGCAGATTTTATCCTTAAAGGTAGACCTCAGTCTAAGATTATCGTTCTTGGTGATTTTAACGCAAAACTTTAGAAATGGAATAAAGAACGCAAAAAACGGACTCAGGCTACTCAATTTTTGCTGCTAGACCGAATTTTGGTGTTAATACACACGCTCTGCTCATCTCAAAATTCATAAAAGAACATGGCGATCCCCAGATCTATCAACCATCAGCCAAATTGACCATATTGCGAACGGTGCAAGAGACTCTTCATGCATGTCTACTGGGTTCGTAGTTCGAATCCCAACAGAGGCAAAAATGTTTTTCCACGCAAGTCCTCCGTTAAAAAATTCATTGCCATGAAAAGCGCTTTCTCGATTAGCCGTTCGGAACCGGCAGAAAATTGTAGGTCCCCTCCATTCCCTAGTTGTGATAAATGCACTAAACCCTGGGGCTCCTTGCTCTGTTGCGCCACCCTATTTATTTTTATTTATTTATTTTACACAATGTCTTTTCCATGTTCTTCCAAGTTCTAACTGCCCTTGAATCCTATGGATTAAACATTGAAGACCATCAGAACTGGCAGCCTCTGAAGTTCTGGGTTTCAAAAGCAGCCCAACAAAAAAATATTTATGCAAAAGAATAGCAGGGACCCCAAGACGAAAGATCTTTACGTTTAGTGGTTTTAGAGTTAAAAAATCAAATCATAAATATTACATTTAGTGAATAACAGATTGAACAAAGACTCACAGCTAAAACGAAAAAATAACAATACCGAATGCACTTTGTTTTTTGTAGAGAAACAATAGTTTTGGAAAATGAGTCATTCGCATTCATGAGTAAAAACATACAGGAATAAAAATAAAAGAAAAGTCAGTAGGTAGATAAAAGTTGCAATACGTACATAAAAAATGTGAGTAATACTCCAAGTTCCTCAACCAATGAGCCTTTTTTCGTAGATTGTGTGTTGTAGAAGTAGTAGTTTGTTTGTAAATATGTTTCTTATGATAATATTATGCTAAATCTTTCTTGTTTTCCGCCAAGAAACAAAATTGATAACAGTTGACAGAAGACCCGCCGCTGGCGCTGGAGTCTCCTCTGTATTCGCATCTTCTGCACGTTCATCTCTATTGCTTTCATATCTCGGAACTCTTCGACGGCTTTCAACTGATCCTCCACATCTGACTGTCCTTTCTCCTCCACTTCCTCCTCCTTTTCCTTCTTCGCTAACATTCGTTATACATCACTTGCTATTGCTGTTGTTGTTGGTACTCGTCGCTGGGTGGATGCCACCCTCTTCAATTTTATCCGATATGATTGAAGAGTCCCCATAGAATGTCGGCTCAACATGCCTGTGTGCTTCGTCTTCATCGCAATCTGAATCATCTGCAGAACTATCACCACTTGCGACAGTAGATGAAGCATTGTTGTTCGTTGCTTTACCCAGAGCAGTTACAGCAACAGCAGCATTGTTTCCACCCTTAATGTGTTCCTCCTGTGCCTTGGATTTACTCAGATTTTCATAGCATTTAAGACAAACTCTGACGGACTTTGTGCTCTGTTGAGGCAACAAGAATTTCTTTGAGGAGCATGGTCCGCACACTACGGCGCCACAATTACGACAATGGTGACGACGGACTATCATTGTAAATTGCGTTTTCTTGCAGTGCATACATATTGACGCCTCGTTATCAGGCACCCAGACTGCTGCATGATTCTCTACCGGCTTTTTGCCACTCTTCCGGAGCAAATCTTCAACACACTTGTTGATATGAGCCATCCATTCTTGTTTTTCTGTACTTGTAGCAGCGTAAACTACGAATGACTTTGTTGTTGTTCGGATAAGCCAACCATTCCGGAACTGACCATTATCTTCAATGGTTTCAAGTTGAACCTCCTCCAGTGGCATTATGTGTTGCTTGTTGTATTTTTTCTTACCGATGACAATATTCCCGTAGACCAGAATGTCATTGAACAAAAAGAACTGGCGACTTTTTGGCCTTTTACGGCACATCTTGGTAAGAACACCTTCGCCCACTAGAACCCTACCGGGAATTGCGAGCGTCTGGCCGGAACTTCCGAAACAGCTCTCGACCATGGCAATGCGCCGAGTGTTTGCTTCGCTGTTAACTAAACGGTCCACCATTCTGCTAGTAGATGGCGTTTAATGCACACAATAAACTAAAAAATTGTCGCAAGATTTCACTTTTTTCTTTTCCGTTTTCTCACCTTTGTTTTATTAATTACTTTATCTCACGGATGATCACTTAGAATTTTAAATTTCAAACTCCAAAAGGGAGCAATATTTATTCAATTTATTCAATAAATAAAAAAATTTAGAAGAGTTATAAAAGTTTGTAATGGGGATTTCTCCGCAGATTCTCACACTTTCCACTTTTGTCGACAAACGGGGCGAAGAAGGTGCTGCAGTCAGTCAACTGTGTCTTCTTTTTTTCGTTTTTCTTTTCCAAATGGCGATTTTCTTTTCTTCTTATTTAGTGAGTCACTTGGTCGTATCAGAAGAATATTCCTCCACTTTGCACACGGAATTTTTATTTGATATTTCAAAGAAAAGAAAAGTTTGCACAAAAGTTATTTTGTGATTTAACGAAACTATTAAATAATTCCTCATCCCAAAAAGTGCTACGATTGCACCTTGAAATGTTTTGATGAACGAAGATAAATTCACGGGTTCGCTGAGTTGATGGAATTTTATTTTCTGCTATTTGACAGTTGACAATTCATTTCGGTGGTTTTGGTTGAACACAAAGTTGAATTGGCGGAATGATTTTCGTTCAATTAAGCGGATGAGTTCGTGAAGTAGATAATGTACAAAAGCATTTATTTTGAATTGCTTTTTGTTCAGAAAGTACAATTAGGTGGTGGTCTTTTAGGTAATAATATTTTCAGATTAGTTTGGCAAAAAATTACACCAAAATTGCTCCAAAAGCAAAAGTGGTCTTGAATTTTTTTGGTCTTATCATATGTATATACAGTATAAACAAAGCAGGAAAGAAAAACTAATAAAATAAATTTAGATTTTTAGTTAGTTAGTTTGTTAAGAGTTTATTTAGCTAAAAAAATTTAAAATTTAAAATTTTTCGCTCATGTTCAACAGTGCGCAATTTCAAACACAATTTCTCTACATTGAATAACATATAAATGTGAGTTTTTGTGGCAATTCCGCAATCGTATAATTAGCTCAGCAATGCATTTTGAAACTGAACTCAAAAACAAATCAGTATTCAAAACTGAGCTTTTGTAGTACGGATTTGTTTTTGCTTACAATGCATTGCTGAGTTGATTATAGGAATGCTGAGTTTTTTGTTATATTTACCCCGTTTCCAGTAGCGGATTGAGTAATCTAATTGAGTCGGAATGAATCAGAAAAAACATCGATTAAGTAATCGATCAGTCGAGTATGTTAACATGTATGTATTTTTAAACGCAAAGCTCACACCCTTAATTCATACAAAGTTCTTGGTTCTACTACAGTATTACACTGTGTGCACTGTGCACACTTCAATTTTATTTGCATTCGTTTACCCGATTACTTGGGGTAAGACACCTGTGCCCCTGTTTTGCAACTATCGCCTCTTCAAAGTCCGACGATAAACGATGGAATAAAATTTGGTCCCGGTTTTCATCGTGTCCCGGCGAATCTTATCGATGCGATAGTTACGATACGAAATCTAATCTCAATCCGATTCGACTACCTGATCCGTAAGCGGAAACTGAGTATATGTTTTGCTGGTCAACTATCAATCAATTGATACGCGATAAGTGATATCTATTAATGATAAATTGTTAATATGCATGTCAATTGATAAATTTTCTTCTATTGTGAACACTGTGCTCGTACTCAGCGTTGACATCACCACATATCTGGTACAAAACGACCATTATAATTTCCTGCATTCAATGAACGCTAAGCACATTTAATTTCAAAATTCAAATTAATATTAATTTTTGCTATGGCACAAAATAAGCACCTCATTATACTATGAGGGCTATACTATCCTTGTGCTATTGATTACACAATTCCAGTAGAATAAACCAAAAAAATGTTTATCAACGACGAATTTGCGATTGACTGAAAAATTGATAGATATCAAAAATGTTGATAACCATAATACCGAACAATCGAATTAATATTTTACAACCAAAATAGGGCTATTTGCCAAGTGGAATATGGTGCACTTTTATGCATCTGTGATCTGCATTGAGAAATCAGAGCTATCTGCGGCAGAAATTCAGGGCTATCTTGCACCGCTAGTTTTTATGATATTAGCCTTATCACATGGCACTACGTAACAATGTTGACCTACGAATGAATTGCCAAAGAGAGTGAATGAACATTTTGCAACAGATTTTTAGAACTTGGTAATAATTTTTAAAATATATATCAGCATATTTCATCGCAAAACATCCAAAACGAGGGCGTCTAGTCTAAGATCCTTCTTTTTCGGCATTCGTAGTCAGAATGCGCCAACTAAGACATTCTCCATTCACGATTCCCTGCAACGTGCTTCCAAGTACACCAAGGCTGGGATGAACAAAATCTAATAAAAGGTTACCTTGGCTTTTCTATAGGGTTTTGTTTATGAATAGCCTTCTGAACTCAACGTAGCAGCGATTGGCAAGAGTAGTTATACTGTTCGGTCTTTGTTTATTGACAGCATATTATGTATGATATGTATGTAATTTCATTTGGCCTCATTAACTACATATTAAGATTTTCGCAAACCAAAGCGATTTCGTAGTGGCCGCAGCTACAAATTGTTAAATTACATTTACCTAGCGCTATATGAGAGTGTCTACTCTGAAGCGACAAAAACGACGCCGACGCCGCGTTTTCATACATTTGCAGCTGTTGCGACAACAAAAAACTTGAGCTCTGGTAGATGCCACAATTTTTGTAAAGATGCCAACTAGATATGGCCTTGTACCCTTGAAATCGACAAAAAAGATGGTGTGTGTTGACATTTTATTCAGGATTTTTTCCAAGATTGCCGTAATGTGAAAATTTGTTCGATTGTAGGCTTTTCCGATCTAAGGCATCATTGAGAAGAACCCATCAATTTGTAAACGTGGGGTTTCAGTCATAGTTATGGGTTATTTTCAGCAGTGTTCGGCGAGGTTGGCAAAATAACAGTATGCGGATTTATAACAAAAGATCATTGCAAGAAAATGTCGGAAGAGGAAGACCTTGCCTTGGATGGGGTAACCAATTAGAAGAAGACCTCAAACGACTTAAAGTAAGTGCAAAACTGAAGAGAGAGAAACATGCTGATTGGTGCCTAAGTTGAATGTAAGATTTTAAGTCTATTCGAAATTTGATTGCAACTTACCAGTCACAATTAACCTGCTACGAGCATTGAAAAATATATAAAGGCCTCAATATTTGTGCTATTAAGGGTTATTTAGAATCATTCAGACTCTGTTATTTTGGGTATTGGCTGACCTAGTTGTTTGATGGCACTTTTCTTGAATGAGTTTCTTTTTGCCATAAATAAGAAGAAATCTTCATTTGTTTGTTGCATATAAGTTACTTGCTTATGAAAATAAATGTTCTCTTCAAAAAATCAGTTATTAAAAATCACTTACTTGTTTTTTCTTTTCTTCGGCTGCTATCCTGTTTTGCACATCGTACAATTTTCTCTCTTCCAACCGTCGCTCGACATGTAAGTTAAAAGGCTGAGGTTGAACTACTGCACCTGGCTTTTTTGGCTTGAAGGGTTCTTCATGGAGAACAAGTGGTTCTCGACTTACAAATTTGGGTGGTGCATTCCTTCTCCTATATTCTTCCAGCTAGAAAAAAAACTATACAATTCAGAAATCAAGTCTGAATGCTGTCATATTACCCTTTGTCGGCGCTTTTCATCAGCTTCTCGTGAATTTTTTAATACCACTGGCGTTTTAGGATCGGTTAAGTGGTACCCTACTTGCGTTTTTCGTGTAACCGGCATAGAAATACACTTAGGAGCAGGCCTACTATGGAAAACCCTATTCTTTTTCTCTTCTTCCAACAATTTTCTCATCGTTTCCTCCTTTTTCTTTTTGTAAATGTCCTTGAAATCGTAAGCATGTGGCGGTTCAACCTTCATCTTATCAGTCTTACCAACTGCCGCCGATGGAGCACCGCAATTTTCTTTGGAATGAGGCTGTGGTGTTTTGAACTTTGTCAATAGATTTGCCGGCCGGCGGTTCGTATTAAATTCTGTAGACGATGATACTTGTTTCTCATTCTTGACATCAACCATTCCAGTCTGATCATTTACTGGTGACAAAGGATGGTCGCATTTTACAACATTTTCTTCCTTGATAGTAAGGTTTTCCAGTTTAATTTGGTTATTCGTATTTTGCACTGTATTGGAACGGGGCTTCGTATTTTCTTTGTTTTCAATACTCTCAATGGCTACTGAATTGGAAAAGGATTCATCTGCATTGGTTGATGCTGTTTATGATGAAATACTTTGCTTACTATTTTATATAATTTCAGAAATATTTTAAGTGAAACATACCCATGGCTCTTATTAGATTGAACTCCTCTGAAAACTTCTCGTGCTTTGAATGTTTATGAGCTGTAACGGGAAAGGTTTTATTATTAAAAAGCAAAAACAATTAAGTTTTGCTGAATTACTAAAAAAGTTTTCAGAATGATTCAAATCAAAACGTCCAACTTGAATATCATCCCAATTGTAAGTGGTTTCAGCTTGCATTTTGTATAATATATTAATATAGTTTATTTTCAATACAATTATGTATTTGTTTAATAAAAATAATTCATCGAAAGGATTCGAGTTCGTACTTAGTAGAAAATTATTTGCAAGCGTTTTAAATTGAAATTTGAAAAGAATCAGTAAGCCAGAGGAAGGTCTTATGTCCTATATTTTTCTCTATCTACTATTCACGATAAAAGAGATCACATCATACACTGTGATAAGGCAGTTTGTGTTTCTTTCAGCATAGGGCAAGACAGTTTTAATAGTGTTCAGCACCACAATTCAGCACTTTCCGGATGTGTTCAAATATTAAAAAAAAAAAATTGCCTACACATTTTTGTGATAAAATCGCTGGTGCGATCATACGAACATCCAAGCCATTGCATTGCTTCAATTGGCTCCTCGCGTAATCTCTCTATTCAATTTTCAGATAAATTTTTTTTTTCTCAATTTGATTAAAATGCTCAGCAACTCAAGTCATACTCACAGAAACATGTTGAATGTAAACAAACCTTAGCAAGTTAGCACTGTGAAATAGTGCATCCTGCACACACGTTACGAAGTACTCTCATATGGTGCTGTGTAAATTAATATGGACAACTGCAAATGCCTCTGCCGCAACCGCAAAGACGCTTTGGTTTGGGAGAACGTTTAAGGCCTGGCCAAACCAACGCGGTGAGTGCGTGCGATGCGGTTGCGATAAGTCAAATCCCTATGTATTAAGTCAAACGTCCATAAGATTATATATGGATTTGACTTATCGCAACCGCATCGCACGCACTCACCGCGTTGGTTTGGCCAGGCCTTAATTCTTATTTTTCTCAGAAACGGCTTTAAAGACTTCGATGAAATTTTATGTCCGGCATTTTTTCTTAATTAACTTTCTATGATGTAAGAATCTTTTCTTTTTAAGTTTAATAATGGTACCTCTCACTCCATCGTTTCTTTTTTTTTACCAACTTTCTCGTTATGGCTTGTACAATTTTGACGAAGAAGTCGTAGGTTGCCTTAAAAAGATTGCAGACCAACATTTGGTAAATTTTAATTTTTCCAATTTTTAAAATTTTTTGTGAAAACACTTTCTGACACGATCTTAGGATTTGAAAACTTGGTTTAAGAAATCTGTTTCCAAAAAAAAAAATGAAAAATAAAAAGCCGGTTTTTGAGAAACTACTCTAACGATTTCAATACGATTTTCAGCGTTTATAATTATGTATTAGCAACTGCAAAAAATGGCGTTTTTATATTTTCGCTAAGAACTTTGGGAAAGATTTATTTAGTTTTTTTCAATATTATATATGATTTTGTATAATTTTCATATTTAAATATATATATTATGGAGAGCTAATACTAAAACTTTGTACTCACTCTTAAGATTTTTATACTATCTACTTAGAACACCATTGCAAGTTCGTGCGACCCCGTCGTGTACCTACTTTTTTTTCGTCTTATATTTTTTTAATGGAACAAGTAAACATAAGATACCAAAAAGTACCACGAAATTTACAAAAATTGATAAAATTCGGTATAAACCTCAAAAAAAAATTTCTTGCTTCTGGCAATTCGGGATTTTGCAACTCGGTATTTCAAAGTTCCGGATTTTTCAATTTGGAATTTCGCAGTTCGGGATTTTACATTTTCGGAATTTCTGAATTCGGAATTTTGTACTTCAGGATTATACACCATTCCCAAAGTTAACATCATCATTTTAATATGATTAGTTATAGTGTTACATCTCGATTAATAACACATAAAACAAAGAAGTAAGTTATTTTGCAAAAATTGGACAGGTTCTGCGAAAAGTTTGATTTATGTAAATCTTTGAGCTTAATTGAATGTGGTAGGGCAAAAGATGACTCTAATTGCCTATCCTTATAATATTAGCGCCTTACTACTTGTTTATATTGTAAGAAAAAACTTAAGTATTGACAAGGAAACGAGACACTAATTATGTACATACGACAGTATAAGCACACTGGATGGACAAGCACAGTGAAATCAGTGTTCCCCCCACTCAATGGCGCCCATTGAAGTGTCCATAGTGAGTTCGGCACTGCACAGTGAATATAACCCTACATACATAATGCCATTGTATTCTATAGTAAGTTCAAAGTTCAAAAGGCGATTTAACAATCTTGTAGACCGGAGGACACCAGTGGCGCAGTAACATCTAACATTGGTGAAACCAATAGCTTGGAACGGAAACTATAGGTCAGTGGCACTGCCACGCAAGAAACCGTAGTATTAATACCAAGCTAGGCTGAAATTATCGTTATATCACTTATATATATAATTGATGAGTTTTTTGGTTGAGATAATCCCCGTGTTTTTTAATCTAATAAATGAAAAGATTAGTAAAGTTTTTAACAATTAAAACACTTTTTTTTACTTTTACTAGTTAACTTTACTAATCTTTTCATTTATATATATATACTAAATATGTTCAATAACCGTATCCGGATATCTTTTTGTTGTTGCTTACTTTTTAAACATTAACAGATTCACACATGCTTTTCTACCAAAAAGTTATCTAAAGGTATCCGAGAATTTTTGGTACAGGTATGTACCATCCTATTCAAGCGATCAGCTGATAGAAAATTTATTTGTGTTTCATTTCATGTTGTTTTTTTTATGTGGGTGTGCATTTATTTCAAATTAGAGTTACTCGATAAGATCAAATTCTAATACATAGTTTAGCAAATATATTTTGAATGTTTTTCTGTTTTTAAAAGTTGGTTTTTTTATATTTCAGAGCTGTTGTCAGCATCAATTATGAAAAACATATCTGAATCGCTCAAAAATTATGTAATGCAAGAAAAAAGAATCATTCTTTTTTGATTCTGTCAAAATAGTAATTTTGACACGACATATTTACGATCCATTGACAAAAAATAATTGATTTTTTTCGTTTTGGATCACCTTGGCAGATAACGAATTTAAAAAGGTCTACCTCTTAATGCACCAACACCAACAGAGTCGTCTGTCAGTTTGATGGAGATTATTTCCACCGACGCGACGGGAAAACACACTTGGACAATGACAAAAGAAAATTTTCTCGTTGTCGTGTTTCATTAGCAACGACAAAAATTAATTCTTTTATAGACATCCTAGTTTACTAATGGAAAGCCCCATAAGATACGGGTTTCCGCAGCCTATGCGACAGGTTCTTGAACGTGCCTTATGTGTAATTGGCTGAAATTGTCGTTATTGGTTCAACCATGTTGAGAGTTTAAGGAATATCTTACTAACAAAATTATAAACAAATTTTGATGACCATTGACCTTGAAAAACTTGAGATGATGAGATTTCATGAGGTTCTTACGCAAATCAATCCATTTCCAGGCTTTAACTTTTTCCTATTGAAAACAGAAATTTATAATTACAATGTAACTAATGTTTGAATAAAACTCATTTTATTTTTTTCGTTATTGTATTTTAAAATTTTTAAGCTTAAAAGTCAGCGCCTGCCTATTTCTTTTTCAGAAATCCATCATAACCGCCGTCGATAAAACCGTAATCAATTGGATATATCCCATTGTCATAAGAGTTACTCGGTGCACTATAAGCATATCTCACCGAACCAACTCCAGGAGGCGACTGATAGCCAACTAAAATGTTACGTACAGGTACACGTGGCGCCTGGAAATTTAAAGGATTTAAACTCCGGTAAGAAACTGGAACTGGGGCAACATTATAGACTCTAGCGTAAGTAGGCCTTCGAAAGACTGGTACGGGTATCTGAAGTTCTCTGCGTATATTGGGTTGTTGTGGAGCATAGAAAACCAGTGGAGGATGAGATGATGGTTGAATGCTATCCTCAGCATAGTCTTCCAAATCGTAATGAACTTGATTGTTTTCCTCATCAGAACTGTGTTCACTGTGCAATTCGGATTTTTCGTATTCATTATTTGACTGCTTCCCAACGTCATTTGAACGAGTGTGGCTTGTTTCCTTGTGTAAATGATCTCGGTCGTCTACTGGAACGACTCTCCTTATGGCAGGGATTCGTTTCTGTGTACTTCTTCTATTATCGGATAGCTTTTGAGCTTCGTCCAATCTAAAAGCATCAAATTCATCCTGGTCGGTTCGATGTGATGATTTTATATGATTTTCATCTTGAGTTTTCTTGTCAACACTTGTCGTGTGTTGACAAATAGCGGCAGTAACAAATACCAAGGAAAAGCAAATAGTGAGCTAAAATTAAAAATAAAAGAGTATAAGAATTGAAGCTTAATTTCTGTTCCTGACATGGTATGTTACCTTCATTGCTAAACTTAAACTGATCCAAAACTATGACTCTTAAGTATTTTATAGTAAAAACTAGCACCATTATTCCTAAGTGAGTCAACCATCGAAATTGATTGCTTTTGGGTTCTGAAATGCAATCTCGTATATATGTCACATGCTTTGGAACATTGCAAGATTTATTTTTTAAAGAAAAGATGTTCTTAAACCAGTTTTGGTTTCAAATGGTTATGTGAAGAATTTATTGGGCAAGTGATCAGATGTGTAATTATCATGTTGGATGGGTTTTTAGATGTGGTTGATCGCTCGCTCACTCTTTTGTTAGTTTATATGTATGTATATGTTTTTGCTAGAAAAATATTCCACTTCTAAAATTTAGCATTACCAATTGACTTCATATTCTATCACTGCTACGGTAAATCTCTGTTATCTTTCTTCCAAGAACATTTGATTTTGTATCAAGTGAACTGATATTCTATTCGGCTTTCATTCGATTTGCAAATGTGGTTTCCCACAATTTTTTTTTTCTTTCCTTTAAGCGGCAAACCCTTTGATAACATCGTATATCTATATATATCTAGCTATCTTTTTTATTAGATGCGTTCTATTGCCTACATACAAAGGTATTTTTAGGCAATTGAGTTTGAAGAACAGACCATACCAAGTCCAATTATAAAAGTAAAACTATAACGTTATCAGTTGTTGACGAAAAATTCATAAATCGTACGACTCCATATTTATTGATGTACATATGTAGGTACTATTACTACTACATATATATACTATACATATATGTATATGTATATACTATATATATATACATAATTATATATACATACATATATATATATATTTTTTTTTTTTAGTCCTGGGAAAACAATATTTCTGCTGAAATTTTGTAGAACTCACGCCACAGTCACGACCTCTGAAGTCAAAAGATTAATTGGATAATAAATTCGATAGATTTTCCTTTTCTCGTGACAAACTTATCTCTGCATTTTGAGTTTTTTTTTTGTGCGACTGTAAAGAACTCAATATCAATTTTTTAATAAAAAGAAAACCAGTAACTTTCAATCAAAGATCAAAATTTTTTTTATTCAATTACAGTAGGATATACAATGAAGCGGATATGAAGAGTGTAAGGACGCAATGTGATCTTTCGATTACTTGAATTACTCAACCAATAACTCTGACACCATGAAGACCAACAACTCCAGGAGCAACAAGACCGTGTCCTACGACAAGGCCACCGGGAGCTGCCAATGGGAGACCAAGACCCAATGGTGAAACGACACCACCCAATCCAATGACTGATGCTGAAGCGACCGCCAAGCAGACGAGAGCGAAGAAAATTAAGACCTTAAAAATAAATGAGTATTAGAACTTTTTTTATAATTTGCTTTAAGTCTTTCTTACTTTCATGATTAGATAGTGTTTTGTTATTGATTGACTGGTTGTCGATTCAAATATGATTCGTATTCCAGAAAAACTAAGGATTATATACTAATCGATTATACTGCAATTCTTCTATACAGTTGCATCATTGCTATTCGTATGCAGCTGATCGTACCTTATTATATTGTATTGAAACTTAACCCATAGAGGCGTAATGTGATCAACTTGTTCCATGGCAAACAAACACTAGATCTCAATGTTAACAATCTTATTGTAGTTCTTAGTCTAAATCAGGTTTTTGGTGGGTGTCAGGCTCAGGAAAACACTAACCCACATCAGATCTAGTAAGCAATGTGCACTTGTGCATATATCATGCATTAGAGACCTAGACCTGTGGGGTCTAGGGTTACGTATATGGACAGCATCAATCAGCCTAAGATTGTCGGCGAAAATAATAGAAGTGCTATTTTACATTATGCAAATTATTTATAAGGGATTGAGCTTGATATTGTTGTTTTTATATTCGTATCTTAAAGAGTTATAAATATGCTAAACGTATTCCTACTTTCACTAACGACAATTTAACAACATTTAAACATGTTAAAAATCATAAGCAAAGACTAGGAAGTGGAGCAGAGCAGCTGGCCCTTTGGTAAAGAATATGTAGCGCTTTTAAAAATCCTAAACTCGCCCTGAGTGTCAAACAGAGTGTTTTTTGAGCCTTGGGTTTGCCCTCAACTCGCCGTTGGTTTTTGCTAAGGCTAGTTTAGTTAATGAACAGGGCTGTAAAATGGAATGTATTTTTGTTCAAATGACAGAGATGTGGTGGTTTTGTGGTTTAGCATTTTTTGAGGATTAGAAAATCCAGATTTTTTTGACAACTCATAGGGCTGTCAAGGAAACCTGGGTTAACCTTGGTAAAGTTCAACGAACGAAATTATCGAGCCCTTCCCGCAAAATCATCGTAGGCGTAGGCGACATTTTAAACAAAATGTTTACATTGTTTCGCAATTTTCTGCATTTTTAGTTTTACATTATAACTGTTTTAGGACAAGTTACAGCGAAAATAAATTTTATCGTAAGCGACAGGCTTTCTTGTTTGAATGCATATGATAAAATGGCGGTCGCTTATGATAAAATTGCGGGAAGGGCTCGTTATATTCAAATATAAAGAATTAATTTCTTTGAAAGTAATAAATATATACACCATTTTTGTTACAAGTGGTCAGTCTTATTCCTGCTTAACACGCTGGAAAGAACGGTTGAGGTTTACATACGCAAAAAATCAATACAAATACATCCTGCGTCTAAGATGCCACACACTTACCAAGACGGAAAATTTTGGAAGGCCGCACTTCAAAATCTTTATTTTCGTTCGGCATTTTCGATGTAGAGTGTTCTTTTGACCATGACAGCTTTGATGGCATGTCCAACATTAGTCTTGTAAATTGAAGCAATGCTAATGAATATAACAGTGATCGTTGAAGCAGAGTGTGCATAATATGTTAGAACAGGAGTGAATAAAAGGGCTGCTTCTCTCGATCACCTCTTCTGTGGTATACATGCCGGTTGACTCTTTGCTCAAAGTGCCCAATCGATCTAACTTTTCCGCAGAAGCATATATGTTGAAGATGTCACTGTGCTCTCTATTGGGTTCATTAGCCTCCATGTTGTTTGTTCCAGAGCACAGGTTTCTCCGAGTTTGGTTGACATCTGGTTTGCTAGAAACGTTCTCTCTGTTAACTTTCTTAAGACCGAAATATTTCTATTCAAGAGACCGAGAATGTTGACTGGTTTGACTCAACTCGAATTTTAAGTCATTAACACTCTCAAATCCAATGAAGTCAAACATTTTGAAATAATCCTACAAACAGCATGCTTCTTTGGTTCAAACATGTCGAGTCGAAAGCTGCTAAGGCATTGTCGGTTTTCTGCAGTGCAATAAGGCCCGTGGGTCATATTTCCTCTTTATTTTGGAAGTAAGGACCCCAAAGCTGCGTGCCTTTGTTCCTTTTTCTGTGAACTCAAATACCATTGCTAATGGAAAGAAGTCTCACCGTTTACACTTTAACTTATTTTCAATGTGAATGGCACAGGGACGTAGCTCCACTAGACATAAATCCATACTCTGATTGTGGACTCTGACAAACCACAGCGGAACACACGAGGCAGACTTTGTTCGCTTTGCTTTTTACTCACGGATAGAATAATAGAGCTAAGAGCAAAGCGGAAAATATTTCCGCCTCAGGGTAGTACAGGCTTGTGATTGAACATGAAAAATTCACGCGAACTGACCAGGATAAAGTAGCTAAGAGCAAAACAAACATTAAGGAACTAGATTTAGATATTATGTACGCATTAGAAAGTTCACTGAGTTTCCATCATCCTATGTCAGAACGTGAGCTATGAATTCATATCCATGGTAGGCTGAAATAAGTGCCCAAATTTTAGAGCTTTGTTTTTCGGTACCTTAAAATGTATTTGTATTTATAAAAAAAAGTACTTAAAATATATACACTTAGCGCATCCATTGTGTTCTTAATCCTTTCGATGAAGAAGAATTAATTTTAAGATTCCATGTGCTCCAGCCTCTTATAAATGCTGCTTCAAAATGGGAGCAAAAGCCATGGGCCTTAACCTTAATTCTTTTCTTTGGTGGGTCATATTGCCTCTTCAAAGTTGAAACAAAGCCCTTGGGTGTTATTTCCACCTTTATTCCAAGGGGCTTATTGCACTGCTTGTAGCCATGTAAATGAGCTTTTGGCAAGACATAGGTCCTCTGGATCTATGTATATGGCTATGTTAGAACCAATAATATCGGATGCGCCAGTTGTTTGGTAGACCAAGCTCTCAAATAAGTGCATTCTTGCCTCATTTGCCAAATTATAAAGAACAATAATAATGTCTTATATTGAATGTAACAGAGCCTCCTTAGCACTCCTAGTGCTTCATCCTTCATCCCTTGATACCAACATCATTTGATGCCCGTCAAAAAAGACCATTTCCCGTCAAAAAAGATGAGGTCTGCTTCAGAATTCGCACCTTAGCTTTGAGAATTTCGCAACTTTTGACTCAAGTCTAATAGATTTGCCGTTCGATACGATGACCGAAAAGCTCAAACTACGTCAAAAACACAAGGTCACTTACCTTCAGTTCAAGTCTGATTCAGTCTAGAATCTAAACCAGGAAAATATTGTTATTGAATTGTTCCTGAACCGACGATGGATGTACCAGCTTTATGGAGAGGGATAAAATACGACTGCAAGCCTCGTTAGAAAGACACATAACCGCTCAGCTTCCAGGCGTAGAGGTATGTTCTAATTTTGTGCTTAAGAGCGACCGCCAAATTGTGTTTGAGGCTCTACTCACCCCTCTAACCATTTTCAAAGTCACCCAGCAATACACAGATTGTCTGGATTCGGTTAGAACACTGAATTCTCTGACTCTTGCGTGGGTTATGAGCCTCATGGCGTAACTGGAAACGAACGTTACCGATGAACTGGCGATGAAGGATCTCAGACAGCTTTCTCTGGGCCACAATTAGCGCATGGTCTGCCGGGGTCCTTACTGAGGGTTTCAGTCAATGATTGCATCTGCAAAGAGCACAACCGTAGACGGCATTCCTCCATTGGATGCAGACACACCAAACGTATGCTCACCAACGTAATAACTTTCCAATTTTTCCAATCCCATAGTCGAAAAGTTTGCACAAAGCTAGTTGTGGTTGCCACGGAGCACTTCTCTTTTAAAAAGCATTAAAAGCATAACATTTAGATACTCTGTGAATCCTGTGAAGAGGACGACGACACATTGGAGCGTGCAGGACATTCCTCTGTGAATGTCTTGCATTTTCTCGAATCAGGTTACAGAAAGCCGGTGAGAGCTGTTAACCTAGCCTGTTTATATCATGGCAACATCTGACTTTTCACGAACATCTGGAATGCTTAGTAAAAGATAGTTGCTGTCTGCTAATTTAATGGACCGGTATATATCGGTCTGAGCGGCTAGACTACTATTAAATATATATGTAGTTATTTTAATCAGTAAATTTCAGAAAATTGTATTTTACTTTAAATATTCAGAGTAAAAATGTTGTTTTAATCTTTATAGTTAAGTGTTTATGAGTGTTTATGAATTATAAATACTCAATTCTACAGTTATACTCGTATACTATGTTTTTTTTTACTGTGGGATGGCAGTTTGCCGACGAATACTTGATGATCTCTCCTTTAGGAAGATAAGATTAGCTGCGGCATCACTCAAATATTTGAAAAACTTCAGAATGCATTCAACGAATGAAAAGCCTAAGGCCGAAACACACCGGATAAAGCAAGATCTGTTTTTTTTTTTTTTTGGTTTTATGAAACAAAAGAATATTATTTCTTGTGAGACATTTTTACCAAAAAATTAAGAAAACAAACTTTTTTGTTACATTCTGTTTCGCTTGGTGTGTATTCAACAATTTTCTAACGAAAACTTTCAACTGTGGTATGTAAGAATGTAACAGAGGTAGGAAGGATAAAATATGTCGATTCGAAAATTTACTGGTAACAGTTTCTTTTTTGGTTAAACTTCAAGATAATTATCTGAATTATTTGAAAAAATATTTGTCCTACAAATTGTGTGAAATTCGTTTAATTATATAATTCGTTAGAAAATTGTTAGGTGTCTAAACAAAATGAAGCTACTCAGGGGAAACTAGGTTGATAGTAATCAAATAAAAAATTGAACCAGGGATCCCGGAATATTTGTTTAGTATAAAATGCAAGCAAATTGTGTCTTAGGTACGAGTAAAATATAATAAAATAATTAGATTCATTGTAATTGCATCACTAAAACTAGCTACAAGTATCCAAAGACTACAGTCACTTCTCCAATTCTAGCATTTGGTGTTCATGCTTAAGTTTGATAACATTTCACAAAAGTTTTGAAGTAGAATACAAAAAAAAAAAAAAGTTTCAAATGAAATGAAGTTTCTTTATTTGAGCAAATCTGAATTATGTATCGGCAGTATTAGAGTTTATCGGGCTATTTTCATTCCAAAAGCAAGTTTATCCAATGACTTTCACAACTCCAGGGTGTCCAACAAGTCCGGGAGCAATTAGTCCGTGAACACCCAGTCCTCCTACAACGACACTTGGACCGGCGACAACTGGGACACCCAAGTGAGAGACAGCAACTCCACCTAGGCCAATAACTGATGCTGAAGCGACCGCCAAGCAGAAAAGAGCGAAGAAAATGAAGACCTATTGGAAGCAAATGTAAATAAAGTTATTTTTGAATGTTGTAACAATTTAAGGATAATTTACCTTCATGATTATAGAATTGTTTTGTTGACTGAGTTGACTGGATGTCGATTCAATTATGATTTGTATCTGATCAATTCCACCTATTTATACCGCAATATAAACTGCAATTACTATGCAATCTTATGCAAAATTGCATCATTTCAATGTAAGCTTTTCTAAGAGCACAGAGTAGGTAGAACGATTTCTTTGTCACACAAGATTGGTTGACTCTTTAACTGATTTATGGTCATCAATGTTATTTTTTACTGTTTGGAAAAAATTCTTCTGATCGTCCAGAAACTGTCACGATGTTTATATCTATACAAATATTATAATAATTAACAAACCAGGAGTCGTGACGTAAGGATTAGAGCATGGGACATGAAAGTAGGTAATAGGGCCACTAAGTTAGATGATTTTTTTTTTTAGTAAGCATAGTTTTATTCACTTTTAGATAACTAGGTTAGCAAAGTTTTAAAAGGACTTTTTTGAGAGACTGCAACTTTCTGGGGTAATAAATAAGATCAATATAATCACAATTGCCATCATATCTCCACAAATATACAAACAATAAAAAGAAAATTGGCTCAGCAGGGGTTAAAAGGCTCCGGTGTAACTTTTCTCAGCCTTACCTACACTGTGAAAAATGGAGGGAAACTTCATTTTTCCCCCGCTTCGGAACGGTTAAGTGAGTTATTTTTAAGATTAAAACTACTTTCGGAGGACAGACAAATTCTACCCCTAGAAAAAGATCTGAATGTATCTAGAATTCAAACCTTGAATTTTCACGCATGAGGCAGACATGCTAGCCATTACGTAATGGGCACGACAAACAACAAAGATGGATCTTCAAACTATTAAATCAATGGCGATACATTGTGCTGCGCTACTATAAGAAATTGCAGTTTTTCGTCAATGTATTTCTTTTTTTTTTTTGTAATAGAAAATTGAAGATGTGCTGATTCTGTGAATTCAATAGCTGTGCTATTATAGAAATCTTGAATTTCATAGATTTTTTATAGAGATGTTAATTTACATTCAATTGTTATTTTGTAAGAATTTGGCAACTTTGAATGCATTGGATTCTGATATACTTCAAGAATTGCCGGTTTATCGGCATATAACAGCAAACGACGCCATATTTCTTGACGTTCTTTTGACATTTCTCTTCAATAAGGTTTGCCATTTATTGATGGAAAGATATACCAATATATGCCAACAACGAGTTAAAACTATTAAAATTTACTACTGAAATTCGGAGTCAGTGGCCTCAACGTTAAGAGCGCTACGTCCAATTTGTGGTCGACATAATCGTCCTAACAGATCAACAATTGAGCGTCTAGTGGAAAAATTTGAATTCACAGACACAGTACGAAATGTTCCCGTGCCAGTGAGACAAAGAAGTGATCGTAGTGTCGAGAATATTGCTGCCGCTGAGGCGTCAAGCGTTGGGCATCTCTGTGACGTCGTTGTGCCGAATTTTGCGAAAAGATCTTGGTCTACATTCTTACAAGATTAAATTGACGAAGGGACTGAAGCCGCTGGACCACCAGAAGCGTCGTATGTTCATGAATTGGGCTGAGCAACAACTTGAAAATGATTCGGATTTTTTGACCGGCACGTTACTGTGAATGGGGATCGCTACCGTTCAATGATAACCGAATATTTTTGGCCCCAATTGGATAATATGGACTTGGAGGACATGTGGCTCCAACAGGACGGCGCCGCAAGCCACACAGCGAATGTCACAATCAATTTATTGGAAACCAAGTTTGGAGAACGTGTTATCTCTCGAAATGGTCCAGACGCCTGGCCGCCTCGGCCGTGCGGTTTGACGCCGTTAGACTATTTCCTGTGGGGCTACGTCAAATCAATGGTCTATGCCAACAAGCCTGCGCCGATTGATGAACTTCGTACGAATGTCGAACGTGAAATTGCAGCAGTATCGGCCGATTTCTGCTTGAAAACCGTCGAAAATTGGAAATGAACAAATGAAGCCGCCACGCTGGTAAGCGCAAATTTCTGTATGTATTTATTAAAAGTTTTTAATTAAAAACTACTACGAAATCGATCAATAACTTCCCGAATCGACTGCTCTTTAGTCCGATTACGTAGACCGCTTATTTTAAATCAAAAATGTATAAAACTAGCTTGAATATTCATTAAACTAGCTCCCTGACCCATAACGGATAGTTTAATCTACTCTATAACTTAATACTAATGCCTTTCGGCCTAAAGATAATTAAGTTAAAACCAAAAAACAATCAAAACTTAGTTTTTAAATGTTTTTTTTTTGTTTTGTATTTCTTAACTTTTTTTTGCTACTTGGCCCGGCCCTTATACCCTAAGTCTCATTATGTAGAATTGTTCTATGAACTTCACGAACAGATTCATTATTTGTTCACAATTTGGAAGCTTTGCTTTGACACATTTTGGCATTCTCAACGGTCAAACCATAGACAAAACTATTGAAACCTTGTAGGCAGCCAAAAAAAACCGAATAATAAGTATATTTTCGACGTTATTTTCAATTTTTTCCCCTTACAATTTAAGAGATATTTCATAACCGATATGAACATGGAAAAGTTCACTATGGCGTATGCGTTACTTTTCATCGAAAAAAACAGTTTGTGTGATATTCAAATGAAGCACAATTGGTGCTGAAATATTTTGCCTCGCTTATATTATCCACCACCAGCAGTAGACAAAAAGTTAATTTTATTTTTGAAGACAATTAAATAATAAACCAAAGCAAACATTTGCTTTAAAAAGTTATTTGTTATCTACCAATTACTACAAAATAGCATTTCGTATTGAGTAAAGTAATGTTTTTTTTCCAATAAAATGAGAAAAAGCTGAATGAGTACAAGAGGAAAATCGGTGATAAGATTCCATGATCAAGTGACTTTATCAGTCAATTTTGAACGTAGAAAGTTCTCTGATGTAGAGTTTGAAGTAAAGTTATTATATTTGCATTTTTTTAATAGAGCAATTTATATATGCACCTATCTTTGACCGAGGAGAGTAACCAAGCAAAAAAAAAAAATTTTGAAACCCAAAAAATTTAAAATTTTGGCTTTTCTAGTTATAGGGTTTTAAAAGTTTCGGATACAAACAATTTTTTTACTAAAGTGAGTTTTTTTGGGCATGTAGTTTTCAATCTAGCAATTTTTTTTAAGTTTTTTGACAGTTGTCACTTGAGTTATCTCTGATTGGTTTGTTATTTTGTTGTGAAAGAACTGATCACGTACACTGTTGACGCCGATTTTTAGTTTAAAACATCTCTGAGTTACTTCCAATATCGGGCGATTTAACACTGCTGAACTATTTCTTGTGGGTTTGTGTGAAGTTGCTTTTCTACGCAGATGGTTGCTGCAAATAATAGTGGAAAATTGGGGCTCTCAGCCATGGTAACAGCTTGCCCGATATGAAGTTTAGTTCCTGGCCATATAATTAAATTATATGCGTTTTATTTCTTTTTTAAAGACCCAACTGTTTTTGTAGAGGCTTTGCTTATAAATTAGCAACACTGTTTCTGTTTTAGTGATTGTCAATTTGATAATGCGGTAAAGTATGATTTGCCCACTCCCCAGTTGCTCGAAAAAGTAGTAAAAAATTGGGCTTCATGATTGGATTACGCTTCATTAGAGCCAGCCGTGTGGCCCATATGCCCGAAAGAATAAAGCACTAATAACATAATAATAAACCTTATTTTTACGTGTTTCATTTCACTTTGAACTCCACTTTTGATATTATGTGTTTCCCTTCTTATCCATCCGAAGTGGTCCGGGAAACAAATATGTACCTAAAACCTGGCATCCAATCAAGGCTGAAGATGTTGATGAGCACTTAAATTTATTAGATGGCCTGATAGAGCTAAGTAATACAACCCATTAGCCACACAGGTATTAACGCAGTGAAGTGTACTGAGAATTTTATTCATATTGTAGATGTACATGGACGGGCTTCCAAAATGAAACAATGGTATTGTTATTGTGTATTTTCTCATGCAGCTGAATTTAATTCGGAACTGGTAGGTAAGAACTTAGAGACCCGCCATCCCTAAACTTCACACACAAAAAGTTTGTAAAAGTACCTAAAGCAAAAATTGTTCTTACTTGAAATTCTTGAACACCAATCAGGCTTTAACCTCCTTTCTTGAACAAGTACATTCAAATGATGCAATTTTTAAAACAAATTACATACAACTAATTCCTGTATAAATATGCCTGCAATTGATCAAAGTAAATTATTATTGAATCGACATCAAGTCAACTCAGTCAACCCTACAATTCTAAAACCATGAAGGTAAAATATCCTTGAATCGAAATAATATTTTATATAACTGTTTCATCTGTCTCCTTTATCCTTAGGTCTTCATTTTCTTCGCTCTTTTCTGCTTGGCTGTCGCTTCAGCATCAGTTGTTGGTCTTGGCGGACTTCCAGTCTCTCACTTGGGCGTTCCAGTTGTTGGTCCCAGTGTTGTCGTAGGAGGATTGGGTGTTCCTGGACTTCTCGCTCCAGGACTTATTGGACACCCTGGAGTTGTGAAAGTCATTGGATAAATTATCTCTCAATGTAAAAACCGGGCCCAGTTTTAAAATACCACAGACAAATTATTCAATTTATTTTTCGCTACAATAAAATCAAAATGTTTGCTTAAGCTTAATTATTTCGTATTATTTGACCTTATAAAATAAATAAATAGGGTGGCGCAACAGAGCGAGGAGCCCCTGTGCCTAGCGCATTTCTCACAACCATCCCTTGTGAGGGAATGGAGGGGACCTACAATTTTCTGGTTCCGAACGGCTAATCGAGAAAGCGCTTTTCATGGCAATGAATACTAACGGAGGACTTCCCAATTCCTCGCAAAAGGCGATACCCGAAGAAAAAACATTTTTGCCTCTGGTGGGATTCGAACTCGAACCTCTGGATTAACAGGCGGACATGCTATTAGTTTTTAGTTTTAAATTCATTTTTATTGTATATCACTTATAACTACTTACATGCTAGCAAAAATGTTTAAACTAGCTTACATAATAACTTAATTAACTTACTGACACTAGGCGGGTACTCTAAATTACACAATAACTTATTTCTATTGCCTTTCGGCCTAAAGATACAATATATCTATTTCAACCTAGAACTAATATCAAAACTAAGAAAGTTTAACTTAGTTTCAAAGGGCGGACATGCTATCCATCACACCACGGGTACCACCTTATGACCTTATGGCTATATTAATTGTGCGATATGATTTATGATATTGGGCAGTGTGCTAAATGAACGTTAGTTGACAGGCAGCTCGATGAATATGCTTCGTATGCAAGGGTAATGAATCTTGATGAAATAAGTACCAAAGTTAATTACAAAACTACACCGAAGAAAAAGTAGTATCAATTCAATTCAATTCAATTCAAAGATTCATTTATTGCAGATTTTTAATTACATGTACATATATGAGTATTAATGAATTTAAAGCGTTGGCTATGCCGTCAGCTCGACTGGTAACTTTAGAGTTTTGAACTAATAAAAATTGAACAAATGAATGTAGGTATAATAAAATACTTAGTAGTCTTGTAAATTAACTTATATTTAGTTTGATGTGGTATGATGTGTTAGGAATATTCTGACATAAGAAGCATTCTGTATCGGTAGCAAACTCTGACAAAATTGACAAGTCTCACCCAATCTGATCCGTTTAAGATTTCAATTGTCTCTTGCATTGAAAGTGTTGCTCTACCAAAATGTGACTCTCGTTGACTTCTAAAGATCGGACATACACTTAAGAAATGGAAACAATCTTCCTTGGCTTTTAAGTTGCACAAATTACAAAACTGGACGAAGCTTCCGTTAAATGGTGTTCCATTTAAATAGATGAGTTCGCATCTAACTTTAAAAATAAGCGAAATATCTTTGTAGCTGAAACAATCTTGAAAATAATTTTTGACACACAAGTTGAAATTTAGTTGGCTATATAGAATTCTGCTTTGTGAATTATTTGCTTTTTCGATCATCTGCTCTCGATCAGTGTCTTCGACTTTTTGTATTATTTCGTATAATTTTAGTTTGACCTCGTTGGTGTTACTATAATCCAACGGCATTTGTTCCCCACAGGAAGCAGCGATGTTATCCCATGCCCTCAACCACCAGTCCTTGTTTCGAGATTCGTAAAGTAACATTATTTTGCACAAACGATAGTTTCGAAGCCCAAGTACTTTTATTATATAGTCAGCTTGTAACTTTAAAGTTGAAGTAAATAGTTTTGGAAGTCCTGTTTCTAGATAAATTGCATAGTTTGGTGTGGTTAATGGGATATTAAAGATTTTCTTAATGAAATTTCTCTGAAGCTTTTCAATGTCGTCGTATTCTTGCGTTCCCCATATTTGTGCACCGTAGCAAAGCGTAGATTTTATGACTGCATTGAAAATTTTATATTTTGTTGACAGGCTTATGTGGTCATTTGAGAAAATTTTTTTCCATGTGAAATTAATCAGACTTTGTGAAGATTTCGCTTTTTCCGCAAGGTGTTTTCTGAAATCCAGAGTTGGGTTTAGCAGTACTCCTAAATATTTGTATTCCTTAGATACTTCTAAATGACATCCATCCAGAGTCCAAGTGTTACTCCCTTCACCTCGAGTTGATCGTGAGAATACCATGATTTTCGTTTTGTCAGTGTTGATTAACAAACCCCATTTATTGCAATAGTCTACAAGACGGTTTATCATTAGTTGCAGAGTTTCTGCTGATTCAGATAATAAGAGGAGGTCATCAGCATAGAGTAAAACATTAATTGTGATGCCTGCAATTCGAACTCCTCCTGGGATGCACGTTGCGATATCATTTATAAAGAGAGCAAACAGAAGAGCGCCCAGAAGACATTCTTGTTTAACTCCGGTATGTGATTTAAATGGTTTTGAATATGTTTTACCATCCCAAACTGCTGCTTCAGAGTCTTCGTACAAACATTGAACTATTTTAATGAATTTTGATGACACTCCGATTTGAGAGAGTTTATAAAAAAGAGCATTTCGATTTACTAAATCGAACGCCGATTTAAAATCGACAAACATAGTGTATACTTTTTTGTTTCTGGCTTGGAATGCTTTAACTATTGATGTTAGAGTAAAAATGTGATCAGTTGTCGAATAATTCTTTCTAAATCCGGCTTGCATTTCAGTGAGAATATTGTTAATATCCGCCCACTTTTCAAGTCTTTCATTGAGAACTCCACAAAAAATCTTCGCAATGACATTCATAAACGAAATTCCTCTATAATTTTCGACTTCATTTAAATCACCTTTCTTATGGATTGGGAAAATTATAGATTTTTTAAAGGAAGGTGGAACTTCAGCACTTTCAAATATCTTGTTGAATAAGGAAAGTAAGTGGTTGTAGAAGGTAGATGATGCATTCTTGTAGAATTCATAGGGGATTCCGTCTTCACCTGGTGCTTTTCCCTCTCTGGCTTTTCGAAGAATAGAATGTATTTCACTAGTTGATATTTCTGAATCTAATATTTCATCAAAAATGAGCGGCTGTGCATATAAAAATTTAGTTCTTTGATTGTTTTGGAGAAGATTTTTGAAATGGTCCGACAAATCATCTGCAGAAACACTTAGGCCAATAGAGTTGTGTGAACAGTTTATTTCCTTTGCGATCTTCCAGAACTCTTTTGTATTTTTGATTTCACTAAGTGATTGGGCTTGGGAATTTTCGAATTTGATTTTCTTTTCACGGCAAATTTTTTTAAACCTCTCGTTTGCTTCAATATACCATATCCGAATTTCGTCGCAAGAGCAACTACGGAAAGCTTTGAGTAATGCAAATGATTTTCTCCTAGCATTGAGGCATTCTCTATCGAACCATTTTTGGGTGAATGAATTAGTTATGTTTGGCCTTGAGTTGATAGACGAGTTTCTTATGCTTTCCGTTAGATGGTGTGAGAGTGCGGCGTTAGACAGATCAGTTACTGGAACGTGTGAAAGGTTAACATCTAAATGTTGGTGGTAGGTTTCTAATTTTGCGTGAATCCATTTTAGCCGGGGTGTCGAGTATAGGGACCTCTGTTGAGCTACGGGGAGAGATTTCCATTCAACTGCAACTGGCATGTGGTCGGAATATGGCTTGCTTAAAACTTCAAATTTATTTATAAGATTAACCCAATCGTTATTTACTGTGCAGTAGTCAATTACCGATTTTCCTTGGCCACCAACAAAAGTAAAGTGACCTTCAGAGTCTCCTTCCGTGCACCCATTTAAAACAATGCTGTCATACATCTGTAGCATTTCTAAGAATTTCATTCCATTTTGATTGCAGGTGGTATCTTTGGAAGTTCTATTGTTGAAATTTGGTAATGCGGGGTTAGAGATAGTCAGTAGTGTCGTAACTTGGTTAGTGCTTATTCTTGCGTTGATGTCACCGATTAGCATTACACTCTTGCTTGATAGGATGGACATTAAATAGTTCAGTTTTTCAAAATCTTCCGACCATCTGTTACAGTTTGCATAAAAAGGTAAAATAAACATATCTGGTTTTTCCAAAACCTTAACGAGGACATTATCTTGTATTACGACAAAGTTGTAGAGTTTCAGCTTAGATGTTTGTATTCCGTACAGGCAACCACCACTTGCACGACCCCTTGAATATGTTTTGATTGCAGGAATCCAGAAAAGCTTATACCCGTTAAAATATTTTGTATACTTATTTGTGTTTTCAGAAGTTACATGAGTTTCAAAAATAAAAAATATATCAAAAGTTTTAATAAATTTAAAAAATTCTACGAAAAATATCTTATTATTAAGCCCTGATACATTATAAGATAATATTTTACAATTATTAATAATAAATGAGCTGACGGCGGTTAAATCTCAATTTCTTATTGTACTAGTACTACTGCCACTACTATCGTGAACAAGTGGCATCCTAGGTTGGTAATCAGTTGTTGATGATCTAGTACGATAATTATGATTTTGACGTTCATCAGGTTTATTTGGTTTGTTGACAGCATCAAAGTTAATGTCACCTAGCATTCGTTGTAACTCGTGTTCTCCATCGGTATTATTATAAATAAGTTTATTGTTATGGTCCAAATAAAATGATTTCTGTTCAATTACGATTGTGTTGTTTTTTAATTGAATTGAGATATTTGGTTTATATTGTTTAAATATTTTTCTGTAGTGAAGTAGAATCCTATGTTTGATTTGCATTCTTTTCGATAGATCACGCTGTAGAAACACACCTGTGTTTTTGAGTTTGTGTGCATTTTTGAACATTTTCAAAGTTGTTTCGCTTGAACCTGTGTTAATTTTCATTTTTGTTGTGTTTTCATTTTCACTTATTTTTACGGAATCTGTAAATTGGTTCACACAATCATTGCCAAGTAAAAGCCGGGTGACAGCGCGGATTCTCTCTTGGGGGTCTGCATGGGGATTCTCCTTTGGAATTGAGATGATTATGTTTTTGTTTCTTATTTCGCGGCTTTGTGATTCTAGTTCTTCTTCCAATGAACTGCATCTTTCTTCGAATTGCTTAACTTTTGTTGACAATTCATCATTTTGTAGTCGTAAGACGCTCAATTCATTGTTAAGCTTAATCAGGTAGTAGTATCATACAACTTTCCAACACTATCGCAAAAAAAAAGGTTGGCTAAGCAAATGCATCGACACCGGCAATTTGTTGGTTGGCTCTGGCCATGAAACCATCCAAGAGCGGGAGACTAACCAACGATTTACGCTCGTTTTTAGATAATGGCAATAATTAGGTAAAAAACGCTAGTAGTTATATGTAAAATTGTAAATGCCATAATATCCCCCGTATTACCGAGTTTTGGCCTGCAACGCAAGTCATTCACTCATAATTTGCGTACCATGATATCAATACCAAATGTGTATTCAGATTTTTATTTTATGATCTCAAACGAACAGGAGAGATATCAAAAGGGTTTAGTTCATTGAAGATAGAACTGTTAGTTTTTTATATCGATGATTGTAACCTTTGCGTACCAAAGTTTTTATGGCTTGTAAGAAGATCAATAAAGAATAATAAAGATCTGTATTTTATGGTTCACTATATAACCATGATTGATAGTCTGATTGCAAACACATATTTTTCTCTGGGAAAAACTGACAAAAAAGTTTCTCATACGCCATAGTGAACAGGTTGAAATTTGTAATGAAAAATCTAGCATCTGAAAATATTTTCTTTTTGAGTATGCCGTTTAAGCTCATATCGAGCTGAACTCAAAAGCAGGACAACAAAACCAGCCACTCATACAACTTCTTTATTTCTTCCAAGTGCGGAAGAAATTTTTCATCATAATCCATGGTAAATGCGACATTCTGGGTGACAATGCTTTTTGAATGACGATATAATTATTATTATTATGAAAAAATTGTCATACCATAAAATGTTTCAACATTTTGAGAAGTTTTCCCAAATAGAAACCTCTTCACAATTCTTAACATAGTAAAAAAAAAAACAATTCCAGAAAAAGATTCGACCATTCTCGAGTTTTACTAGAAATTTGGAGTTTAATTTTTACTAAACGAGTATATGAAGAATAACTATTATTGAGATATTTGTATCACATAATGTAATTTTATTTAATCGATACTATTATTCAATGTTAAGAACGTGTAATTAACTGTCGAAGAATTTTCTTAAATCTGAGATTCGATCTTCAAGCCATTTAGAGTTTATTGATGCATATTTAATCAAACTAATTACCATTATTCATAGCCGCATATAAGATTCGATTTAACAATGCACGCATAAATGCAGCCTGTACTATTTAATAATGAGGTAATAACTTGATTACTTGATTAGTTACCTTTTCATCGCCTTTTGTCACTTTCGCGGTGTTGTATGGATGTTTGAATCTGAGCATGCATAACGGGTGTTGGAAATAAGATGGAAATAAGAACCCCTACAGGCAAAAAAAGGCATAAAAGAATAAACGAGTTATATCTTTATCCATATAATTAAGACTTTGGCTTTTCTTTATTTTGCAGGCGACATTTTTGCAAAATAATAATTCAAGTCCATGGTTGATTGCAGACTTGCGGTTGTAGGTAGTTGGTTGTCAGTAAGATGTTAATTGTACGAATACGTACAGGGGCGAACGCAGAAAAATTTTTCGGGGGGGGTTTTGAAAAAATATATTAAATATTCACGAACAATTGTTCTTAATATTTGTATGCTTTTTTTATACTCTGTATTGATTTGCTAGGAACAATCCTAACTTATACTATAAATGCAAAAGTAGCTCTGTTTGTTCGTCTTTCTATGTTACCATCTCCCGCCCAAACAACTGAACCAATTCAAAAGAAATTTTGTACAGAGGTAGTCTAAGACATGAGAAAAGACATGGATAAAGTCTTTTCAATCTAAAGTTTTATCCCACTTCCTACGGGAACGGGAACGTAATCGAGAACTTAGAAACTACTGCACCGATTTCAAAAATTCTTCCACTGTTAGAATGCTACAATATCCCCGAGCGAGTAACATAAACTTTAACTCATTCCCATATTCCTATGAGAACGATCACCATATTCCCGCGGGAACGGGAGTCGTTCCTAATATTTCGAAATTAAATCTGTCTGTATTTGTTTTCTTTGTTCCATTATTGCCATGGGAACGGAAGTACTTACGGCAAAACAATTTTATTTGGCAAAAGATGAAAAAAGTAAGAACATCGTGTGCAAAAATGTATGTACTTAAGTAAAATAATATAACAATAAGTTACTGAAAAATTAAAAATGCTGCCGAAAGCCACTATTCCACGCGGAGGAAGTCGCGGGCACAGCTAGTATTTTATAAAATAAAATCAATGCGCTTTGGAACTTTTGCCATTATATTTATAACGTCCTCATAATCAACCTCAATACTCCTATAGATGTTCAGCAACATCAAACCGTTCAGTCGCTCCTCGCTGGTTCTTCCTCGCAGATAAGTTTTTAATCTGCGCAGCAGGGGCGAACGCAGGGGGGGGTTTTGGGGGTTGAAACCCCCCCCCGAAATTTGTAAAATAGAAAATAACCACTAGTTTTTTAAAACAAAAACCAAAATATAAAACATGGAAACATAAAATTCATCTGAAAATTTCATTCTGTCAACGAAAAAATCCCTACAAATGCGAAAGCCATTTCTATCGATAAGTTAATTTGGAGGTATTTCATATGTTTTGGAAATACTTTTTGGTTTTGGTATGTTTTTCGCATGATCACTCTTTTCTAGGGTAAGTAAATTTGATATGTTGATGTGGAGGTAGTATTGGGTCGTATACAACGGGACCTGCGATAGAAATATATGAATTCACTTTCCTATTTACTTGCGCAAACACATTGCATTGGTCGCTTCAAAACTAACGGCAGCAGCGACCGAAATCTACGAAAATAAAAATTTTCATCACACATACTAAAAGCCAGTCGCTCTGGTTCTGTATAAGAAAGAGATCGACAACGGCAACTAGGAAAGGGTATACTTATGTATGAATAAGCATATGCATACCCATGAACATTGCTTGAGTATGCCAAACGAAAAACTGCCCAACAACTTTATAGACACCTTAAGTGTTTGCGATTCGTCCCTATATAAAAGAGTTCATTGTTTTATGCAGATCGGTGCGACACTTCCGGTATCCGTGGCTTCAAGCGAGCGATTAAAGATTAAAAACTTATCTACGCGGAAGAACCACCGAAGAGCGACCAGCAGCCACCAGCGACTGAACGGTTTGATGTTGCTGAACATCTATGGCAGTATTGAGGTTGACTATGACGACGTTATAAATATAAAAATGGCAAAAGTTCCAATGCTCATTAATTTTATTTTATAAAATACTAGCTGTGCTCGCGACTTCGTCAGCGTGGAATAGTGACTTTCGGCAGTATTTCTAATTTTTCAGTAACTTAAGTACATTTTTGCACACGATGTTCTTACTTTTTTCATCTTTTGCCAATTAAAAATGTTTTGCCGTAAGTACGGGAATAATGGAGCAAAGAAAAAAATAAATAGACAGATTTAATTTTGGAATTTTTGGAATATTAGTAACGACTCCCGTTCCTGTGGGAATATGGTGATCGTTCTTATAGGAATATGGGAATGAGTTAAAGTTTATGTTACTCGCTCGGAAATAGTAAAGCATTCTAACGGTGGAAGAATTTTTGAAATCGGTCCAGTAGTCTCTAAGTTCTCGCTTACGTTCCCGTTCCCATAAGAATTGGGATAAAACATAAAAACTATGTCTTTCCTCAGGTCTTAGACTACCTCTGTACCAAATTTCATTTGAATAGGTTCAGTTGTTTGGGCGGGAGACGGTAACATAGAAAGACAAACAGACAGAGCTACTTTTGCATTTATAATATTAGTAAGGACTGGTTCCCGTTAGAGTATTCGTATGAAATGTAGCCTATTTCCTTCTTCAGGTTCTAGATAATCTCAGTATAAAATTTTATTTAAATCGATTCAGTGGTTTGGGTGGGAGATGGTAACATAGAAAGACGGACAGACAGAGTTTCTTTCGTACTTATTATAGTAGTAAGGACTCCAATTCCTGTAGGAATTTGGGGATGAGTTAAAGTTTATGTTACTTGAGGATAGTGAGGTATTCTAACGTTCGAAAAAATTTTAAAATCGGTACTGTAGTTTCTGGGTTCCTGTATACGTTCCCGTTCTCATTAGAATATAGGGATAAAATGCATAGCCTATGTCCTTCCTCAGGTTTGAGATAAAACATAAAAACTATATCTTTCCTCAGGTCTTAGACTACCTCTGTACCAAATTTCATTCAAATCAGTTCAGTAGTTTGGGCTGAAGACGGTTACATAGAAAACCGGACAGAGAGAATTACTTTCACATTTATAATATTTGTTAGGATTGTTCCTAGCAATAAATACATTGCATACTACAAATCAATACAGAGTATAAAAAAGCATAAAAATATTAAAAACAAATGGTTCATTCATATTTAATATATTTAATATATTGTAATGAACACCCAACATTTATACCAATTTCCTAATCGAAAACGTTTAACCGAAAACACAACTGGCAACACTATAATGGAATGGTATAAAATGACAGGCATTGCTTGTAAGCCAGTGTGTGTGAGTGTAGAGATTTTTGACAGCAAATGTGGAAACCATGGAGAAGAAACTGGAACGCTCTAGATGAGTGTTGTTCTATATAAATAGGACCGCTGACGCAACGAGCAGTCAGTTCTGATTATAGAGTGATAAAGTTAAGAGTGAATTGTTGTGAACAAGTGATAGTCCAAAAGTCGAGTTGAGTTCAAATAAAGTATTGATACTGAATAAAAGTGGTAGAAATAAATTGAAAAGTGAAGTTTTTATTTTAGCGAACTAAGCGCACGTTACATTGGTGTCAGAAGTGTAAATAAAACTTATTTGATAAAAAAAAAAAAAAAAAGAAAAAAAAAAAAAAAAAAGTTAAATACAGTGAAAATGGGTAAGTTGTTGGAAGAGCTCAACTGCACTGAGCTTAAAAGTGAGTTAGGTAAGCGAAATCTTTCTAGAGCGGGATCGAAGAATGAGCTCGTCCTGCGCTTGCGCAACTATTTGGAACAGCAAGGGGAAGACGTAAGCACTTTTGTTTTTGAAACAGAAGTGGAAAAAGAGGAAGAAAGTGAAAGTGTCGATTTTTCTAGTATGATGAAGCTTTTATTAGAACAACAAAAGAAGCTGATTGAAGAGCAACAGCAGAATATTCTCGGACGTCTGGAAGAGCAACGAAACGATCAAAAGAAGGAACAGCTGAATGTTCTCGAACAACTTGAAACACAACGAAACGAGCAAAAGAAAGAACAGCAGAATGTTCTCGAAGAACTTGAAGCACAACGAAACGAGCAAAAGAAGGAACAACAGAATATTCTCGAAAGACTTGAGGCGCAACAGAATGTTTTAGAAGGTCAGAAAAACATTCTAGAAGGAAAATTGGGTAACATTGAGAAAAATGTATGTGCCCTTGACGAACGAGTTGAAGGTGTGGAAAAACAGCTTTCTGTTGTAGAGAATCGTTTGGAAAGCCGATGCGATAACCAGTTCTCTGTTCTGTCCAAGGAATTAGACCAAATACGGAAAATAAAAATTCGAGAATCTGCTGGAGAGTTTGCAAGGAAAAAGGAGATGAAACCCCCAACATTTGATGGGCAGTCTTCTTGGCCAGTCTACAAGAGACAATTTGAGGCAGCCGCGACAACAAATGGCTGGGATGACGAAGACAAGTACATTGCACTGACTCTTGCTCTTAGAGGACCAGCAGCTGAATTACTTCAAACAGTTCCAGCTGGTACGAGCGGCGATTTCTGTTCTCTCGTGGCAGCTATAGATAAACGCTTTGGAGATAGCCACTTGAAAGAAGTCTGCCGAGTCCAACTCAATAACAGAGTCCAGAAAAGGGGTGAAAGTCTACAGCAGCTCCAAGCAGACGTCGAAAGACTGGTTCACCTGGCATACCCGGATGCTGGAGAAGAAATCATCAACCAGCTTGCTGTTGAGTCCTTCGTTCGTGCCATTTCCGATATACATCTTCAGAGGTCTGTGCGAACTGCTAGAACACGTACTCTTTCTGAAACTTTAGCATTCGCATTGACAATCGAAGCAGCAGAACAGGCTTCTCATGGAGTACATCGACTTAGAGAGGCCATAGTCGAAGAATGCTCGTGCCAAAGATCAGAAATACAAAAGAACCAGCGGAGTGGACCAGTAAGATGTTGGAACTGCAACAAGACCGGGCACTTACAGCGTCAATGCCGGCTACCACCAAATAAAACCGGTTGTCAACATTGTGGAAGCAAGAGATCCAACCCAGAGCAAGGTAACAACAACACCAGCGTTGCCTATCAGCCCGTTTCCCATCAGGGAAACGAGTAAGAACCAACTTCGAGGGGCAGAGGCTGGTTTCTTGTATCGATGGCCCCAGAACCACCATCCAGGTCTCTCAGACCAAACGAGACAACAAAAGTCTGACTGTGGAAACTACTATTAACGGGAACAAACATGTGGCTACCATCGACACCGGTGCCACAGCCTCCATAGTACGTCGAGACCTGGTAAAGACGACGTGGCTTCATAACACCAATAGCTACCGTCTAAGAACCGCAACGGGAGAAGCAGCAAGAGTATATGGAGAAGTGTGTCTTAAGATCCGACTGGCCGATCTAGTGTTTACTCATCAATTCCTGGTGGCAGATATATGTGACGAGTGCATCATTGGAATCGACTTTATGAAACAGCACGGAGTTATTTTGGACATCGGTAATCAAGTTTTGAAGTACCAAAATATGGAACTTCCAATGACCTATTCGAACGAAAGTACGTCGACACTGAGGACTGTCATCACGGAAGATCTGATTCTGCCTCCTTCTTCTGAAGTGTTCGTTTGGACAAAACTGGAAGGTGAGCTTGGAAGCCTTCGATACCACATGGTGGAACCAGGCCCAGAGTGTTCCTCCCAAAGCGTCATCATTGGGAAGACACTGGTAGCACCGAAAAACAAAATGGTCCCCGTACGATTACTAAACACCAGACCGTACGATGTAAGGTTGAAGAAAGGAGAAGTCGTTGGACGTTGCGAATCGGTTGCAGCAATTACGAAGATCACAGACGAAGCATCGAGAAAAACTATAACTCCGGAGGAGCTCAAAACCATCAGAGCTAAAATACTGAATTCATCCAACCTTGATCACCAACAAACAAGGATGGCTGAAAATCTCCTACAAGAGTACACTGACATCTTCGCATCGCAAAAGGGACAATATGGTAGGACACAGTTGGTGCAGCATCGCATCAACACAGGAGATGCAAGACCGATTCGTCAACCCGCAAGACGTCTTCCACTGGCCAAACAAGGTGAGGTTGAGGAAATGATAACAGTAATGAAGAAGGACGGTCTTATCGAAAATTCCAAAAGTCCTTGGGCTTCACCAGTGGTGCTAGTGAAAAAGAAAGACGGAAGCACTCGTTTTTGTGTGGACTACCGAAGGCTGAACGATGTGACTAAGAAGGACAGCTATCCCCTGCCGAGGATCAGTGATACCCTGGATGCCATGGAGGGAGCCCAGTGGTTTTCGACGCTGGACTTGAAGAGTGGATATTGGCAAGTTGATATCCACCCTGATGATCGGGAAAAGACGGCGTTTTCTACAGGTAATGGGCTCTGGCAGTTTAAAGTTATGCCGTTTGGGCTATGCAACGCTCCGGCAACATTCGAGCGTTTGATGGAGTGCGTTCTTCAAGAACTGACGTGGAAAGCTTGCCTAGTCTACTTGGACGATGTGATTGTTTACGGGAAGACATTTGGCCAACATTGCAAGAACCTAAAAGCCGTTTTTCAGAGACTTCGAGAGGCTAACCTTAAACTGAATCCGGAAAAATGTGCACTTTTCAAAACCGAAGTTAAGTATTTGGGACACATCATCTCTTCCCAAGGAGTGAAAACCGATCCTGAAAAAGTTGACTCCGTCAAAAATTGGCCAACACCACAGGACAAACATCAACTGCGAAGCTTTCTTGGTCTTGCCACATATTACCGACGTTTTGTTAAGAACTTTGCTGGAGTTGCAAAGAGTTTGCATCAGCTCACCGAAAAAGGGAAACAGTTTAAATGGTCAGGTGAGTGTGAGAAATCTTTTCAGGAGCTCAAATACCGCCTCTGTAACGCTCCAGTGCTTGCACATCCAACACCTGGCAAAACATTCATCATCGACGCAGATGCAAGCAACGTTGGAATCGGGGCGGTACTATCCCAAGTGCATGATGGCGAAGAGAAAGTGGTGGCATATTACAGCAAGGTCCTCTCGAAGCCCGAAAGAAACTACTGTGTGACCAGAAGGGAACTGCTAGCTCTTATCTTGGCAACAAAGCACTTCCATAAGTACATCTATGGACAGAAATTCCTTCTGCGGACAGACCATGGTGCTCTGAACTGGCTGTTGAACTTCAAAAATCCAGAAGGTCAAGTCGCAAGGTGGATAGAAAGACTGCAGACTTATGACTACCAGATTCAACACCGCAGAGGAAAGCTGCACTCAAACGCCGACGCATTGTCCCGAAGACCTTGCAAAGTGGATTGCAAGCATTGTAGGCGACAAGAAAACAAAGAAAATATTACCGCTCAGCGACTAAGAGCTGACCCCATATGCGGATGGAGCAATGAGGAAGTGAGGACCGCTCAACAGGAGGATCCAGATATCGAACCCATTCTCGCATGGAAAGAAAATGAAGAGAAACCTGAATGGGGAGACATTTCTGACCGGAGTCCAGTTCTCAAAGCCTATTGGGCACAGTGGGACTCACTATATGTGCAAGAAGGTGTCCTCAGGCGAAGATGGGAGTCCGTTGACGGTAAATCATATGTGATGCAGCTGATCGTACCGCAATCGAAAGTCAGTGAAGTTCTTCGGGAGATGCACGACGGACCTTCTGGAGGTCACCTGGGAGTTAACAAAACACTGGAGAAGGTGCGACATCGGTTCTACTGGTTACATGCTAGAGACGACGTGGAGAAGTGGTGCCGAACATGTGACAAGTGTGCTGCAACCAAAGGACCTGGTAGGAAGATTCAAGGTAAGATGCATCAGTACAACGTTGGATCGCCTTTTGAGAGGATTGCAGTAGATGTGGCTGGGCCTTTTCCAGAGACCAACGCTGGAAACAAGTACATTCTGGTTGTAATGGACTATTTTAGCAAATGGCCTGAGGCGTATGCCATCCCAAATCAAGAAGCCAAAACGGTGGTCGACCAGATTGTGTTTAACTGGGTAAGTAGGTTTGGCGTACCTATGGAACTCCATTCCGACCAAGGGAGGAACTTCGAGTCAAACATCTTCCAAGGAGTGTGCGGACTACTTGGCATCAAGAAGACCAGAACCACACCGCTTCATCCACAATCTGATGGGATGGTTGAAAGATTCAACCGGACCTTGAAAGAACACCTCACCAAGGTCGTAGGCGACTACCAAAGAGACTGGGATAGGCACGTACCGCTATTCCTGATGGCCTATAGAAGTGCAGTACATAGCTCGACAGGACAAACACCATCTGACATCCTGTTCGGGAAAACCATGCGGCTGCCCAGCGAACTTAAATTTGGATGCCCCACAGAGGAGCCACAGGACACGAACGAGTATGTGGATGACCTCAAGGAGAGACTCGCTGACATCCATAAAAGAACAAGGGAACGGATGAAAACCTACAGCGACCGGATGAAGACACGGTACGACACAAAAGCGACAACGGCAGGATTCCAAGCAGGAGATCGTGTGTGGCTTTATAATCCTCATCGTCAAAAGGGATTGTCACCGAAACTTCAGCAGAACTGGGAAGGTCCTTATACTGTTGTCACGAGGATTAACGACGTGGTTTACCGCATCCAAAGAGGATTAAGAGGCAAGTTAAAAGTAGTTCATTGTGACCGGCTGCATCGATATAGTGGCGAGGCTGCAGATGGAATTATTCGGGACGAACAATCTTAAGGAGGGGGCAGTGTAATGAACACCCAACATTTATACCAATTTCCTAATCGAAAACGTTTAACCGAAAACACAACTGGCAACACTATAATGGAATGGTATAAAATGACAGGCATTGCTTGTAAGCCAGTGTGTGTGAGTGTAGAGATTTTTGACAGCAAATGTGGAAACCATGGAGAAGAAACTGGAACGCTCTAGATGAGTGTTGTTCTATATAAATAGGACCGCTGACGCAACGAGCAGTCAGTTCTGATTATAGAGTGATAAAGTTAAGAGTGAATTGTTGTGAACAAGTGATAGTCCAAAAGTCGAGTTGAGTTCAAATAAAGTATTGATACTGAATAAAAGTGGTAGAAATAAATTGAAAAGTGAAGTTTTTATTTTAGCGAACTAAGCGCACGTTACAATATTTCAAAACCCCCCCCGAAAAATTTTTCTGCGTTCGCCCCTGCTGCGCAGACATGAAAAAGATCGCTTGCTTGAAGCATAAAACAATGAACTGTTTTATATAGGGACGAATCACAAACATTTAAGGTGTTTGTAAAGTTGTTGGGCAGTTTATCGTTTGGCATACTCAAGCAATATTCATGGGTATGCATATGCTTATTCATACATAAGTATACCCTTTCCTAGTTGCCGTTGTCGATCGCATTCTTATACAGAGCCAGAGCGGGTGGCTTTTAGTATGTGTGATGAAAATTTTAATTTTCGTAGATTTCGGTAGCGACTGCCGTTAGCTTTGGAGTGACCGATACGATGTGTTTCGATCGCAACTGCCTTTAGTTTTGAAGCGACAAATGCGATGTGTTTGCAAGTAAGTAGGAAAGTGAATTTTCATATATTTCTATAGCAGGTCCCGTTGTATACGACCCAATACTACCTCCACATCAACAAACCAAAAAGTCATTCCAAAACGTGTGAAATACCTGAAAATTTACTTATCGATAGAAAAGAAATTGCTTTCGCATTTGGAGGGATTTTTTCGTTGACAGAATGAAATTTTCAGATGAATTTTATGTTTCCATGTTTTATATTTTGGTTTTTGTTTTAAAAAACTAGTGGTTATTTTATTATTTCACAAATTTCGGGGGGGGTTTCAACCCCCAAAACCCCCCCCCTGCGTTCGCCCCTGAATACGTACATAGGTACGAGATATTTCTGCAGACTCGTGCTAATTGTAATGCATCTCGCATTAAATTGCACTCAAGATCTTAATAATGACAGTAATGTGATACTCATAATTATAAAACTGTTTGATACATGATTCGAAGTTAAAAATTGCTCAATTAAACCTTGATATGAATCCATTCTACTACAAACTAGCTAAGTTTTCCATAAAAGATTTTCAGATCTTTGAAGAAAACAACAGAGGGTCGTATGTATTAATTCAAAACTACCTCGTTTAAGCTTAACAAAGATGAAGTTCCCCGTGGGTACGTTATCAAGTCAAAAAGTTGCTTAAAATGTTGCTGCTTTCTTATACGGACTTAGAAGTAGAAGCTTTCGCTACCGAGCCTGGCAGACCTAGGACTGGTTAGATGATGAGAAAGAAGTTTCAGATCCTTGCCTAGCAAGTTGTTAAGTCATCTAATCTTGTTAGCTGGACACAAACAAAACCCAACTTTTTTAGTCTTATATGTTATTGTACGAGTACCAAAAAACTCAATAACAGTCTAGATCTACTTTTTTTTCCAAGTGTGAACCAGCTCGAAGGAATCATCGCATCAAGTGGTGAAAAGTATGCTGCTTATAAGATCATTAAAGATTTCAATGAGAGCTGGAGAGGAAGACTTTTTCGCGCAAGATAGTCTTGTGAGAGCATAACCAATGATGGAAGTATTAAAGATGGGTTCATTAGTTAGTCCAGAGTAGCACCTGGTGTGCCATAGAATCCCCCAATATAGCCAAGACGTATTTTTCTTTGAAGGCAAAAGCAGTGATGGAGTAGGTAAGAGTGAATTCCAGTGAACGAAGATAACTTTGATCAAACCGATTAAAATGGACTTGTATTGATAATAACTATGCATATTATTTTCAAAACCAAAAAATGGATTACAATAATGCCCCAAATTTGTCTTCGTTTTATAAAAAAAATATCACTTTTTAAATTAAAAAGCATTGGGGCACAACAAGCTTGGAATGAGCTATAGCCTATTGCGTTTCTATAAACCATTCCGCAGGTAATGGATTTTATGAAAGTCCTAAATTAGTATCGGTTTTATAAATAAATTGTTTTTATCGACTGTCGCCCTTAGCGAGGAAATAATGGCAGTGAAAAACGTTAGAAAAGTTAGAACGTGCAAATCTGTCAAAAAAAAGCATTATTGTTGCTTTTTTGACAAGTTTGCAAACCAAAAAATTAAAACATCTACCATTTTTCTTTTTTACAAATAAGTAATTCTTTTACAAATACTATTTTTCTGGCTCTTTTTTAATATTTCTTATAACAAATTAAAATTACATTGTGTTGAAAAAAGGACAAATATCAACAGCGCTGCTTTTGACAATTTTCAATATACTTGATCTTGCTCAAAAAGAGTTTTGGTGCTCTGCTACTGTTTTGGAGCAGCTCACTGAATAAAAAAAAAGATCAGGAAAAGTAATCAAACAGAACCTGCAAAGAGCTTTTGAAACCATTGATCGAGACATACTGGTGCAAAAACTCGAGCGATACGGTATTAAAGGAGTGGAACTGGAATGGTTTAAAAGTTATCTGTCGAGCAGAACGCAAAGAACAAAAGTTGGGAATGAAGTTTCGGAAGTTCGTGGAGTAAAACTGGGTGTACCTCAAGGAGCAGTGTTCTTCTTCTTCTTTTCATAACATACATCAACGATCTGGAGAAAGTGCTACAACATACCGAAGATAGGTTATTCGCGGACGATACTTTACTTTATATTGCTGGTGCTTCTGCTGAGGAGTGTATTCAACTATTGAATGCGGATCTTAAAAGGGTTGAATGGTACTTCAAGATGAACAAATTAAAGCTAAACACTTCTAAAACGAAGGCAATTTTAATAAATGGAGACTCAATAGATAATATTATTATTAATAATGAAGTAATTAACAAGTTTGATGAAATAAAGTATCTAGGAGGGATTTTAGATAAAAAGCTTAGTTTTGAACAGCACATTAACTACACTTGTAATAAAATTGCAAAAAAAATTGGTTTTTTTTCAAAGAATAAGGCGTAGATTATCAATGGCTTCTGCAATAAAAATATATAATGTTATGATAAAGCCTCATTTTGAATATTGTTCAACAATACTTTTTTTAGGAAATAACCAAATGGCAAATCGTTTGCAAAAACTGTAAAATAGAGGTATGAGATGTGTTCTATTGTGCAATATACTAACGCCTATTCATTATATGTTAAATGCTCTTCAGTGGCTTACTATAAACCAAATAACAATATTTAATGTCCTAATTTTTATTTTCAAAATAAAAAATTTCATGTTACCTTCTAAGGCCGTGTGTGAATTGCGTTAAAATTTGAGTTAAAACTTCTACCACGATAAAAATTTGACGTCTTGTTTGAGGTGGGATCAAATTTAGCCATTTGCTGTGTGAATTGCGTTAAACCAATTATTTTAACCAAGATTTCTGCGTAGGTTAAAAGAATTTCCCTCGATAATTTAAGAAATTTCCCTGAACAAAAATTGGTTTCCTTTTTCACGGAAAATTTATTTCTCTTACAAAACATATTTTTAAGAAAACAAGGTTAATAAAAAGTCTCTGAAACTGTAAAAAAAATCTTTTTTATTTATTGTTCTCTATTCTAATGTCATATTTAAAAAAAAAACAATCAAAAATATTTAAACAAAATTCCCATTTTGATTAATTGATTTATTCGGTGTGGTAGCACTGAAAACTAGTAGAAAAAAAAAAACTACTACTAGAAAACAAAAGCATTGAATTTATATAAATTAACTGACATTTATTGTATGGTTTTCCAGCCTACCTTCGTTTTTTTTTCTTGATTCATATTTCAATTTGAATTGTATGCAAAAGCAAGAGCAAATTTCTCTATCGCTAGAAACGTCAAATTTTAACACACTTTAACCTGCTCCACAGCTCAATAAATTTTAACCCATTTTATTCACCTCATTAGTGTCAAATTTTAACGCGGGTTAAATTTTAACACACATTTTAACGCAATTCACACACGGCCAATATTCAATCGAGTTGTTTATGTTGCAGATGTACAGCCTTATAATTTAAGAAGTAGAAACGACTTTAGATTACCATTTTTCTCAACATATAGAGCTCAAAACATATTATTTTTCAAATTGTTTAATTCCTTGCCAAATGAACTTAAGACTGAGAATAACCTAATTGTTTTTAAAAAAAAGTTAATATTACATGTTAGATCAAATTACTTTTGAATATACCTATGAATTTATTTTTTCGTAAATCTAACTTTATATAAAACATTTTTTTTTTTCTTTTTTTAATTTTAAGTATATATAATAATTGTACCAAATAGCTAAAGCTAAATAAAGAATCAAATCAAAAAAAAAAAAAATACAAAAATCAAACAGAAAATTTTTCATTGAAAACCAAAAACTGATCTGCTCTGCCTTAAACTGTTGTAAAACAGCTCGTTACTACTGAGTGGTGCCCGAAAGCAATTTCAACAGACCGAGGTGCTCCAGGGTCTTGCTCATTTCACACCTACTTTTTTTTGCCGGTTTCGAACGCCTAATTGAGAAATCCCTTTTCATGGCAGTGAATTTGACAGATATTCTAACCATCACTCCACAGGTACCATAAATTTCACTGCCATGGCCCCCTAAAATTTCTCACAAGTAATGATTGACAGAAATGCGCTAAGCCGAAAGATATTTAATAATATTCATTTATCCCTGTGACGGGCTAACAAGATTTTCAAACAGAAATATCAACCACTTACCACTTGTTCTCTCATCATGTCACGGACAAAAAGGTTCGGTTTTCGACAAAAAAAATCCATAGCAGTTCTTTTCATATGCTATTGTGCTGTGGCTATTTGGCTATTAGTAATATTAGTTTTTGTGAGAAATCATTAAGTTAAAACTAAAATTGTGTATTTCACGTTACGTTACGTTTATTAAAAATAAGTAAGAAATTAAATTGATTTTATATATTATGTAATATGATACTTCGAGATCAAAATAACATCTGATAATTTTAATTTTCGCCTTGTCTTCTTTTCCTTTCTCTCATATTATTATTTTTTTGTAGAAACTTCTATGCATGTACATTTTAACAATTGAAAAATATTTTTAAAACTTCATTTTTTTGCGATCAAAAATACTGTCGATAGGGTAGTTCCAATTGTGACGGGCTTATTATAGTTTTAGAACCTCTGCTGTTTTTCCATACCAGCTGCTCTTTTTGACAGCCCTTTCTTTTTTGCAAGTTGAGGAAAAAATACGGAAATAAACAAATCATAAACAGAATTCTTCCGAAATATTGTGTTAAAAATACGTTACATTTTAACACTATGGCATTTTCAGAAGAAAAAACCATAAGCGCTCTAATATTGGATGAAATTGCATTAGAAGGACTAGAAGGAATAACAATATCTGGTAAGTTCTTCAAAATCTCATCGTGGAAAACTTTTAATTCATCCCTCGGTATTGCTAAATTACAGGATTGTGGATAAGGCTCTCAGAAAGTCTTCAGCTGCCTTTGCCGCTTGTAGATAAGTTTAAAACTCAAGTGTGGAATGTTATTATAGAAACCAATAATCACCTGTCATTCTTCGAACTTTCCCAACCAAGAGAAAAACTGAAACTTTGGAACAGATTTGCTATTACCGATCCCGAATATGGTCTACCTCTCACTTTGGTAAGTACTCAATTCAATCCTACTATTTTTCGTCAATTACCAAGGCTTACAGGTGGAATGCCCTTTCAATTTGTACGATTGTGTGCCCATACAAGATGGAGAAATTCTAGGCTCGTGCGAATCATATGACATACGAAAGCCTATTGCATTTGATGAAATAATGAGCATGTCTCTTCCACAAATCGAAGAAAAATGGAACGATACATTGATAATCGTAGGCAGTCAGCAGTTACGTTATAACTCCCTAATCCCACCCCATGTTAGCAAGCCAACAGAAATTACACCCTCGCAGTATTGTGTTCTTGAGTTTATAGGACGTTCTCGGAAAAATGGGATAACTTCAGCTGGGAATTTTTCGATTTTGCATTGTTGTAAAGATTCTGCACTTGGTTTTTACGTAAGGTAAGAAAATAATAATGCTGATGGCTTATATTCATATAGTTGACTTGCTATTTCATTTTAGAAACAAACTTATTCGTTTTGGTTTGATTACGAAAAAACCTTATACCGAAAAGAGGTATGATCGCTTGGTTGGTTCTAGCTTGTTGACTCTGACTCGTTTCCATTCAGAAAATAAAACCGCTTTCAGTGCTGTAATTGAAAAAACTTTTTTTGCTTTAAAAAACGCTCCAAATCAAAGAATGGCAATGACTACTCTGAAGCATATGTTTCGGCCAGAGAACCACTCGTTAATAAAGAAAATCCAAACAACGCTTTTCTTTAAAAAGTTTTTTGCAATCTCTGTAAGTATGTAAATCTTGCCGACTTAAGGAAATTTATTATACTCTAGTCTTATGATTTTAGAACTGTTTAGTAAAAGATTTAACTGACCTTAAGATAAATCCGAAATTTGCCGATCGTGAAGTGCTTTCTATTAAACTGAAAAACCCGAATCTGGAGTTAGACGAGTTGTTCAGCGATGATAAGGCGGCAGAAGAAAAGGAATCAAAAAGTTTGTATTCACGCCTACTGATATTCAAATTTGATAGTTGAACTATTTTTGAAATTACTCGACAGACTTCTTCGAATATAAACATTCGTATTTAGACATGCCATTTTCAGAGGAGATTTTCAGAGCAATTGAAAAACATGGAAAAGAAGGATGTAGTCAATCGCAGCTGTGTACTAGTTTATCGATGAATCATTTGAGTGTGCGCCAAACAATAAAGAAATTGGTAAATGATAAAGTGCTAACATCATATTGTAAAGATATGGGAAGACAGCGAACAAATATGTAAGTCTTGTGCATGTAGTTGTAGTATGTACATAATGATATTATTTTTATTATATCAAAAAGTAGTAAATTACACAATTAATAATCATTTTCCTCCGCATTTGCTACCCCAAATTTCTACCGATGAGAGCAGTTAATTTAAAAATATAAAAGGTTCTAATTTTACTTAAAGTATATTTATAATGAGGCCGATATTTTGTCTCCGACTCTCTTCCTTATTTTCATAAACTATCTCTTACCTGAAACTTTTAATCCTCTCAACTGTTTTGATAACGACTCAACCCTCAGCTTTTCGTATTCGTTTTCAAATACACGTCCGTGCTCTTCGGATATGGAGCTGAAACGGTTGCAGCATTGTTACGTGGGGTAATAAAAATCGAGTAGAATTCAATGCTTCGAAAACTCAATGCTGTCTCTTGTCGTTAAAGCTTAACATTCCCCATTGCCATTATCTGTAAATGGTACCTACATTCAAGAAACCGAAAAGCTGTCAGTACACGGTATGCGTGTAAACGACGATCTTCTTTGGAACGACCACATATTTATCGTTTTCTTTTATCGCTTTCTTTGTAACCAGCGCTTTAGCGAAACAGCTAGTTGCATTCCTCCCCTGAAACAATTTAGCCGCAACAGCCGCCTCACTAGGAATACCCGTCAGTTTGCCCTTGAGCCCAACTTCGGACGTACAGTCAAGTATAGAGATTCATATTTTATTCGTACCACCCGAATGTGGAATGCTTTACCTTTTTTTCCTCTGCATTACGATTCACAAAAATTCAAAAGCAACGTACATCTGTGTCTCGTTTCATATAAGAAATATAAGGGATTTCACAGAGATTTATGAAAGAAAGTTTCTGACATAAAGCTTGATTTAGAGGTCTTGTTGATTAGGTTGATCAAACATATTTTTAGGAAGATTGGACAAATGTTTGATCATGGCGTATGATATTCGGGCAAAGCCAGAAATTTTACCTTTGCATTAGTTTATATAGTTTTATAATTCAATTAAGTTTGTGTCATCTTCTATTGAAGCATTCGATTTTGTATTTGATGTTTCCGGGTACAAAGTTCGGAGTGAAAGTTTGAATCATAGAACGCGATTGATCATGTTTCAGCAAAAATTTGGGCAATTTCTATGGAACGGATGTTAGGCATTTGACTTTTATTGTAGTAACTTTGAAATTGACTGTAAGGGATATTAGACCTTTGTTTCTTATCACTAGAGCTAAGGCTGATTTTGGTAGTAAACTTGTTGAAACTGTTTCTCTTTGCTGCTTTTCTAAAAAAATCATTTGATTTAATGTAATGAAATTCTTTTTTGTTCAGCATTTTTTGAAAGCTGTTCAGGCTGTTTGCTTTGGCGAAGTTTACTATACGACGGGCCATATATGTCTCTATGGTAAACTTTTGATTTGGAAGAATGCTGCGTATAGATACGTCTGCGTAGCGAATAGATTTTTGAATGTAGCTGATTCTTTATTGGTGTTGTTGGATATTGCTTTGTTTGCTAAGAAATAAAATAAAATAAATAGGATGGCGCAACAGAGCGAGGAGACCCTGTGCCTAGCTCATTTCTCACAACCATGCCTTGTGAGGGAATGGAGGCACCTACAATTTTCTGCCGGTTCCGAACGGCTAATTGAGAAAGCGCTTTTCATGGCAATGAATTTACTAACGGAGGACTTGCCAATTCCTCGCGAAAGGCGATACCCGTGAAAAAACATTGTTGCCTCTGCTCGAACCTTTGGGTTAGCAGGTAGACATGCTAACCATCACGCCACGGGTACCACCCGTGAATTTATATTGAAATAATGGCCTGTTTGATATTTCTTGTAAGTCATCAGCTCCGTGTAGGTTGGTGAGAACTTTCTATTTTGCTTTTGGAGTTAGGACCAATCAAAGATTCAATATTCAAAAAAATTTTTAATAGATTCAACTCAACTCAACTGTAATTTTGTTTAGAAACATTTTTGTTTATTATTAGTTTTTTGACAAATAATTTAATTTAATTTAATTTTATAAATCTCACTGACGATGGAAGCATTGCTTCTGAAATGTATATCTGAGGAAATAAAATAAGTGTTTTAACTGTTAAAAACTTTACTAATCTTTTCATTTAGTTAGGAAATGTAAAATAAAGGTAACTTCTGTATGTTTTAAACTGCAATGGGTAGAAAAGAGTGAGCCATCGTCTAAAATTGCTCGCTTGGGGTTATAAAGAATTGTTAAATCACGAAAATTCACAAATCAAATACAGATGTACTAAAACTGCTGTAATTATTTTCAATTCGGAAGTTATAAAGTTTGTTTTTGATCAATGTTATTATAGTGAAATAATTGTTAAGTTTGATATTAAGTTTAATTTAAATTGCAACTGGTGTTAGATTTATACTTTTATGTGATATTTTCTTGTTTGCTTCCTTCCCAGGTTAGTAACTATGAACTGTGCAAATTCAGTTAAGAAAGATCGAGAAGAAAATGTCAATATAACAAAGAATCTAAAATGTGACGACGAACCGGTAATTCTCTTAATACCTACTAGAAAACCTATTAACAGTTTTTTTTTTTTTTTGTCAACAACAAGTGTATTTTTTTGTTACATATTCACAGAATATTCCCCCAGAACCAGACCTACCGGTCAAAGACATACCGGAAATCACTTTCACCATCAAGCAGATGTTCAAATTCAAAGTCAATCATGTTTCACGTGACGAAACGACTAAACAAATCGAACGCAAACGAAAAATTGTTGAAATCGTCAATACACATTGTATTATTCAAATGCAATTACTACGTGCTGAAATTATCAAATGCGAACAGGAAGCTGGTTATAAGGACGAAATTTGCAACAAATCCCTTTACCGAATCATTGCTCGGTTGCAAGACCTTGGAATCGTTAAGTTATTTGAAGTCGCTATGCGACTTGAAGAGCATGCTCGTATTTATCGATATGTAACACATCCAAAAATTACTATAGACCATCATGTAATGTCTTTGGAGATAGTCAAACTCAAAAATGCTCTTTTCTTGTATATAGAGGAGAAAAAATGTCGTCATATGCCCCAAAAATCTGGAATACCTGTAAAGCCAAGCAATGAACGTGTAGGGTTGATTCCTGTGGGGCCACAAAAGGCTCCTAAGTTTTTAACTGCACGTTTTATGCATGAGTTCATGTTTTATTTGTTTCTTGAATTGCAACCCCACCAGAAACCGATAGATTTGACCGAAAGCTTACTGTCAACATGGCTTCAAACTGAGCCTAATATTGACCGTGCAGAATTGTATGAAAGCATGAAAAAAGAATCCGTCCTCCCATACAGAGACAGCATCAATTGGAAAACATTTATTACACCTTTACCAGTGTATGAAGACAAGCCTTCAGGATGGATATCATTACCGGATGTAGTCGACAGAATGCCATTCTCACTGCTTAACAAAATTGTTCATGTTCCCTCAACAGTTGATCAATTAGCATTGGATCTATTGCTGCACCCTGTTCGGCAGCACTACCAAATCAAACAATTGCCATTAAGCGTGCAAGGTCTTATAAACCGTAATCGGTTTTCTCGCATTTTGTGCAACATGATTGCAGTACTACAGTGCATGGGTTTGATTCAGGTGACAGAGAAAAAAGGCAAAGATCCTATACGTATTTGGGTGTACTTAAATCGTAAGGCCACCGTCGTTGATACAACCACCTCCGAACCAGGATATATCAAGATCAACCCCGATCGTGAATATACGAAGATTAATTTTAATTTCAAGAAAAGCAGTGACATTAAACAGTACTGGAATTGTATGCATAAAATTTGTGTTCTTACAAAACTGGGTTTTGTTCATAAAAACATTGGAAATTCAAGTATAAAGGGAGGAGTCTACAAACGTCGTCGGCATGAGTTGAGTCACTCTGTTCTCCCTGTGACGAATTTTGAAAAAGCTGCAACGTTAGACACAGGTATGCCACCGGGTGATGGACTAGGTGCGGGCGGCCTACCGTCAAGTCTCTACTCATCATTTCAGCGCAACTGGACATGGCTTGTGAATAATAAACACACTGCTGCCGCTGCTGCAGCAGCTCAGAAGGTAAAGAAAAGCACCAAATACATACGAACGAGAATGTCAAAACTTTCAAGTGAAACTCTGCATAAAAAATATCCTACAACGTCTTCAGGGTTAGTAATAAAAAAAATTACTCGCTTGATTCCAAATACCACGGGCAGGGTAGTCAAACGCAAGGGGAAAGTTGTGCCTTCCAAGATAAAGCATCAATTCCCCGTTGACTCAGTTGATCGGGATGCTATAAGGCAAATGCGTTCTCTGCGAGCCCGTTGGAGTAGCAGAGAAGATCTTATTTTAAAAATGGCTCGAGCGACATTTTTATTCCTTGGCGTTCCAGTAGCTCATTTCAATCACAGAGATGTTGCGAAAATTGCTCGCGACATCATTCGGAGGAAGTGTGGCATCTTTAACAAGACAACTCAAGCCTGTCACCGAAGAATTACTTTTATGATCAAGACTAACCGCCATCTACCTGAGCTTCCAACCTGGTTGCACGCTTTACAGACAAACGAGCATCTCGCGCAACGGTATGATGAAAACTTTCATCGCGATTTAAAAGAACTTTATCCAGTAAAGTCAGACTATCAGAGAGCTCTGGCAGTTCATTTTTTATACACATTTGAGTTGCTGCAAACCCAGCTAAATCTAGATGACCCCCAAAATAAAGCAAACCGACAATCAAATTTCCCCGATACGCTTTCTCAGTTTTATAGTCGTTATCGTGAGGTGACACCTCTGGTTAATGACAGATCTCTTTTATACTGCAATCCCACAAACAAGCTAGATCTTCAGCTAGCCGCAATAAACAATTTGCTGCACAGTTCATTAAGTTGTGTTCGCGACAAAACCCAATATAACTTGCAAATATTTGAAGTTTTCAAAACTTATTCGGAGGATATACTTCATACAGCTTTCAAGATAGCCCGAATTGATGGGTTGGTGGTATCCCGGAAAAAAAATCAAGTACAACCTTACATCACTCAGATGACTGGTCCATCGTTTGTGTTTTCTAACCGATACAAGATGAGCCTCTTGTTCTTAAGATATCCCTACATAGTTTTAGATATGCTGTATAGGTTCTTTGAACAAACAACTAAACAAATCTTTGGTCCGAACCAAGGACAAATCGAATTAAAATCTCCGCACTCAGGGCAGTTATTTTTTATAGGCGAGCTCTTGTGGCATAATTTAATTGTAGTTGATATTAAACCACCAAGTAACATGCTTACCATTGACCCATTGGCTCAGCAAACTACCATAACCCATACGCAAAAAATAATGGACCATTTTCACCATATTCTGGAGAATGCACCACAAACAGAGTACTCCAAACATTTCGACGCAATGGGGGAACTGTCGACAAGAGTAAAATTCAAGGCGGGCAATGTAAAACATAAGATGTATTATAATCCTTTCGATGTTATCTCCAAGTTGAGCAGTGTACAGATACATTTCTTTTGCTTTTTGGGTAATTTACATCAAACTCTCGACTTAACGTTTAGCAGCTATGACGGCAAACCAGAAAACTTTTGTCCATTCGATGAGTGTGTCATGAAGAGCGAAGATTATTTAAAGGCTATTGAGGTAATTGTCAGAAATCGAGCAGTTCTGCTCGAAGACATAAACCGAATGCTTCCCGCTCAGACCGTTTTCGAGGGTGATTCAATTTTGATCAACGCAGAAACTCTGTTGGCATCATTTAATAAATTCAAATTTTTTATGAAAACTAAATTGGCCAGAGAAAATAAAAAAGATTTTGGTTCTATAGCAGTATTTAGAAAACCAGTTGATCTTTTGGAAATATGTTCAAACATTGTGGAAGACTGCTACGAGGTGCCTAAAAATGACGAACACGAACCTGAATTGACAAAGGACGAAAAAGTTGCGAGGGCTTCTGATGTATTTGTTGTTCACTTGCCAATCCTTAAAATCCATGCTTCAAAGGAAGGGGAAACCCAGAAAAAGATTAAATTCAGGGAAACTATGATGCCTGAATCCTTGTTACAAACATTCCTCTTAAAAGATGATTTATTGGAGGCTATAATTGAGTGAGTATTTTCTTTATGCACTCTTATATCAATGTATTAATTTAATTTCATTTAGTGATGCTTGCTGGTCGTATACACAAAATACTCTTAACACTTTGAGGCCAATTATGGCTGAAAGTGGGTTTAGTGACAAAGAACAAGACGAGGTCGAAAAAATCCACGATTTCATCGAAACCTACGAACTGGGTGTTCCAGCTGCGGATCTTGTTGTAAACATGCTTAGTTGTTTTTTTATTATTTCATTTTATTTTAGTTTTTGTTTTTTTTTTTATTAGAAACGTTTTCCCGATGTATGTTTTCTTCAAAAAGCTGTGCGACTGCTGCGACAGCATTTTCTTGTTCTGCGAGCTGGCGTTTCAACGTTTATGTATGTCCACAAGAACCATGTGCGACATTGGGTTATTCATACACATCATATAAAGCGATTGGAACGTGAATCTATGGGCAAACTAACTCCCAATTTAGCTTCTGTATCCCAAAAGCGAAAAGCTGAAACGTCAAATGATGATACCGAGCCAGCGGCTAAGCAGAACAAACCAAACGAAGGAGGAAAGCGAATATCAAAGCCTGTCGAGCGCTTTGAAGATCGTCAAGAAACAAGTACTTCGTCGTTAAGCAATCAGAAGAAGTGCGTTACTCAAATATTCTTCACTTAAACTTTTCAAATAATTGTATTTTTACATATTTAAGTTCCAAGGAGATTCTTATCCTAAAGCCATGTCCATGGATTCGAGTAAATGGATCACTAAATCGAAGAGTGCTTGATAAATGGTTGGGTAGCATTCTTATCGAGTGCTCGTCGCAAGTAGGTTGCACCGTTCACTCGGTTAGCCTCCGCTATAAACAAATGCATGCTGCTGATATAATGTACCTTCTTGAGGTATTGACTAAACTAAAGATAATAGAATTGAGAAGCTTTAAGCCACGCAAAGTGGGTTTGTTTTCCAATCTAGAAGAACTTGAAAAATGTAAGTCAGAACCGTTTGATCTTTTTGATATGTTTATTTATTCAATCTTTTCACAGGTGAAGGTAATGAGTTTACTGATCCTAAGACCACATATATTATATCTGCACCCGATGCATTAGTGCGTATGAGCCTGTTCATTGGAGATAAGTTGTACCGAAGTGAATTTGTTTAAAACTTAAACTGATTCTATTGAGCTTTATGCTACAGGCTGAAATAGTAGTATGAAACAAATCCAAATTGGTATATGTGTTGCTGTGGTGTCTTAATAATTTTAACTAATTCGTTTGATGCAACAGCTCTTGATGACCTGACTTAAAGCCAGCAAAACTTTAGTTTAAGAATTTAAGTTTTTATTTTTGTACCAAAAGCAGGGGTTAATGTATGCGATGGCAAAATGAAGTTTGAAGATTGAAGTTAACGGAAATAAAAAACATTTAACGACTGTTTTTCTTTTTTAATTAAGTAAGAAGTAGAAGGTCCGAAGACATTGGACCTAATAGAGGTTGCCGATTATTGACCGACAATCGACTTTAATCGAAGGACAATCGCAATCGTGATTTTGATTTATGTATAAATTTTTTTTTGTTTCGTTGGTGGATCATACTTTTCAAATGCAGCAATAAGTTATGCCACCCAAAACTAATATCAGTTATACAAAAACAGCAGCTCTGGAGACTTACATATAGCTGGATGCGTTAGATTTATATATGGTGTAACAGTTGGGCAGGTCTATCAGATATATAACAAATCAAACTGATAAAGGCAATTAAACAACCTATATACCTCCACATACTGATTTCAAACCAGTGACTTTAACAAATATTCCCACAGTGGAGTGCTTAGAGGAAACCAGGGTAATAAAGGCAAACCATGTTTCAGTCAGACTGATTACCCTTCTATATAAAGCTCAACACAGCTCCCAAACTTTTGCAGTGTCTTTTAAGAAGAAGTACTTGCAGTCTGTGAAGCCAAAAAACATCTCGCTACGCAAAAAAATGATAAGCCCAAAAAAAATTAAAGCAAAACCTCCATAGTCACAAAACACAAATTAGAAGAAAGCTTTCGCAGTAGCTTCTCAGCCCAATGAATACCGTAGCTTTAACTTGAGTACCAGGACACCGTGGCACGAAACGGCAGATATATTTGCGAAATTCGAGTAGTCACTCGAATCCAATAACTTTTTCTCCGTAATCGATCCATTAGAGCAAGAGAACGGAATCATCGAAACTGTCTCATAAAACAAAAATATCTCGTAATATATTTGTATCATGGTAACAATTTCGTTAAGTAAGTTGGTGACAAGATAACGATGATAAAGAACATTTATGATATCAATGTATAAAAAAGCACTACCAACCGTTTTCGACAAAAGCTCCTACACTCGAGTTGTGGGCTGGAGGTTGGAGCAATCAAAAAAGAACAAATGAACTTGTTTGTGTTTTTGAATTTTACATTTATATTTTATTACAATAGGTACGAGTAAAGGGATCATCTCAGGGCGAAATTTAAAAAAATTAAATTTTTACTATCGGATAGTACTTATACACGGTTACAAACAAGCTTTTAAATTTTTAAATCGAAATTTAAACCATTTTCGTCACATCTGCCACATTTTTTTTCTGCTGTGCTGTGTGCTCCTGCCTGCGCGTGACTTCTAACAGTATTCAATTCTTTAAATTCGTTGAAGGTATGGAACTAGTTCGTTGGGATGCCAATCTTTCATTTTCATTCGGCATTCACTATGGATGGACCTCAAAGCTTAAGCGCGTTTTTCTCGGAATGGTGTTTTTCAAAACGGAGGAAAAAGTTTTTAAGCTATCGATTTCAAATTTTTAAAACATTCATCTTGTCATTCTCTATCGTCCTAGCTTTTTTTAAACTTCGTACTTTTTTCTTAAGCACTGTCGAAAAAAGGCCAAATTCACTACTTTTTGCCCAAATCGCCGCCATTTTGTCAAAAAAAAAAAAAAAACTAGGACAGTAGCGGTTTTCATACAGATTAATAATCTTTTTGAAGTTTTTTGTTTTTGTTTCAGATCGAAATTGAGCCCGGAAAAATGGACACCGATCAGGACTCTTTTTTTTTAAACAACATTTTTAATAATTAATAATAATAATAAAAAACTAAAAAAATCATTTTCTTTTCTTCATCGTTGCTTTAATTTATTAAAAAACAAAAACCAGACCGATTAAGATATAGGATATCCTAACAAATGAAAAAAAAAATCGCGAGAACCAGTTTTTCCGGGTGGTCACACTGCGATGATCTCTTAAGAAATGACAGACAAAAAAAAAACGATAGCCACAACATAGGCCGATTATTAATAACGAGAACGGATCCTTAAAAATTCCAGAGCGATAGAGGCGTTTTAAAAGTATAGTAATTTGTACTGGTTCGGAGCCCCAGACTCGACCTATGTGTAATATTCCAGTTCAGCCAACAATGAAGATGAAGGCAAAGAACGTTGTTTTTGCTAAAACCCTTATTGAACTTAGGTCCCTATTATGAGTAGCGAATCGAACGTTGGACTGGAAGCGAATGTTTTAGAGAAACTCATTTATTGGATTATATCATTAAACTTCGTTCATTCTTTTATCTGATATACCTTAAACGTCGAAAAAAAAGTTTTCTACAAAGTTGTTGTTTCTACAACCTATAATACCGCTATAAAAGAAGCTAGCAAAAACATTCGCTTCCAATCGAACGTTCGATTACCTACTCATAAAAGGTCCCTATTATGTGTAGCGAATCGAACGTTCGATTGGAAGCCAATCCATAAGTACCCGAATGACCAATGTTCCTGCCCCTGACTTCTTAAGGAAGTAGGTAAGTAAGAAGCTTGAACTAAACTCGGAAGTTTTAGTCGAAAGAAAAAAAGTCCGATTCTCGGCCGTAACCGTCGGAGCGGAGTTTTCTCCGCAACGCATCTTTTTCCGGAGATTTTTGCTTCGAAGTAGTTGTCGTCGTAAGAAATTTTTCACAAATGCCTCAATGCATTGCATTCCCAAAACTAAAATCTCCGCAACAATTACTCATCGGAGAACGTCGGATCGTCCGATCGGACAACTACCACGAAGCAAAATGTCTCCGATCGCCGAATTCCGCTCCGACGGTTACCTCGATAGTGCCGCTACATTCATTTTGAATAGTAGTACACTCCATAGTTGATCACCTATTATTTCCTAAAAGAATCTCACAAACTTGAAAAACACGTTTATTCATAATATACGTTTGAAATGCTTTATTTCAGGTGTAAAAATTATGTTGGGAAACAATATACATGTTTATTACTTCAAATTTAGAAGTTTCCATCACCACCCCATGATGTCTTAACGTTATCGTCTGGCCAATCCTCAGCGCCAGCGGCCACACCAGCAACAGCTGTCTCAGCAGCAACGACCTCATCGGCCCAGTTGTTAGTCTCTTCGACTGGATGGTCAATGATCTCGTCGATCTTGACTGGTGCAGGCAAGAGCTCTTTAGCAGCAGCTTCTTCTTTCTCTGTTTCCTCAGGATCACGATAGAAGAACAGATCAACAACAACTCCCCATTCAGATTGACGCGAGATGGTTCCACGAAGACGCAAAACTTCACGAGCCAAGAACCACCACATTAGACCAATGGAGTGTGGTGATTTGTTGTTGCATGGGATAGCAATATCAACATAACGCAGTGGGCTATCAGTGTTGGTGAAAGCAATTACTGGAACGTTAACATAAGAAGCTTCAATGATTGGCTGATGATCAGTCGATGGATCAGTCACAACCAACAAACGTGGCTCACGGAAAGCCGCTTGAATTTGATTGGTGAATGCACCAGGGGTGAAACGTCCAGCAATTGGTACGGTGTCGGTGTACTTGGCGAACTTAAGTACGGCACGCTGGCCAATGGGACGAGACGAGATAACGTACACCTGCAAGACAAAAATTAAACCTCATTACTTGGCCGTTTTTTGTAACATATAAGTAACATATAAGATTTTTGGGTAATCAGTATATTGGTGTCGTCATTGAATTTCAGACCCGAAAGATTAGTAAATAAATCATCATTTAAAATACGAAAACTTAAAAATGTATACATGTACGCGGGTGGATTTTACTTACGTCTTGTGGGTACTCGATAGCAGCAATAGCACGAGCAGCCAACATTAACTTTTCCCAGGTTTTGCCCAAGTTAATGATATTCACGCCATCAGGACGACGCTTGAACACGTATTGCTCCATTTGAAAGTTGATGTTTTCACTTCCCAAATGGGTGGTGGCGGCCAACATCTTAGTGACATCTTCCTCTTTAAGAGATAAAATATCCAAACCTCCCGACATTGTAACGTTTATTAAGAGTTACGAGAACCTGAAATCAATGAATAAACAATTATTCCCCAGAAATTTTTTATAACCTACATGTGGAGTACACATGTACGAGCACGTGGCAACCTTATAGAATCACTAGTTCTTTGTAAGATATTATATGTAGCATTTGCAAGATGCGAAAGTTGATTTGGATTTTAAGTTGCAATTTCATATTTTCTCAAAGACGAGAATTCAAGGAAAAATAAAATGAAGAAAATTGAGAATTTTTAACTTACGTTGTGTATGCCACTGGGAGCTAGATCAAAATGGCAGAGCGGCAATTTTGTAAAATCCACGAAAGCTATTTTTTCGATGAGTTCGTCAAAAAATGTAGCAGATGTTTGGTAATAAATTTCTCTTATGGTCGATGCACATAATTGTCGATAAGGCTGTTTGCATTGCAGAAGAGATGCAGTCTACTCCAGAGAATTTTTGGATTTACATGCATCTGCAAAAGCAGATGAAAAAGGAAGCAGACACAAGATGTAAAATTCATACTTGTCTGATAAAGAGGGAAAATACCAATTGCAGACGTCTAATTATAGGATGTGGATGAAAAGTTATAGGTGCTGATGAACATGATCATTATGCTGGGTTTACATGCATCTGCAACTGCAGAAGTGCAGAAAAGTAAAGCGAAACGGATGAAGATTATAAAACACAAAAGTTAAAAAGAGAGGCGAATAGGATTATGGCTGCGGATGAGTGATTATGGGTGCAGATGAACATGTTCATCTGCACCCATAATTTTTCATCTGCAACCATAACTAAGGAAGTGCAGATGGTGCGTTCCCTCTCTTTCAGACAAGCATAATGCTGGGTTTACATGCATTTGCAACTGCGGAAGTACAGAAAAGTAAAGCGGGACGGATGAAGATTATAAAGTACGAAAGTTAAAAAGAGAGACGAATAGAATTATGGTTGCAGATGAAAAATTATGGTTGCAGATGAACATGTTCATCTGCACCCATAATTTTTCATCTGCAACCATAACTAAGGAAGTTCGTTCCCTCTCTATCAGACAAGTATGAATTTTACATCTTGTGTCTTTTTCCGATTTTCATCCGCACTTGCAGATGCATGTAAATCCACCATAATGCTTGATTTACATGCATCTGCTATTAGAGAAGTGCAGAAAAATCAAGCGGGACGGATGAAGATTATAAAGCACAAAAGTTAAAAAGAGAAACGATGAACATGTTCATCTGCACCTACAATTTTTCATCCGCATCCTTTAACACTCTTCTTCTCTCTTTATCAGACAAATATGAATTTTACATCTTGTGTCTGCTTCCGTTTTTCATCTGCACTTGCAGATGCATGTAAATCCACCATTAATCTGCACAGCAGGAACTTTATCTGCAGCCACAATTTTACTCTTTTACGTGCCAGTTCATCTACTGAAAATGATTAAAATAAGTTAAATAGTAAGTAGAATAGTTAAAATAAACGAACAAAAATAAATTAAAAAAGCTTTGAACCAAAAATATTTCATTTTTTAATCCAAAGCTGTCAAAGCGAGTACGTGGTATGGAGTGCGATGTAAAACCACCATAAATCGCAATTAATTCTCGTTATGCCGTTTTTGAATAAGGTTTCAAATATTCTCCACTGAGAACACTCCAGCTTAGGAAGATCGTTCACTTAATTGATATTAATTTCAAACTAACATCTTGTATGGGGATTGTTCCTTTTCTACTCTCATCCCGAACAGAAACGACATTGGTAAGCTAATGTGAACACATTCTTTCAAACTACCTTATCTACTGCAAAATGCTTCCCTTCAAAAACTACAGCTGTCAAATGTTATACAAACAAAACTTGTTCACTTGTAAAAAGTTTAATACTCAAATAACATTAGTAATTTATGCTAAAAACCCAAAGAAAAGTGAAAAATTGCAATGAATGATCTAAGTGAGCGAGTTGTTCAAGCCAAAAATGCACTCATGACTGCATTGGGTGATAATTATCAGAAATACCTTAGCAACATGAATTTTTACTTTTGTCGCAAATTTGAATTTGCCGAATTTGACTTGGAGTGCAGAAAACTTATAACCGCAGACAAAATTCATCTGCATAATGAATTCTATGCTGCACTCATGTGCAAAATCGGAGCCATAAAAGCGCCAAAGCCGTTGTCACTCATATCAAGTAGTTCTACAAGTGGCCATCATTCATCGTCCCGGTCTAGTCGCAAACGAAAACGTAGTTCAAGAACTCAAAACGAACGTGTTACTTTTGAGCCGCATGATTTCTTTGAATTTCTTGTTCCGAGTCCATTAGAAGTGATACGTCCGCCAAGTGGCTTCGAGACTTCTTTACAAATGATGCCTGCTCAACGATATTGCGTTCAGGAACTCTTCCTACCCGATGTGGGTTTCATTTTAGGAAGATTTCTTATTGGTGCTTGGGAAATCGGACTGGTAAATGTAGACGATGCGGTTGCAGAATACATGTGCACTGCAGTTCAATTTCTTTTGAAAAATCTCATCTCGTCGATTATAATGAAACGTAAGCATTACAAAGTAACCGGGGAGGGATCGTACTACTATGACGTCGGTGCACCTATTAAGGATCCATTTTTAAGGAACACAGTAACAAGGCAAAAAATTGACGACGGTCCATTGGTCCTTGATAAGGAAATCACATCGCCCAACTTTATGCGGCGTTCCAATGACGAAGGGATATTTCTTTCTGCATGCGAAGAAATGTAAGTTTATTCTGCCTGGTTAACCTAGTCTTTATTGAAATTGTTATATTTTACAGATATCCACAGAAAGGCAATTTGATAACTCTTAAGGACCTGCGACAAGCATTCAACGACAGAAATATGATAGCTTCGCATGCGATATACTCTGTAAATAGAGAAAGGTTGACACAGATGCTTCATTGAAAAAAGAATAATAAAATCAATTAGTTCTAAGATTACATACACCTGTTTTAATTGTTCCGAAAAATGAACACTCCTCATAGGAATGATGTTACAACCTACAGTCTAGGAACGAATATTCATGATTGGGGTTTTACTTAAAAATTAATTTGTACGTTTGTTTTTTCTTGATGGGTAGAAGTTTTTCAATTTCATGTGGTACATGGAACAATGTTGGAGGCACCTGTGAAAACAAAATATGCAAAGAGTTCAAAGGCTATTCAGCAACTTACGTTCTTAAGTGTCTCGTATTTCGCCTCCTTAGAAGTGAATTCTTTTAAAATGTAATCATTTTCGATCTCGTAGTGGAAACGTGTGTCATTTGTCTTAACCATGACATTGTCTACTCTAAGGAAATATCTAAGAAGTATAAAGAACCCCGATGGCATGACACGCTGCAATTAAAATTGGTTACAAGGGGAACAGTTTTGCTACACAAATACTTACTATTTTTACGGAACAAGATGAGATCCCATTATCGTGGAGTTCATCTTCAAATAAAGTGATATCATGATAGAAGAGTATCCTTTCTTTTGCCATGAGCTTGAAAACGTCAAGTTTTAAGTCAGTCTCTTCAATGGTAAACTTGTCGTTGAGTGTGCCTTCATAAGAGGTTGAAAAGGTCCAATCAAATGGTTTGAATTTCTCTTCTAATAGATGTCCTGACCTAGAAGAAATCGTTTAATTTGTTTCTTTCACATCAATATTTACCTCCTCACCTGCTTTCTTGCCATTCTTCAGCACAGGCAACCTGTAAAGGCTGTTTCCCATTTTCGACTAAGCACAATGCATCCATCGGTCTGAATTCAATTTGAGCTCCTGATGCATGAACCAAAGTTAATCTGTTTTTATGGAATACCATGTCCGGAAGATGAGGCAACTCCAGGGCATAACGATAACTTAACAATATAAACATACTCATTAAAAAATAAAGACACACATATTTTGATCCATAACATACGTGCAGAGTTCACAACAATCAATACCATTTTCGGGGCAGTTATCTTTGCCATTAGTACATACACTTTTTAAGATGTGAGATTTTTCGTAGGAGATATTCCAGCCATGGAAATCAATGGATTCACTATTAACTGGTAGACGCGCAATCACTTCATCCTGTTTTTGCATAATGTGTGTACATACATACATTATTTTTTTTATTGGAAATTAGCGTTGTAAGATACTTACTTCCATGCTAACAAAAATTTACACTGATTTGTTTCAGAGTTATAGAATAGATTTTTTTAACTTTAAGAATTTTGCTTAAAAATTAATTTGCAAATAAAAGTTTTTTTTGATCCAATCTAAACAAAGAATTTTGAACCGGTGACACTTGACAGCTATGGTTGTGCAAAGTTGGGGCACGTTCAGCTGGTAGTAAAGGTAATAAAAGAGTGCGTTCGGGAATCGAGCATTACAAAATACTGCAGTGTAGCTGCATGCAGAATAACTGCGTGAACACAATGGCTGCAGAGCCGCAGCCGCAAGAAATGTCAAAACAGTAAATATAAGTGAATACAACAGCAACCCAAGACGGAGCGGCACAAGTTTGATTTTAACTCTAGCAGCACATAGAGGAATAAGGATCAAGAAGGAAAACCATTTTGCTTACAATAGGGCTGTTTTTTTGGGAAGAAGTCCGGTACCTTGTATTGTAAATCCAAAAAAACGGTTCGCGTTTTTATGTTTGATGGTTGGCTGATTGGTTGTCTATCCCTTGTAAGATTTACTCATCCTTTTATCCCCTGTATCTTTTGTTGTTTTTGCTTTACATGTATTTACAATACAAGGTACCGGACTTCTTCCCAAAAAAACAGCCCTAATGTTGCTTTTATAATACGAGATCTATCTGTGATACACGTATTCAGCTGAATATAAAGATGTGTCAGTGAAATTACTAACACCACGGACTTTACATACACCTGCAGTTGCCTAAAGTTCAAGAGATATAAAATTCATATTCGTCTGATCGATTACGAATATCCCAAGTACAGAATGTTTGCACTTCCATCGGATTATAGCAAAACTTGTTCTTAAAGGTTTGATGTTTTCGATCATCTCGGTAGATGAGCATCTTCAAAAGACTCCGTCAAGACTTTTCTTTACACAATCGTTGGTCAGTATTGACTAACACATGTGAATTCCAGATGTGCAGAAAAGTAAGGTTTGATGAATATAAACAATAAAAAAAAAAAACGATCTAACCTTTCAAAGTTGCTTCTTGTTTTCCTTCTCTCTTACACCTATTTTTATTCTATCTATTTGTAGCGTTGTTTCGAGAAATTGGTGTAACAGAGAAGGAGAAGAAGAAAACAGTCGCTTTATTCGCACAAAGTTTCAACAAATCGACCAATTTAAACTTAGTCTTATTTGGCTTTAATTTACTTTAATGGAAGTAAAAAAACCCGATTTTTGAATTGATAAACTGGCACTTGCACAGAAAAAATTACTGCTCTGATTCAGGTGCATTTGTCTTTGCTCTTTGGGTCTTATATATATATTTCATTAACTATATTTATAGACAGAGGTTTTTTTTGTAAAAATTTACATTAATCGAATAATAAGTTTTTTTTAAACAAATATGTAGGTATATTCTAGATAACAAGATATTATTGAGATATTCTTTACTTATTATAAATATATTAATAATAGTGGCGTATAGCCAGTGGTTATTAGAATTTTTGAGTGGGGTGATCCTTTTTAAAAAAAACTAAACAAATCAATGTTTTAAAAACAAATTACAATTTAAATTAGGCGTACCCTACAATCGGATCACAAGTGTGAAGATGTGGGAGTGCTGAGATCCTTTGAAGAGCAGGATGCTCGTAAAGCCGGAAAAAGTAAGAAGATTTATTAATTTTTTTTAAAGGTTTACAAAGAAACTTCTTCCTTTTTTGAGTAGAAAGTTACCTTACACAGATACTTTTAGCTAAAAAATCCAACAAAATTTCTTTTCACTCATCGAAAACATAATACGCCAAAAAATACCAGTCGAATGTCATACGATAATTGAAATTTCATATTGAATTCGAAAACCAGGCGAATGCTAAACAAAAAAGATGAAAGCAAAAACAATAACACCAAATATTAATTTCGTCACTTGAAACGATTCGCCTCGAAATGCATAAGGTGAAAGGAGACATTTTCTTCTTTCTTCATCGTCTTATTTACCATAAAGAAACCAATGAAACCATTAAAAGCCTTTAGAACAGGAAACGATATGCAATTTGAATCAATAAGAACGCGACTTTAATTTTTACAGGTCATTTATTTTAAAATATACACTCATACATTTAGATTATGTGTTAAGATTTTTGATTTCTTCAAAAAAAGAACATTCCATCAGCACGCATCTTTGCCACATTATTGTTTTCTTAAGGTTTTATCACAAAAGTTTAGTTAGGAAGTACATATAACGTGTTTAGGAGCAAAATCAAAAATAGGGACACAGAGAAACAAGGCATAGACAATAAAAAAAATTGTTAAAATAAAATAAAATATAGGATCACAAAATTTGTTTTTAAGAATTGGCAAGACCAAAGTGACTTGATCTGGTTCAACGATATTTTTGCTCAGTAACACGGGCCTGTTCCCGGCTATCACCACGCTCAATGTACCAATTCTTGTCGTGGCGGTGTTTATCGTTATTTTTACGAGCGGTTTCCCGATGCTGCATAAGTTTCTCATGCCATCGGCCATCAGCGTCGCGTTTGGCCTTTTCGTACTCACTCGATGAGTATTTATCATATTTTTTGTATTCCTTCGACTTCTTAAATCTCTCGCTAGAGCCGCTGTAGTCTTCGTTGGATCTGTCGCTACGAGAACTTTCTTTTTCTTTGCTTTCATCACTGCCATTCTTCGAGTTGTACTTCTTCTTATACTCGTTATCGCGCTTTTTACTCTCGTATTTCTCAGGCTTATGCTCATGAGGAGTGTAATCATTTCTTTGTTGATTTGTTTCTTTGGGATTGGCTTCTTTTTCTTTTGGATAATTATTCGGCTCATCAAAAGGACTTTCTGTAAATTTGGCCATTCTATCGACAACTTTTTCAAAATTTGAAAACTGCTCATTCCCGTCGATCACCACACGAACTTTATCGCCTAAATTGTCGACTACACTTTCGCTGGTCTTTGGCAGTTCTATGCACATTCCGGCAATGTCAACATTGTTGTGGTTTTCACACTTGAATGGTGTTTTTTGGTCTTTTGGAGAGATTTCCACTTCTTCAATGTTGTTTCCATTGCCTGGCCAAACTTTGATTTTCTTTTCTTTTGGAGCATTGCTCTTTGGTTTACTGGAAGGTGCTGTATATTTCTGTGTCTCACTAAGGGTAGTTAAGTAGTTGACTTGCTTGGCCAAAATATCAATCTCAGCTCGCATCAGATTATTTTTCAGTTCAAGATCGTCAATTTTCTGGTTAAGTAGTTCTGTGCTAGTTCCTAAAACTGACTCGTATTTCAATTTGCTTATAAACGCTAAAACAGCTAACAGAGCTCCAACATAAAAAAGACCTCGCAACCCACACCTAAGAGCTGGTTGCAAATTAGGTTCTGTTTGAGCCAACTGGCACGAGGTTCTTCGTGCTCTTCGATTGCTATTATCCATAAGAGGTTCCATCTGATGGAAAGTATCTGAACCACGCTCTGAGCTTGTCTCGTAGTTCCGAGAAATACGTTCGCCGTTGGTGTTTGACGATCGTAGAAGAGGCTCTCTCACATCCATGAAACACATATTCAAATTCGAAAGATGTTTGCGTAGCTCTGGGTGTGGAGATAGCCTTTCTACACTCTCACATTCGCTGATGATTGAAATCCCATCGGATAGATCATCGATGTCGTTATACCTATCAAAAAAAAGTTACTTTTTTTCTTTTCAAAATTGAATTTCCCTTACCTGCTTTCCAATAATTGATCATCGGAAGGCTTTAATTCCTCAACTCGCACAACGTCTCCGGTGATGTCGCCATCATCATCGCTTCTATTAGGTGTGGGTAGAGAAAAATTTATCTCATCTTGGGTTATGTCTTTAGATTTGTCTGATATCACCGTCCAAGTATCAAATGTCTCAGATTCAGTACTTGTTGTAAGTGGAGATGCATCGTCCTTGGACTTCAATTCTTTCTCCATGACTGTTTTGATTAATTCAATACTGAATTTCCTGAAAAATAGAAAAAAAAACTTTTATGAGCAATCTGCGTTCTAATTTTTATTGTTCTGTCTCGTTTTGAACAACTATGTTTCTATGAGATATCAGTACACACCCCTGCTGTTAGTTCTACAAATCATGTGCCTGCTTATGTCTTTTTTTTTTGTCACGAACTATATTTGATGATAAGTTCTGTTTTTGTTTACTAACGCACGCGAAAATATTTTTATTTATGTAGTTTGGGGGCGAGATGTAGTTCACGGGAAAGACAAGAGAAGGTTGTTTGTTTTTATTGGCCGAAACCAAAAGGCCTGTGCACTGAAACCAATTTCGAGTTGAAAACATATACACCGGGTATGGAATTAAAATGGGTTGAGTTATTGACTATCGCTATCAAATTCGCTTCGTGTGCAGATATGATAAGCGATAGAATCTATTCGTTTTGAGGTCAATAAATTGTTGATAATTCAGACAAAACGACGGATGGGGGCCATGACGTTTAACTTTCAGTGAGCCCCATGGAAACATTTTTTGAAGTAATAAAAACCACACCAAATACTCTAAAAACTTTGCCTCCCGAGAAGGTATAATATTTTCCGGCATAATATGTTTGTCAGCACCAACATTTCATGTTTCTATTTTTGTCATTTATGAAATTAAAATCTGTTCGTATGTACTTGGGCTGGAAATAAAATGGAAAATCGGCCAATGCAGTGATTCTCATCACGTGTTTAATGCTTCCTTTTCATTTTATCAATGGGAAAGAACGCGCATAGTACTTGTTTTTGTCAATAGACAACAATGTTGAAAGAAGTCGTAAAATAATTTTTCCTTATTTCAAGATTGATACAGTGTATTTACCCCGTAATCTAAAAGAGGAAGTACATTTGTTTATTAGGCTTTGAATTAACTCAAACTCAATGACTTCAACTTCAATCTTTATCTGTGTTTGTTTGATGTTCAAGCATTGAGCCTTTATTTGTACTTAGTTCTGTGGTCAGGTACAAGAAATAATTATAAAAACCGAATCTTACACACAAATGAGGGAATAGGTGTTAAGACTGACGAAAAAAAAACATCCTGTACATCTACGATTTTCTGGTGGGATGCAGAGCCTTACAAACTTTACATACTAAAAGCCTTTTAAATAGGTCTTTACCAATTCTTTACCGGGAAATAGAATCTATACTCAGAAACGACAATACGGAAATGTACGAAAACACTTCCGGTGACGAGTTTAGACTGATCGAATCTGTGGTGCAGCAACATAGCTAGTACTAGATTCCAAAATCTCAATACATTCAAAAAAAAAGTCGTCGCTCTCCAGATCAATGAACCAAGTTCAATATATGCCAATCGTATTGTAACCATTCCCTCACAAGGCATGGTTGTGAGAAATGCGCTAGGCCGAGGGGCTCCTCGCTCTGTTGTGCCACAACAGGCATACCTCTAGTATCTTATCTTGGATTTCCACAATTTCCAAGGGGCCAGTATAGAATGACTTCTACGTAAGATAATCTCTATTTGAAATTTGTTAATCGAGCAAATTAACCAGGAAGCAATATATAAGAGTTTTTACATAGAGTTCGACAGAGAGCCCTACAAGTCGTTCCCACGAAAACAGATCAAAAGATTGGCATTCCCGTTGAAGACGTAAAGGCGTCGACGCAACGTCAAATCAAAAGCACATTCAAAACCAATGCTCTGCAAACATCGTGAACAAAATTGAGGTATGTTTGCTTTTTATTAATGGAAAAGTTGTTAGTGGTGTATTCGGGAAGACTCTGGTTGGTGCCAACTTGGTAGAGTTCAGTAGTCCGTTCTTTTTTACCTTCGATGTTACGCGATGTAACATCGGCTGACATTTGTCGTTCCTAAATGCAAAAAAGTTACGAAATGTAACATCGATGTCGTTCCTAAATGATACTACAGATGTTGCAACTTATACTACACGTCAATTTATTGTGCTTACTATACCTCCTCGCTGTAACCACTGTATAGTTGGCGCAATAGGTTTCATTCGAACACCGACCGCTGTGCCCAGAGCTGCGCAAGCTCTACTCACCATATAATCTAACCAGTGCATACTGGTCTCGTCCAACCAGAGATGACCTGTGCCAGTGTTGACAAAGGTACGAAGAACAATATATAACAATATAGCAACAATATATCGCTCTGTAGAAAAACCAAGGTTGCCCTTTATAAGACCTTGATCATCATAATCTTACCTAAATGCGTAAAAGCATGGACCTTGTCAAAAGCCGACTAGGAAACCCTTGGTCGTTTCTTAAAGGCGAGAGTTTGCCCCAATACAAAATTGTTGGTGAATGATGTTGGTTGAAGTTCAGTTTCACCCACGACTATTTTCAAAGTCGTTCACAACATTCATCAGAACAACTGGATTGGCGACTAAAAACCTAAACTAAAATAACATGTTACCATTCATTTCACATAAACTGCGTTGGTTTTTTTTAATTTGAAATTTTTCCTTTAATGGATATTCCAAAAGATGTTTACACAAAAATCAGCCGACTGTCAATAACCCGAACAAAGACCGTATAAATGTGGCCAAATAATAATAATTATTATTTTTGTTTTTAAATGTGGAAGCTTCGTAAACACGATCTGCGTTTCAGGATTGCATTGACAAAAAATAATGCGAGGGTAATGTTTGGCACAAATAAACATTCGTATATGGAGCACGCCTCGTTTCTTCATAGGCTTTTTAGTAAAAGTTGTTTGCTTGCCAAAATATCTATTTTTAATGCCGCAAAATGAACGTTTTACTAGTACGTTATATGTTTTTAGTTTTCATTTTCCATTTGACAAACGTGCTACTAATACTTTTTGGCACTGTGCACTTTAACGTGCACTTGGAAGGTGTGAACAAGGAAATACTCCCGTGAAGTGTCATTTTTATTTATTTTGAATCGTAGGTTCGTACTTCGTAGTCCAAAAAGAAATTAGTGATTAAATGTGAGATTTTATTCATGTATGTCTACACATATAAATATTTAAGTAGCTATGGGCACCGATGCAGATTTTATTCACTCATGAAAATCAGACTTCATCTCTCTTCTTAGGTTGGCTCTTTCGATGAAAAATTTATTTTTGGGATTTTCCCAACAAAGAAAAGCGTCCCTCTTTTGCGCCATGATATAGTTTACTCGGTGCAAACAAAGAAAATGATTCTTTTGCAATGTCTTTGTGATGCCAACGGCATTACCGACGAAGAGGAACCAAATAAGAAAATCTACAAGAGGCTTGTCTGCATGACATTATGGTCGTTTGATGCCAAAGGCAATCACCTGATTCAAGTTATTCAGCATATTAATGGCTGGAAATATTGATGATGTCGTAAATAGCAAACACTAAACAAAACAAAGAAAGATCAACCAACGACCTTGACGATTTGGTTTTCACATAAATTCAAATTTCATCTGGTTGTCAAAAAACTGGAATGCGTTTTAAACTATTTGACTATCATCTGTGTTTGTTTATTGTTTCGTTCAACCCGGAAAAGAGAAATCTTCCGAAACGTGTAGTTAGGTAGTCTATTTGAAATTTTATGCATCTGTTGTTGAAAAAGTCGAATTCGTGTAGGTAGATGGCATGTATTTGAAACAAAGAGAGCATTAAATGGAGCATTGTTTGAAGTATACAAAGGACAACACTAAGCAAATAAGATTAAAAATAAACGATAGTTTAGGAAGACCCTTTTGAGAACAGGAAACATGATGAAGTAGTCAATTATTTTTTGTGTTGAAGTACCTACAAATCAACGCAAAGAATAATTAACTTCAATGATTGATTTTTTAAATCTTCAAAAGAGACTCATTTTGTTGCATAAAAGCTTCAATCTTGGACTAGGAAGTGGTTTTGTCATGTTATCGCTGGCTTGTCTTTTGGTTGATATTACTGAATTTCTATTTTTCCTTCGGAAACCTTTTCTCGGATCTAAAAGTGTTTTGTAGCGATGTGTTCTTTTCTTCTGTAGAATTATGGGTTAAGAGCCAAACGAATATTTGTAGAAAGGAGCTTTGTCTTAATTGTACTGTAGATTTAACTTATCTGCCAAATAATTTCTTGTGCTGCTTCATTTGCGACGGCGAGTGGTATATGGTGTAACCATTGCTTGCCTTAGCTTATCCAAGAAATAACTCCACCTGCGCATGTTATAATAACACCTGACGTTGATCGTCCAAGACTTTGGAATGCACCACAATCAGCATCACAGTAGTATTCTTAGATTCTTGTTGTGTCATTTTTAATGCACATGTCCAGGGTACCAGTTAATAGTTAATCGAAACCCCATTTTGACACGAATAACATTCTTTTTAAATGGATTCTCCAAGGATCTACCTATATGAAACTCCCACGCTATATTTTAGATCTGGTACCTAGCATTACGTCAGTGCCCCCAACTGCTTGTCTGTAGAGAAATTTTTGATCTACTTTTTTTCTTTGCTTATTAACTTTCAGGAATTTTCACAATTGGTCTTGAAATCCCCATACATCCAGAAAACTGAAAACAAATTTTTCTTGCCTGTGCTTTTTCCTTTTGTCTTTATTTTTTCTTCATTTTGTTCTATTTCAAGTCCAAAAAAAGAACGTCGCTTTCTTCGAGTTGGTCTTGAATTATGTGTACAGCTCTTCAATGAATTCTTCTAACATTTTTTGATCGGTTGATCCAAACAGCGCAACGGGTAGGTAAGGAATAAGGACAAGTGTCTTCCCGTTTTTCTCCCTTATACATAAACACGGATCAAAGTCACTAACTCTGAATCCTTGCTTGGAATGAAATCTCCGAGAAACTTCTTTCAATACCTTAAAGGCTTAAGACCATATAAGCTTATCACACAGTAATACTGAGAATCGATCTAATAGTACCCACATTAGCTACTCGGCCGAAGGTTTGATAGCAATCAATATCTTTTCGTTTACTAAGTTCTTTGGCCACTAGTCTTGCTATGTACTTATCAATGCAGCCGTCTGGATTTTTTTTCAAACAATAAACTCACATACTTTTCCGACTATCAATAGTTTATAATTGTGTGTCAATTGAACTATGATTTTTCTTTGTTTAGTAGTTAAAATGGATTCATTTGCAGTTGCTTGAGCCCGCCATGATTTTTTAAACTCTTCAAGTTCTATGAACCAGTTTGGACAGCTGTATACATGTTTTAAAGCATCGGTGTCAAACCACTAATTAAATGAATTCAGTTCTGCTGTATAGACTTCATTGCAAACGGACACTAGCCATACCTTTGCTTCTCATGTTTCATATTGCTTTTCCTTCAGCTAACCGCTTCTCCTATTTCGCAACCAAATGACCTCTCTTCTTACAAAAATTACAAATGTCATCTTTCTGGTTTCTTGCATAAATTTCTTTTTGTCGAACTTCTTGCTTCTTTTTGTCCGACTTCTTGCTTCTTTTTGTCGAATCTTGCAATGACGCGTCTTTTTTGCTATCTATTTGGTAATTTTTTTCTCGTACATGCAAAGCTGCATGATGAAGTCATCAAACGCTATCATCTTTTGTAATTAACATCCAGATTGATAAGAAAGTCTGTTGTCCATAAAAAAGGTAAGAATTTGCACACGAACATCGAATCTGGTAACTTCTTCTCCTTCTTGGCTTTGAGACGACTCTGTGCTTTGAAATATATATATCCTGGCTTGGATACCAATTGAATGCAACATGTGCATATTATCTTGAACTGTTAGTCTCTGTTAATGTTGCTACAAATCGCTGTTTCAAAGCTTCCCATTCCTTAGGTGTATTTGTCTTGTTTAACACCTAAAAAAATATCCACTTAGCATATAGCAGTCAAATCGGTTTAAACAACTCCAATAGACATTCAAATAAAGGCTCTGAAATCCAGGATTTGGGGTATGCAATTCAATAGACACAAATGCTTTCTCTGGAATAACTAGTTCATTTGTATGGAATTTTTAATGACTTTTCGATATAACTTGCCAATGTCTCTTTCCTTTTAGTTTTGATTGGTCTTACACTATTTTTCATCTACTTTAAGCTTAAGGTCTTAGTTTTAGTTGAGCTACGGATTGCAACAGACTCAAGCTCAATAGTGTTTGTTACACAAGAATAATGAACACTTAAGATTAAACGACTTGACAAATGACAACGTACCCACAAACATTAGGTAAATAAAAAATTTAACAAGTGCCACTTCTGGCGGCCAGAACTGAAACAAATTCATTTGAAACATTTCTATTCGTTTCCTCTTTTGAATTGATTTTCTTTTCTGTTTTCAGCTGCTTAGAACTAACGTTTTGTAATAAAAGGACCTTCAAACTAAAAGAAAGCTTCAAACGCAACGACCTTCACTGAGACATCCCATTAGATTCGTTTCATTCATTACATTTGCAGCCTTGGCACAAAGCAACCGCCGAAAACTACATTGCATTTTCAATTTGGCCATTACACTGTTTTGTAATCTATTATATTTGAATTGATTCAAGCTAAATACATACGAATTGCATGAGACTGGTTCGATTACTAATTTCCGTTTGAGGTGCAAAGTGCCTTTGCATGTACACAGATATAAAAATATACATAGTTTCATGCTTTTCTATCAAATATGCACACAATAATTTAAAACAACATAAATTTCTGCCGATGAAAAAATAAACCGACTCATCGACGACTTGTCGTTTTGATTTTTGTTTTGTAGAATAATCAATAGATTTTTGCTAAACAAATTTTTTTTAATCGATGTTGTGACGCATATCAATTGCTCTGTGTTCTTACCTTCAATGTTGCAAACTTAGAGTCCTTGGAGCTTAGGGGTAGAGAATTGTTAGGATGGAAATTTTTATAGGTATTCGTTTTATCTTGAGAGAAATAAAAAGAAAACAGAGATTTTATAAAAAAAATGTCCAAAACTAGGTTGATTAAATTTGATACACACTTTCAATTACGTACTGGATCAAGTATTTTGTTTTTTTTTTATTTTCGTAATAAGTTTCGATTTCAACAATTTCAAAAGGTTTGCACAAGACCAGACACCCGAACCGAAAGCAAAGCAAACTGTTGCAGCTGGCGCAGGGAAATTGATTTTGGGACTTTCTGTTTCTATTCAACCCGACCGAATGTCTGAATGGACATTGAAACACATTTTTACATTTATTATTTTAATAAAAAATAACACAAAAATAACTCTTGCGAAAACAGGAATTCTTGTTTTCAAACAACACTTTGCTTTTCGGTATTTGTTTTTTGACTAATAAAGATTTGCTTGAAGAACTTGTTTGTGCGCTCTTACGATTACGATTGCGATTTGCGACTTTTCAACAAAATTACAAATGGAGTGATGAATGGGAATGGCAGAAAACGAAAAAGACTGTTTTTAGGCATGGTGGGGGGGTTGAGGTTGAGTGTGTTTTGACTTTTTCTTTGGCCTTGGAATAGAAAACATAGGATAGAAAAGAGAATAAATAAAAAACAACAATTATTTTGTTTTGCATAATTTGTTGCGTGAGTGACATTCGTGGGTAAAAAAAATTACAGAGAGCGAGCACAGCGCCATCTTATCCACAGTGAGTTTAAAGGGAAAGAATAAGTTAAGCCAAGTTAAATAGTTTTTGTTGAAAATTCTATAAGGGCAGTTCACATTGTGAAATTAGTAAAACTTGTTGAACAGACTTTGGTCTGATTGTCCGATACTGGATAATGTGAATCCTCAGACGACAATTTGTCTCACTTTTCAGTTGGTTTTCTAATATTTTGCAAAATTTTGCTTAAGTTAACACAAGACAGATAAGTCTGAAAGCCAACTACATCATACCACCCAACATCCATCAAACGAAGTCTGTCTATCTGAATGTACGATGTGAACTGCCATATTCGGTATCACAGAGTTGTTAACGCAGGCCCTGGATTGCGTAATTTTTAATTTTTAGGTGAGAATACGTTCCACAGGTCGCATACGTGGGCCACGATGGTTTGACCAGAAGTTTGTGCTTTGACGTCAAGTAATGTTTATTACAGCGTTTTGAATGAAATTTTCTACTTTTTTCACAACCGCAAGCCCAAAAGTTTCGAGAAAAGATCAATTATCTCAAGTTGATTTGAAACCAACCGATAGTACACAGTGCCTTATTTAAATTAACGGCTATTTTTAGCTATTTCGGCAAATGAGGTTCATTGTAATTTTCACTTTGATGGTGAATAAGGTTTCCTTTGAAAATCCTGAATGAAGCTTTAATCATTCCTAACCGTTATAACCACGAAAACATTGAAAACACGTTTCATTTTTTAAAATAAATTTTAAACCAACCGATGAAAAAAGGGCGACTAGGGTTTCCGATCCTATTTAGCTTGTGGAAAAAATTGGAACTTCATTACCGAAGTTGGCTTTCTGGTTCTTCTCTGTGGGCCTGACAAAAAAAATAGTGACGGAATTTTCAATTTTTAATAAACAACAACCATGCATTCTATTTCATTGTTCAATAAAATGAGTTGTTTATAAAAAGAGACAGTCTGGCATGACTTTTAAAGCTGGTTCGTGTCACAGTTGAGAATTACTTTTTTAATTTGTTTTCTGTGGTTCGTGTCCATATAAAGCATTCTCATAGAAGGCTTTCCCAATAGGGACCGCCACAAGATTTCCGTTTGCTGAAAGATGTTTGGTTGTCAATTGCATACTTTTCGGCACTACTTGCAATCATTCTTGCAATTATTTTATTTGAGGAGAAAAGAAAGCACAACACTACTTTCAATGAAGCAAATGAAATTAATTAGGCACAGACACGATTTTCACACACACGGCACAAATTGAATAACTATTTAGAAGAATTTAATGAGATCTTGAGATATTTTTTAAGAAATGAATTACAAATATATTAAACGCATTAAAAAGAACAAAGAACTAGTTGACTTTCTCCTAAAATAATGCAATTTTTCACCAAATAACACATTTCACTACAGTTAAATTGTCTGGCTGAACGACGAGTTGCGAGCAGTGCCAAAAAGTATGCAATTGACAACCAAACAGCTGTTCAGCAGATTAGTCAGCAAACGGAACGGAAGCATTTGAACCGACTGCATGCGCCTCAAATATTTAAATATGCCAATTATTTTTTTTATTTTTAATAATTAATTATGGGAGAAATTGACCTCTGACAATTGTGACAAATATATATTTGAAATGTACAAATCATTTCCTTTAGAATACATGTCTTTATATATTTGTAAAATATATATATAAAAATTGTCGGCTATCTGCCAACCATATTTTTAATTGATTTATTACAAATAAATCAAAGGCTTACAAATTATTTTAATTACATTGCATTGATGTACAATTCAAGTACAAACGATTACAATAGGTCATTTTATGTCGTATGATCAATTGTCGGCTAAGTGCATGGGACCGCACTTGCCTGATGAATTTTTATACTTTCATTACTCGGTTTCCTATTTTTTTTTTTAAATATTGCATACTTCAAGGGATATCTTTATAAGGTGAAAATGGAAAACTAAAACATTTTTTAAATCAATTCACAGTTGTTTCCTCACTGCAATATTTTAAAGCTGTACATACTTTTGAAACCACCCCCTACCCAAAAAAAAGCCATGTTCCATTCCAACTCATGTTGGAATAATTGAAAGTGGCCCCTTTCAAGATATCAATTTGTCAAAATACCTTCACTACGAAAGTCTCAACGCCCAACCCTCATTTAAAGCTCTCGCATAAACTCCATCCATCACCAAAAAAAAAAACAAATTTTTTGTGAAAATAAAATTAAAAATTAAGCAGTAATTGAAACCGATTTAAATTCAATTCTATCGCTATTATTTTGTTTTTCACTTTTCGTGGTACTTAATGCACATGAATGCAATTTTTTTCTTCATCGAGGATGTTGTTTCAGTTCCATCATCAATCGACCATCAAGAGGATCATCATCACCCCGCACAGCGAGTGCGAGAGTCTTTGCCCCCAGGGTGATATTAGCGCCCGATTCAAACCAAATACGATGGGAATACGAAACACACAGTAAAAGAAGTATACCCCATAACCCAGACGCATTTTTGTCCTCTTCTCTCTATCTGCTCTTCCTCTCATCGCGTCATGATAACCAAAGCAATGTGAGTACTGTAGCAAGAGCACTTAAGCTGTTTAAATGTACACCTTTGGCTACAAATATCTGGTAAAGGAAGATGAGGAGGCCCACCTACCAACCCACAATCCCCCATCATCCATCCATCGTATTGGTCTGTTTGTCTGTTTGGTACTAAGGCGACGAGACGGCAGCATACGGGTACCGCTCACGCATCGTGTTCGAAAATACCGGTCCAATGCATAACATTAATTATTTATGAAGTATTAGCGTAATTATTCAATTTGCAGTCTGAACTCTTTCACTTTTCGACCATTCATCTTGAACGCGGTCGGGTGTCGGTGGTGGCGCTTCTGCGGGACGCATATCCAAGCCTTCTGTTTGACGGTGAGGAGAAGATGACACTGGAAGAGGAGCAACCTACCCTTTGCTGTTTACTTCATAACAAATTGATTTGTATGCGTGCGAACATCAAATTGTTATTAACAGTATTATCAGTGCGTGGATAAGTGCAATGAAACAGACTTCCAGTAGCTATTGCTGGAGTTTGCGAATCGCTGCGAAGCTCTACTTAGCTTACGGCGACGCGCTGCGCGGCGCTTCGATGTAATGTGAGAAAACCACACAAGTTATAGCCTTACAGACGTTCGGTGTTGGGAAAATATGCAAATATGATGTTTGTCCTAGGCAGAGGACATTTCTGCCGATGGGGTTAATAAATATGCAACGAAGTTGATGCATGACGAGGCTGGAATTAATGAGCAATTGGCTGATGTGACATCTTTATTGGGAGCATGTCTATTAAATCCAAACATGAAGTGATCATCAATCAAGCAAATTAACATCAGAAACTACTGCATCACACGTTACAGGAAGTTGAATACATATTTGATATAGTGAAGGAGCAAATATAAATCAGGATAGGTTTGAAAAGCGTAACCGAGCATTGAATGGGATGTTTTCGATATTTTTAGGTTTGTAACAGTGAAGAATGTTGAAAGCTTCATTCAAAACTGATGCAATAAACACTATTTGCCATCATACTACGTACAAAAAGAGGAAATAATGAAATTGCAGCCGGATACAGCCGTTGATTCAAATAAGACGCAGCCTTCGACTTCAACACAGAAAGAGTTTGAGCGTGTTCCAGGCAAAGAAGGTACGAGTTGACAAACACTCTCAAAATCACTTCGAGGTGAAGTCAAAAATTACGCCTTAATTAAATTAACATCTATTCGCCTACAATTGATTTTCATTACTTCCACTTTCTAATTTGGTAGCAAAAACAGTTTATTCCTGCAGTTTTTAATGAAGCTTTCTATGATCTCCAATCTGACAAACTAAAAACGTAAAGGAAATGTTTACTTTTTAAATCAATTTCAAGCCAATTGACAACAAATTAATGGTGACGAACTGACGATTTCTCCCGGTCCAGGATTGTCGGTTCTAATCCAGCTAGTATAAGCACAGAGTCAACTGCGGCAAGGTAGTGTTATTTTGTCTACAAGCTAAATTAGACCGTGAACCCACGAGGCCATTTTTTGACCGTTAGTTTTAAATCAATTTTAAAAAATGGGCACGACTGGGTCGCACGAACTTGCGATTGTGTTCTAAATACGATATCAAAATCTAAAGGCTGAGTTAAAGGTTTTGGTATTAGCTCTTCATAATATATTTTGTGGTGCAGGGTTGCCAACTACACTTTAATTATAGAAATTGAATTAAATCACGCAAAATAATGAAAAAATTAAATTAAATATTCCAAAGGTTTCAAGCAAAAATCTAAAAACGCCATTCTTTTGCAATCGCTAATACATATTGTAACGTGCGCTTAGTTCGCAAAAATAAAACTTCACTTTTATTTATTTATTTCTACCACTTTATTCAGTATTTATACTTTATTCGAACTCAACTCGACTATTGGACTATCACTGGTTAACAACACTTCACTCTTAACTTTATCACTCTATAATCAAAACTGACTGCTCGTTGCGTCAGCGGCCTATTTATATAGAACAATACTTATCTAGAGCGTTCCAGTTTCTTCTCCATGGTTTCCACATTTGCTGTCAAGCATCTCTACACTCACACACACTGGCTTACAAACAATGCCTGTCATTTTATACCATTCCATTATAGTGTTGCCAGTTGTGTTTTCGGTTAAACGTTTTCGATTAGGAAATTGGTATAAATGTTGGGTGTTCATTACACTGCCCCCTCCTTAAGATTGTTCGTCCCGAATAATTCCATCTGCAGCCTCGCCACTATATCGATGCAGCCGGTCACAATGAACTACTTTTAACTTGCCTCTTAATCCTCTTTGGATGCGGTAAACCACGTCGTTAATCCTCGTGACAACAGTATAAGGACCTTCCCAGTTCTGCTGAAGTTTCGGTGACAATCCCTTTTGACGATGAGGATTATAAAGCCACACACGATCTCCTGCTTGGAATCCTGCCGTTGTCGCTTTTGTGTCGTACCGTGTCTTCATCCGGTCGCTGTAGGTTTTCATCCGTTCCCTTGTTCTTTTATGGATGTCAGCGAGTCTCTCCTTGAGGTCATCCACATACTCGTTCGTGTCCTGTGGCTCCTCTGTGGGGCATCCAAATTTAAGTTCGCTGGGCAGCCGCATGGTTTTCCCGAACAGGATGTCAGATGGTGTTTGTCCTGTCGAGCTATGTACTGCACTTCTATAGGCCATCAGGAATAGCGGTACGTGCCTATCCCAGTCTCTTTGGTAGTCGCCTACGACCTTGGTGAGGTGTTCTTTTAAGGTCCGGTTGAATCTTTCAACCATCCCATCAGATTGTGGATGAAGCGGTGTGGTTCTGGTCTTCTTGATGCCAAGTAGTCCGCACACTCCTTGGAAGATGTTTGACTCGAAGTTCCTCCCTTGGTCGGAATGAAGTTCCATAGGCACGCCAAACCTACTTACCCAGTTAAACACAATCTGGTCGACCACCGTTTTGGCTTCTTGATTTGGGATGGCATACGCCTCAGGCCATTTGCTAAAATAGTCCATTACAACCAGAATGTACTTGTTTCCAGCATTGGTCTCTGGAAAAGGCCCAGCCACATCTACTGCAATCCTCTCAAAAGGCGATCCAACGTTGTACTGATGCATCTTACCTTGAATCTTCCTACCAGGTCCTTTGGTTGCAGCACACTTGTCACAAGTTCGGCACCACTTCTCCACGTCATCTCTAGCATGTAACCAGTAGAACCGATGTCGCACCTTCTCCAGTGTTTTGTTAACTCCCAGGTGACCTCCAGAAGGCCCGTCGTGCATCTCCCGAAGAACTTCACTGACTTTCGATTGCGGTACGATCAGCTGCATCACATATGATTTACCGTCAGCGGACTCCCATCTTCGCCTGAGGACACCTTCTTGCACATATAGTGAGTCCCACTGTGCCCAATAGGCTTTGAGAACTGGACTCCTGTCAGAAATGTCTCCCCATTCAGGTTTCTCTTCATTTTCTTTCCATGCGATAATGGGTTCGATATCTGGATCCTCCTGTTGAGCGGTCCTCACTTCCTCATTGCTCCATCCGCATATGGGGTCAGCTCTTAGTCGCTGAGCGGTAATATTTTCTTTGTTTTCTTGTCGCCTACAATGCTTGCAATCCTCTTTGCAAGGTCTTCGGGACAATGCGTCGGCGTTTGAGTGCAGCTTTCCTCTGCGGTGTTGAATCTGGTAATCATAAGTCTGCAGTCTTTCTATCCACCTTGCGACTTGACCTTCTGGATTTTTGAAGTTCAACAGCCAGTTCAGAGCACCATGGTCTGTCCGCAGAAGGAATTTCTGTCCATAGATGTACTTATGGAAGTGCTTTGCTGCCAAGATAAGAGCTAGAAGTTCCCTTCTGGTCACGCAGTAGTTTCTTTCGGGCTTCGAGAGGACCTTGCTGTAATATGCCACCACTTTCTCTTCGCCATCATGCACTTGGGATCAGCATTGCCGCAGCAAAATTTTTCAAGGTGCCATTTTCGGTAACCAAAGGTGCCAACTGGGTGCCACCAGCTCTTCAAAGGTAGAGAGATATTTAAAAACACAAAAAACAAATACTTTTCCATTAAGTATCATTACGATTATTTGGCCATGAATTAGTACACACACACACACACGATATGTATGTTTCACTACTTGAAAAAAAATCCCTTTCAGTCTTTTTCGAATGACTTCATTAAGTTTTCCTCATTAAAATGTATCAAGCTCTTAAGGTGCCAAAATGAGAGCTAAAGGTGCCAAGGTGCCAATCGAGACTGAAGGGTGCCAAAATGGCACAATTGTGCCACTTCGGCAACGCTGCTTGGGATAGTACCGCCCCGATTCCAACGTTGCTTGCATCAGCATCGATGATGAATGTTCTCCCAGGTGTTGGATGTGCCAGCACTGGGGCGTTACAGAGGCGGTATTTGAGTTCCTGAAAAGATTTCTCACACTCACCTGACCATTTAAACTGCTTCCCTTTCTCGGTGAGCTGATGCAAACTCTTTGCAACTCCAGCAAAGTTCTTAACAAATCGTCGGTAATATGTGGCAAGACCAAGAAAGCTTCGGAGTTGATGTTTGTCCTGTGGTGTTGGCCAATTTTTGACGGAGTCAACTTTTTCAGGTTCAGTCTTCACTCCTTGGGAAGAGATGATGTGTCCCAAATACTTAACTTCGGTTTTGAAAAGTGCACATTTTTCTGGATTCAGTTTAAGGTTAGCCTCTCGAAGTCTCTGAAACACGGCTTTTAGATTCTTGCAATGTTGGTCAAATGTTTTCCCGTAAACAATGACATCGTCCAAGTAGACAAGGCACGACGTCAGTCCTTGAAGAACGCACTCCATCAAACGCTCGAATGTCGCCGGAGCGTTGCATAGCCCAAACGGCATAACTTTAAACTGCCAGAGCCCATTACCTGTAGAAAACGCCGTCTTTTCCCGATCATCAGGGTGGATGTCAACTTGCCAATATCCACTCTTCAAGTCCAGCGTCGAAAACCACTGGGCTCCCTCCATAGCATCCAGGGTATCACTGATTCTCGGCAGGGGATAGCTGTCCTTCTTAGTCACATCATTCAGCCTTCGGTAGTCCACACAAAAACGAGTGCTTCCGTCTTTCTTTTTCACTAGCACCACTGGTGAAGCCCAAGGACTTTTGGAATTTTCAATAAGACCGTCCTTCTTCATTGCTGTTATCATTTCCTCAACCTCGCCTTGTTTGGCCAGTGGAAGGCGTCTTGCGGGTTGACGAATCGGTCTTGCATCTCCTGTGTTGATGCGATGCTGCACCAACTGTGTCCTACCATATTGTCCCTTTTGCGATGCGAAGATGTCAGTGTACTCTTGTAGGAGATTTTCAGCCATCCTTGTTTGTTGGTGATCAAGGTTGGATGAATTCAGTATTTTAGCTCTGATGGTTTTGAGCTCCTCCGGAGTTATAGTTTTTCTCGGGGTTTCGTCTGTGATCTTCGTAATTGCTGCAACCGATTCGCAACGTCCAACGACTTCTCCTTTCTTCAACCTTACATCGTACGGTCTGGTGTTTAGTAATCGTACGGGGACCATTTTGTTTTTCGGTGCTACTAGTGTTTTCCCAATGATGACGCTTTGGGAGGAACACTCTGGGTCTGGTTCCACCATTAGGTATCGAAGGCTTCCAAACTCACCTTCCAGTTTTGTCCAAACGAACACTTCAGAAGAAGGAGGCAGAATCAGATCTTCCGTGATGACAGTCCTCAGTGTCGACGTACTTTCGTTCGAATAGGTCATTGGAAGTTCCTTATTTTGGTACTTCAAAACCTGGTTACCGATGTCCAAAATAACTCCGTGCTGTTTCATAAAGTCGATTCCAATGATGCACTCGTCACATATATCTGCCACCAGGAATTGATGAGTAAACATTAGATCGGCCAGTCGGATCTTAAGACACACTTCTCCATATACTCTTGCTGCTTCTCCCGTTGCGGTTCTTAGACGGTAGCTATTGGTGTTATGAAGCCACGTCGTCTTTACCAGGTCTCGACGTACTATGGAGGCTGTGGCACCGGTGTCGATGGTAGCCACATGTTTGTTCCCGTTAATAGTAGTTTCCACAGTCAGACTTTTGTTGTCTCGTTTGGTCTGAGAGACCTGGATGGTGGTTCTGGGGCCATCGATACAAGAAACCAGCCTCTGCCCCTCGAAGTTGGTTCTTACGGGCTGATACGTAACGCTGGTGTTGTTGTTACCTTGTTCTGGGTTGAATCTCTTGCTTCCACAATGTTGACAACCGGCTTTATTTGGTGGTAGTCGGCATTGACAACATCTTGCTAGTCCGCTCCGCTGGTTCTTTTGTATTTCAGCTCTATGGCACGAGCACTCTTCGACTATGGCTTCTCTAAGTCGATGTACTCCCTGAGAAGCCTGTTCTGCTGCTTCAATTGTCAATGCGAATGCTAAAGTTTCGGAAAGAGTACGTGTTCTAGCAGTTCGCCCAGACCTCTGAAGATGTATATCGGAAATGGCACGAACGAAGGACTCAACAGCAAGCTGGTTGATGATTTCTTCTCCAGCATCCGGGTATGCCAGGTGAACCAGTCTTTCGACGTCTGCTTGGAGCTGCTGTAGACTTTCACCCCTTTTCTGGACTCTGTTATTGAGTTGGACTCGGAAGACTTCTTTCAAGTGGCTATCTCCAAAGCGTTTATCTATAGCTGCCACGAGAGAACTGAAATCGCCGCTCTTACCAGCTGGAACTGTTTGAAGTAATTCAGCTGCTGGTCCTCTAAGAGCAAGAGTCAGTGCAATGTACTTGTCTTCGTCATCCCAGCCATTTGTTGTCGCGGCTGCCTCAAATTGTCTCTTGTAGACTGGCCAAGAAGACTGTCCATCAAATGTTGGGGGTTTCATCTCCTTTTTCTTTGTAAACTCCCCAGCAGACTCTCGAATTTTTATTTTTCGAATCTGGTCCAATTCCTTGGTCAGAACAGAGAACTGTTTATCGCATCGGCTTTCCAAACGATTCTCTACAACAGAAAGCTGTTTTTCCACACCTTCAACGCGTTCGTCTAGGGCACATACATTTTTCTCAATGTTACCCAATTTGCCTTCTAGAATGTTTTTCTGACCTTCCAAAACATTCTGTTGCGCCTCAAGTCTTTCGAGAATATTCTGTTGTTCCACCTTTTGCTCGTTTCGTTGTTCTTCAATCAGCTTCTTTTGTTCGTTTCTTTGTGTTTCAAGTTGTTCGAGAAAATTCTGCTGTTCCTTCTTTTGCTCGTTTCGTTGTGCTTCCAGTTGTTCGAGAACATTCTGCTGTTCCTTCTTTTGATCGTTTCTCTGCTCTTCCAGACGTCCGAGAATATTCTGCTGTTGCTCTTCAATCAGCTTCTTTTGTTGTACTTCGAGTCGTTCGAGAACATTCTGCTGTTCCTTCTTTTGCTCGTTTCGCTGTTCTAACAAAAGTTTCATCATACTAGAAAAATCTACACTTTCACTTACTTCCTCTTCTTCCACTTCTATTTCAAAAACAAAAGTGTTTACGTCTTCCCCTTGCTGTTCCAAATAGTTACGCAAACGCAGGACGAGCTCATTTTTCGATCCCGCTCTAGAAAGATTTCGCTTACCTAACTCACTTTTAAGCTCAATGCAGTTGAGCTCTTCTAACAACTTACCTATTTTCACTGTATATAATTATTATTTTTCTTTTTACTTTTACTTTTTTTTTTTTTTTTACACTTTATTAGTCAAATAAGTTTTATTTACACTTCTGACACCAATGTAACGTGCGCTTAGTTCGCAAAAATAAAACTTCACTTTTATTTATTTATTTCTACCACTTTATTCAGTATTTATACTTTATTCGAACTCAACTCGACTATTGGACTATCACTGGTTAACAACACTTCACTCTTAACTTTATCACTCTATAATCAAAACTGACTGCTCGTTGCGTCAGCGGCCTATTTATATAGAACAATACTTATCTAGAGCGTTCCAGTTTCTTCTCCATGGTTTCCACATTTGCTGTCAAGCATCTCTACACTCACACACACTGGCTTACAAACAATGCCTGTCATTTTATACCATTCCATTATAGTGTTGCCAGTTGTGTTTTCGGTTAAACGTTTTCGATTAGGAAATTGGTATAAATGTTGGGTGTTCATTACAATATGAATGATGAAAATTTAATCAAAATCGTTGGAGCAGTTTTTCCAAAAAGCTGTTTTTTATTTTTTACTTTTTTTAAAAAACTGTTTTTTAAAAGTCGAGTATACAAAGTTTTAGATCTTAATAAGAGTTATTTTGACAAAAAATTGGAAAAAAATCAAAGTTATAGTTTTGAAGTTATTTTCAAAAATTAAAATTTTTAAAAAAAATCTATAAAAATTTCCAAAACTAAGTTTTTTTAAATATTGATATGCAGTCTTTCTTCAACAGTTTACGACTTCTTAAATCCAAAATTTCGTCAAGATCGTGTAAGCCATTAACGAGAAAGTCGGTTTTGAAAAAAACGGTACTATGGGAGGTACCGTTTTTAGCCTTTTTCCAAAAAATTTTTTTACATCATAAGAAAGACAATCTAAAATTAATAACTCACACAAAATTTTATTGAAATCGTTGGAGCCGTTTTTGAGAAAAATAAGTATTATCATATCGGTTGTATGGCAGGTACCGTTATTTCAAGACCTAGAGACTCAATTCCAAAAACCCCTCTGTAGACTGCTCCACAGACCCTAACTGCAAATTTTGAAGAAAATCGGTCTATTAGTTCAGGCTGTAGATCCATATACAGACAGACAGACACACAGACAGACAGACACACAGACAGACAGACACACAGACAGACAGACACACAGACAGACAGACAGACAGACAGAATTGCAGGACCCACTTTTTTCGTATTCTCTATCATCGTAATGTCATATTTAATTGTTATCTCAAATTTTTTTTTCTGCACGATTGCAAGACTTGCCTTATAGTACCTATAATCGCAAGTAAAAAATGAATGGGTTTTCGATATTTTCGGGTTTGCAATGCTGGAGAATATTGAAAGCTTCATTCAAGCCTGCAACACAGTAAACATTATTTGCCAGCTAAGTGAAAACTACATTAAAAAAAAAGTGGAGGCGATGAAACACAATATATAGCTGTTAATTTAAATAAAGCACGGGTCACACACGGCTTGTTGCCAGCGGCCGGCGAGTCGAGTGCCAGCCGCTGACCAGCTTTGTGAGACCACGAAATTCATCACACTCGCTGTCAGCTGATTTCACCTCAGAAAAATTTTAGGGTGTTTCAGGCAAAGTACGAGTTGATTCTCTGATTATCTACTCTGTGACCTGTAAGTTGAACCAGAGTTGAAAGAGTCCGAGAACAGCACCATGGCAGTGATATTTTGTCCACAAGTTAAACTAGACACGGAACCCTCGGCCAGGAACCATCGCCCCATTATTTTTGTCGGTTGGTTTGAAATTGATTTAGAAAAGTCAACTATATATTCCCATTCTTTCCTCTACAGCAAGTACAATAGCCCAGTTTTTCACCCAGCTTTGGAGAAGACGATGTCCAATAGCTCAGCCATAAGAAATCGTCATTCAGAATTCAAAATACTCCACCAACAAAGCTTTTCAATCTTTTATATCTTTCAATCTCTGAAGATGTCGCTGAAGATAAACAACAGCCTTTTATGAATCTATTCCGAATCAATTTTTCGCTCGTTAACTCTCCCAAACGATAAATTATCTTCGGTTCGGTTGGGTTCTTAATGAGCAATAAGCTTCACTCTTTCATTGCTGTAATAAGCGTGTATCCCTTGAAACTCATTGGCTTATGATCTTACAAATTATAATGTTCATCTAACGAACGATACTATGCCTGCAATAGAGCCCCAGCGTATATATCAACTAATTGATGGGAATAACAAACCATGAGAGGAGAAAAAGTATCCTCCCTGAGGTGCACTGTGCACACCAGAAACCCCATCACCCGCCGAACAGGTTCCATGCAAGCGAAATCTGTTTTTTGTTTTTTTTTTGTATGCAAGAGAACACATTCTATTAAGGATCCACATCGATGCAAATCAAACAACAAAAAACGCTTCCAATAAATAATCTGCACTGATGAGCAACATTTTTCTTTCTTTCTCTGTCTCTCTAACGCTTGCTCTCACTGTATAAAAAGTATGGTTGCAAAGCGCATCAATTGATCCATCAATGGAACAAAAAGGAAAATAGCCCCCAGCTATGGATGGTGGGAACTGCAACTGCAAGTGAGGAAGCCAACTACCACCGCTCCATGAAACCACAAGCTGGCGAATCACAGCTATAACCAAACCACAAACAACCGAAAATAAACCGAAAATGATAGGTTTGGTAGCGGTCGGTGGTGGCGGTGGATGGTGCAAGGAAGTAACATCTTGGGGATATGTTATTCACAAAGCTGCCTGGTTCCGCTCCCTGATGCGTCGTTTCAGACTTCGGCCAAGTTTCAGTGGAAGACCAGAAGCCGATCATTTGGTAATTGCATTCAATGAAGGGACTTTGTGCGCATGCGCACCACAGTCACTCCATTCAAGTCGAATAGAAGCCCACTCCACTTAGATGCTTTTTGCATTGCAAATCATACATACATATCTGTATGAGTGCGTGTTGGCATTTTTTTATGAGTCAAAATACGTCCTGGGAAAGTGGAAACACATCCCCAGCCCAGTCCATCCAAAGTCATTTTTAATTGAGGTCTAATGAGACGTTTGCCCACAAGGATAGCCAGGCTGGGCAATTTCGGAGCATCGCTTGTGGTATATGGATGGATTAGGTTACATGCGAGACTGAGTTCTGCATGTTCTGCATCAATTTGGAAATTCGAAAGGTTTCAAATCAACTATACATATATGGAGTCTGGAAACATAATAATCGTTCGCTTTTGATTGATGCAAAACAATCTCTCAGCTCTTTTTAGGCGATAAGCCATGCTACTGTTTTGGTTTGTAGCCCCTTTTAAGTGAAATCCTTTTCAAATGTGTGGTCAAACGTGTGGTGAAGAAGATTACTGTCAACCCCCAATCTTTTTAAGCAACTTCTACTGCTACATCATGTAATCTCCAATCGAACGTGGAACCATTTAACTCTTTTTCTTCCACTCAAATGATTGTTTGAAGTTTCCCTCTTCTGGAATATGTCCGTCAAAGCAGATTGATAATATTTTAAAAGTTCACAAGTCACCCCAATCTAAAGATGTTTACATGTGTGGGACATTATTTTGGTCCTTCAATACTTTTGGGGAAGCTTAATCCGTTGATAAAGAAAAAAAAAATAGAACTTTTCGACAGGTGAGTTTATTTGCTTGGTCAGAGAATGTGGATAAGAAAAGAAAAAGGGTTGGACTTCAGTTTTGGGTACGGATTGTCGACACTTTTTTAGAAGTTTGCATTTTGACAAGGGAATCTAAAGGCAAGTTTGGGATTTGTTGGTTTATGTGATGAAATTATTTTTGTATCACGTTCTTGATTGAGTTCGATTACATGGGTAGGCCTTTTTGTTTGAAGCTTGTTGAGTACATATGAGAGATAAGAGCTTTGAGGAAATTAAGTTTATCTATGGAAGGTTAAGAGGAGTTTACTTCCTGAAAACTGTATAGGAACTTACCGATTCTTTTTATCAACTTTGTTTTGCAAATTTCTTTGTAATACATTAGCCCTTACTCTATATGAAGTAGGTAGGAATAGAAACTACCTTATTTCTTTCTCTCTTAAACAACTTTTCACTATCATGAAAGTTGAAAGTTACATCCTTTTGTTAAAAAAATCTAATTATTGGACTGTAAACTGTCTTTTCAGAACATGTGATCTTGGACTATAAACTGTCTCGTTAAAAAAGGTTTTAATTGCAGGAAATGAATGAGGGGCGCAACTCTTCTTTCTCATTGATAGTTTATATTGTAGGATTACTTTCCTTGTTGGAAAATTTAATTATTGGACTGCAAACTGTTTTCTTTCTTTAGATATTGCCTTTTTGATGGGGTTTCGCGTTTCGGGTCCGGTCCCCCCCAATCCGGAAAATAAAAGATGTTATTTGTAACATTTATCGGCTCCTAATGTTCAAATTTCGTTACGGGACGGAAAAATATAGCATGAGCATATTGAGCAAGATAAAACCTACTTCCTAGCTGAAAACACTTCTGCAAAAATTTGTTTGATTTTCAAAGTAAGGGGTGAACTCATCGGTTTGAACTACATTCCACATCGACCAGAGCTGCCAATATTGTGTGATCTATGTAATCGCAAAGAACGTGAGGATGTGTTTCATTTCCTGGGAATGTGCCCAATACTTAAGGAGTTCCGAAAGCGCTTCTTCGGCGCTGAAAATCTCAATTTAGAGGAAACAATCAGCATCCTGAATGGGGAACGAGGTTGGGATCGTCTTTACGAGCATTGTCTGAATGCCCTCCGTTATAGAACATGTATAGTCCGAGAAAGTTTTTAATACTTTGCTTTCAAATTTAGTTTAAAAAAAAAAAAAAAAAAGTAATAACAATAATAATAATGTATACTAGTTTTTTCATATCTTTTATAAAATAAATGTTAATCTGGTAGACGGCTTTTGGCCAAACCATTTACAGACTTATGTAACATTCAAAAATTAAGAAAATGAAAAATTGTATTACTATTGAAGTCAATAAATCTAATCTAATCTATTGAGCAAGACAAAAAAGTAAAGGAGAGGTAATATTATTATTTTAAAAATTCAAGAACTTTATTGATTATTATTATTACAATTCATAAAAAACTGAAGAGCAGGCTACCTCAAACACACACAATTTTCGAGGTTTTTTAAAAATTCCACTAGAATTTCGTCCTCGGTAAGTTCAATATGGGTATGGATATTTAAAGAAGCAAGACCATTTAGTCGTTCCTTTCCCATCGTATTTCTCAAGTAAATTTTGATCCTCCTCAACGTCGAAAATGATCGTTCTGGAGTTTCTGTAGTTACAGGTAGTACCTACTGCCAAGACTCGCAAAATATAATCGACATTCTTGAACGACTTGCTATTGATAACCTGAAAAATATCGTCAGATTGATGTTTGCATGTGTGACTCGATCCGATAAAAGGGACTTACTAGGCAAAAAATGGGTTGTTGGATCATGATTGATTAAACAAGTTCTTTTACTGAATATTCATGAAGCGCAATCAGAAATTGTAACATCGCTATTATTTCACAAAATATAAATTCAGAGAAACGATTTCTTAGATGGATTTAAATGGTACATCAGCGCCTTTCAGAGCGTGCTGTGTAAGCTTTCACTTTTGCCTGAAAGGTGCCTTTTCTCGGATCGCGTCACATATTAACATTTTTACATGTAAATTTTTGATCGAAAGATACCAGTAAAGCATCAAGCGCATTTTGGATGTTCTGGCCGTGGATTCGTTGTCTCCACATCTTGACTTCTGACAGAAAATTTTCTTTCGAACAGTCCGATATATCGTCGTAAAATGTGTAGAGGTCAGCGCATTTCTTTTCGTTAAATTCTTGTTTAAGAAACAGTTGCCCGAAACTTTGTCGGCCGGCGGCGTGGCAATTTTACTGTGATTTCGTATTCAGAACAAATTCTAGCAACATGCTCATAAATAACGTGGAAAGAATCTGCGTTTTCGCGTTTGAACGTAAATTCATTCAAAGCGTCATCTGCCAGCTTATTAGCCTCACCCAGATCTTGGTTTTTAGATTGCATTTTCCGACTCAAACGCAAAACAATCGAATTAACTGATTCCATAATGTGACAGGCGTCAAAAAGATGCAATGCATTTTGTGAATTATTTCGATCTTGCCACGTTTTGATTTCTTCCAAAGATTCAATAACAGTCGGTTGCAATTCAACGTACGTTCCAACTGTTTCATGAGACTGAGCCCACCTGGTAGGACAAACAGACTTCAACATTTGTTTTTTTCTCACTTTTGTTTGTCATTTTTGAAATTTCTTGGTGGAGAACGTCTTGTCTTTTAGGCCAGTGAAAAAATGCTTCAATCGCTCCGATAGTTCCTTGATTGCTGACACTTCGCATGCTGCATTGACTGCCAAACTAAAGCTAGGTGCAGCGCAATGTATACATAAATTGCCAGGGGGAAATACGATCTCAGATGAGCCTGTGCACCAATAAATTGGACACTCATTGCCGGAGCTCCGTCGAATCCTTGGCCATACATATATGAGCAATCGACGCCAACATCATGTAAATAATTTCTGATTGAATCTGCTAAGCCTCGTATATATAATTAAAATTTTGAATAATAGACCCCCCCATGACCAGGTCCTGGATCCGCCACTGACTGGAGCAAATAAATAGCGAGAAAAACATTTTTTTTGTCATTAGTTTAAGACGATGCAAATTAAGCTATTTTCACCGTACTACCACCAAGAAGTTCCTCTTTTTCAGCGGAGAAAGAACTTAAATTAAGTTTGTTTTGTATTTTCAAAAAATGATTTGAGTTTGATTAGAAATGCTCTTGAATGATTGTATGGCAAGTAAGTAGGGAACTTGGTGGAATAGTGGTTGATCGATGCATAAGCTGGTCTCCCACTTCGTCACTCGTTTTTCTTCCATCAACTCTCAAGTTTAATCTTGACGCCCGCCGGCCTCCCTTGAAGAAATAAGTTTAATAACAACCATTCTATTTCCATCTATGCTGATTCCCAAAAAAAAGAAAGGGATAGCTACATTGGTAGTGCAATGGACTGGCAATTGGTCTGAGTGCTCCAGCTTAGTATGAAGCCATCTTCAACCAAAAGGGATAGGACTTTTAAACACTAATGTATGATTATCGTTTTGAAAATGTTTGGTTATAGAATGCCATGTAATAGGTAACCATAATGCGTCTGTAAATATTAACTATTATCATTACGCAAAAAGAAAACTTTCAAATACTCACCAAAGCAAAGAAGCACTTTTGGAAGTAGGTAGGTATATAAAGTATAGGAGCCGAAGGAATTGATGGGTTTTTGTGCATTCAAAAAAATACAAGTCAGGAAATGTTGCCTGAATCAAGTTGCAGTCTAACTCTCTTTGCATCAGGCCGGACCTCCACGATATGATTTTCTGCGTCGCGTCAGTTTGATTCAACTCTTCAAATTAATAATTTGAAAGGCAAATTATACAAAAAATGAACAGATCTTCAAACACTCTTGCTAAATTTAAACATTTCCAACGAAACGATTTAGATATCTCCATTTGCATACACGCAGGAGTAAATAAATTCGATCTTCGACCACGCCCAACAGGGCTTCCGAGAAATATCATGACATAAAAAGAGTCTCCAAAATGCTGACTTTTAAATTGCACCAAATTTACAGGACGCTCAAACTTAAAATTAACCCAAACATAACAACAGCCAGAGCCAGAGCAAAAAACGGAATCTACCGCCTGTTTTTGTTTTCCTATTAGAAACGTTTACCCACAGCGAAGTGGATCAACACACGCAAAGATCGAGCACACATCCTGCTCCTGCGCCAAAACCAATTTCCATTCCATCATCAAATAGAAAACCATGATCCATGGTGCAGTCGCAGGTAGTAAAAACCGATCGAACACCAAACAAAAAAAGACCAATTCCATTATGGCCCTTAGTTTGTTAATTTTGTTTCCTTCATATTTTTTTTTTGTTAATAAAATGATTAGAAGATTGCTTATAGTCCAGAATGGACAGAGCGACGAGCGAGATCCTTTCGGTAAAGCCTCCTTCTTTTGATTTTATTTCTGTTATTTTTTTTGGGATGATAATTATAGTGAAGCGGACATTATGCGTCTTCGTCCGTCCGTCTGCGTCATTGCTAGGTGCTTCTGAGTTCTGCGATCCGGCTTCGTTTTGCTTCGATGTCAATTTGCATAAATTATTGTTTTGGTGGCATCGTAAAACCACCAGAATCTGAAGAAGTGTCCGCCTATGTTTCTGTTTTTATTCGTATTCATCGGAGGCGGTGCAATGCAGTTCCATCATCAAGCAAAATCATTAAAAACAAAAAATAATTATGTTTTTTTTCTTGTGCTCGTGGTTTTTATGCTTGTGGAATTGAACTGGCTATTTGGTAATGTCTAGACGCATAAGAAAGTCGGAAATAAAGTTCAGACGGTGATGAAGTGGCGATGGATGCGAAAATGTATACGAATTCCAAGTGATATGGAAATGATTATGAAGCCAGGGATGTTTTTTGTGATGTCTTACCGATGGCAATTAATTTTTTTAAGAGGATTTCATTTGTTTGGCTTTAAGGGTCTTCTTAGAAACGGACTGGTTTAAAGGACGAGGGCAGCTTCGTACCAGGGAATGTTTCTGCCCAGAAGTTCTAACGAACTATACCTGAGAAGGTATTAAGATATTTTATATTTTAAGTATTATCGTTTAGTTGCCGCCTTCGGTGTTTAGTCATTTCCCAAACTTTAAAATTTATTTATAACAAAAAAAAAAAAAAAAATATGATATGAAATTGAAATGCAACATTTCAGGAGTCTTAAGGTCTTAAACTCAAATGAGAGCTCGCTCGAAATATTACAGTCTTTATTTCTGTGTTATAGTTATGTGGATAAAAAGGAGGTTTCAAAATATATTTATGAATTCAAGCTCACTCGTATGATCTCGATATCGATCTCGATTCCGATTTATTTCTTAGCATGTGCGATTTTTTAATCTATACTTTGTTAAAACAAAATCATAAAACAGAAACCGACTTGAAACACCTGTCAGTGAAATTTAAACCATTCTCTCTCCATAAAATGTTTGGTTCCGCTAACCGTTTTTAAGCATGTCTGCCTATAATGTGGGAGTTCAAGGGTCAAGTCCCCGAAACAGAACATAGTATTTCTACGGGTATTTTCATTAGCAAGAAACTGACAGGTCCTCTGAAAGTGATTCATAGCGAAAAGTGCTTTCTTACTTATGCGTTCGGAATCGACAAAGAATTTGGGGTCGATGAAGTGCGTAAAGGTGCGTCCAAGCTATGACGAACGGTACCTATCAACCGAGAACCGACACATGCGGATCGGCAATGCCGGAAGTGTGGACTTCTTACTTTTTTTTTTACTTATTGAAAGCTGACCCGAATTCAAATTGAATGAAATGGATCCGATTTCCGCTAGGCATAGTGTAGAAGGCTTTGAATCAAACTTAATTTATATATATGTACATATATACCTACAAAATCCGGTAAAGTCAAATAATTTTTGGACGGATTCTTCGAATATAGAATCAAGTGTTAGCTGTTTTATTTGCAGCTTTCATGTAACCCAATCAATTATTAACGGTCCTGACTTTGTTTGCTCCTTTTTACACGCTGAAATGTTGTTGCTTACGATTTGCGACTTACAGAACACTGTTTGAATGTGAAGATTCTAGTTCTAACAGATTCATGGTATGAAGTAGCAAGAAGTGAGAAAATGTGAGAGAAATCGAATTAATTTACAGAAATCCAGAGAAGTACCCAGAATTTAAAAATTTTTAGTCTCAAACGCTATATGAAATCTATGCTCTGTATTATATTCGACGAAGGATATTCCAATGAAAGGTGCTGATTCCAAAACATTCTATCCACCTATATTCTCTCAAAAATTCTACCTTAAAAAAGGTGATCAAGCCTGCCACTCCACTTGAAGAGAAATAGCTCATACCATGATAGAACCGCCTCCAAGCTTGACGGTGCGGTGGTAGCAATACATTCAGATAGCTTCTTTTGTTCAGCTCTTCTTCAAAGAAAGACTTCCGTTTTGACCCCAATAAATCTGTCTTGGATCGATCATTTCCGAAGTCTTTTCTCTTGAAGTCTCTATGCCTTTCAGCCCACTCTAACCGTTTCACCTCGTTTTACGGTCGAAAAAGGGGGTTTTATACAGCAATTCTTCCAAACAGTCCAGTGTTTTCGGGAACTTTTCCCACTTTGAATAAGTTGCTTACTCAAATAAATGCTTATGACTTAAAAGCGTGGCTTTTAGCCTGGCCCCTGGCCTGCAGTATTTCCTCGTTTTTCTAAACTTTTTCAAAACGCTATCCACATCCAAATTTCAAATATTTCAAATAATTGATTTTCGACCGAGCCTTGCTTATATTTAGTAACATTTTGAGGGTTCTATCTACCTTTCATTTATTTCAATGCGAAAAAAGTTACATGATTTTGATTTGTCAGTTCAATGGACGTGGTTTGTGATTTATTGCTGTGATTGTGAAAATTGTGTTTTAAATTAAAGAAACAATTCTTGATCATCATGCTGAGAAAGTATAACTATCAAGTGACGAAGAATTTTCGACAGCCGAATCAACTTTTCTGTCACAGATCGAAGTGAATTTACGCTTCCAAAAAAATCGCAAATCACCACTTGCCAAATCTCACATAAATGGAATTGATTACAATAAAATCGATATTTATAAATTTTCACTTAAGGAAATGTAGGCAAATTCATTTAAGCTGCAGTACCAAACATTATTTTACACCAAAAATGGTTGAAAAATTGTAACTCAATTGTAACCGGCTATAGGCGTTAATTCAAATAATATTTTTTCTTTGACTTCATCTCAGAAAACAATTATTGAGGAAATTTCACTTTACCCACAAGTTAAATTCGACCAACAATCCTCAACTGTGAGCCCCGTTTGGCTTAGCACCAAGGTTTGTCATATAGTGGAGAAATTCATTAGCTTGAATCAAAGCTTCCGTAATTATTTGCCATCAATTAAAAAAAAAATTGCATTATAAAATTGTAGCCGGTAATAGTCGTTAACATTAGTTCAAATAAGATTCCATCATTGATTTCACCTCAAAAAACAACTGGGGGAGTTTCAAACCACAAAGTAGAATGAAAGAGTTAGCTGCGGTAGGGAAGTGCCATTTTACCTACCACAAAAATTAAAACAAATTATTAATTAATTCAATTTGAAAAAGTCATCGCCTTTATTATTTTTGATATTTTTGGGTTTGTCAAAGTGGAGAATGTTGAAAGCTTCATTCAAAGCTGATGTAATGAACAATAAGTGCCATCAAAGTGACGGATGACAGATACAATCTTACTTACTTACTTAGGTGGCCATAAGGTGCAAGGTGAACAGGGCCACAACCAACATCTTTCGGTAACGACTTCGGTTAAGAGCGCGATCTATTCAGTTTTGCACTAAGTCGGTTGAGGTCTTATAACACACGATTACGTCACCTAAGAGTCAAAAGCGGTACGAGTGTACGGTACGGTCTCTGAAGCAAGTAAATGAAATCCTTAACGTGGCAGTCAAAAATGAATAACAGGAGTTTTGTTTATCTTTTCTAATGACAAAAAAGTTAGTACAGAAGTAGTTTTAACCATAATGCACACAACTGAAGTAATAAATTCGTCAATCGGACACTTAAACAGAAAAACGGCTTTATGATTTTTGTAGAAAATTCTTTTTACGAAGGACGGTTCAGCAGTATAGACTACCGGGATGAGTTTAGATTTCAAGAAGCCATAAGGAAAAATTGTATTAAAGCACTCCACTCTATTATTGCAAGTCTTTACCCATGAATTCTTTTCGTTCTCCAATCATGTCTTCTGCAACTTAATATGACAGACAAACTTCTGCAGCCTTAAACTGTAGAAACAAACATTCAACCAGCTGACTTAAGCTCTTTAACCCTTTTTGTTATCCCTTAGGACATTTAGGTAGGTATGGGATTGAACAGACATTTAATTAAACATAAAGGAGAGTAGCAGCGTCTAGCATGTGTTCGATTGAGATTGATATGTGCTCAGAATACAATATGTGAATGCTGATATTGATTACCAACCACTTTAGCCTGCAGTAAGTGACAATCAACGACATTGTGGGCGACTACAATAGACTGAATGAAACAAACGTGTATTCCAATGGTTAGGGGGTATGTTTTCTTGACAATAGTTTTTGATATGTTTACTTGGTGTTCCAAATGAGAATACTTCCCCAATGGCACTATTTTGATGGCACCTGACTTGAAAATACACTTTTCATCGATGAATCGAAAAATGTATAGTTATGTCAGTCAAAGTGTGTTCAATGATCTTGTAACTATAGCATGTAGTTGTCTCCCACAAGTCATTTAAGGCATACGTTGTGATACCAAACAATTTCTCTTCCTAGCCCGTACTTAGCAAAGTTTGATCCCAAATTAAAACATCAACATGCCAACCAACGCACGATGGCAATAAATAATTTATTAATTCAAAATAAATTAGCCACTGTCGCTACATGCAGCAGCAAGCATCGCTGTAGGTAATCTCTGTAAGACCTCTTGCCTGACCCAAAGTTAAACCTCACTTGAAATATATCAACGTTCGCTATATAAACGCACAAAAAAACATCTTTAATAAGATTTTTTGTGGCCAGTTGTTGTCGTTTCGTGTGCGTTGACAGCTTGGGTTTTCATGCCCCAACAATCGATGAACATCGTCGCGATAAGGAGATCACCAGCAGGCAAAATATGTACGCGGACACGAAAAGATTCCCATCAGTCCTGGTCACAGCCTGGGCAGGGACTGACCTCCGCGCTCTTCATCATCGATCGTGCCGTGGTTTGCCAATTGCTATACGGATGGCCGGCCGGAGACACAAAAATGATTTAGCAGTCATTATGTTCGTGTTAAAGTTGTAACGACGAACAGTCACCCCAAAAAGGAACATATAACATTTTTTTGGAGGCTTATTTAGGACCGCGACAATCTTTTATAAATTTATGAATCGTTTGGTTCTCTTTATGCGAGAAAATATTTTTTTTTTAAGTTCTGGCCGTCGTCAGTGCGGTTTCTCATTTCGCCCACTAAGGTGCATAGGCATCGTTTTCATACGAAACGCATTTTGGAAGAGTAAATTGTCCAAATCCACATGTGATCAGCACCGAAATCGTTGAAATCTTCGCGGGGGGAAACTGAAACAAAACTGTTGCGCCCTGTGGTGAAGAAGACATTGGCGCCTTTACCGATGCACTGCGGGAATGCAAAACGATTGGTGCTTAGTGGACGAATTTCGTGTCTCTTCAAACGCTTGGTAAAGTGTGAGAGTGCAGTGGGGTCTCTCCAATTGAAATTTGAGTTAACGAACTAAATAAATAGAACAAAAATAGATTAGTGAGATGCGTACTCTCTGAACTATTACCGTGAGTCTTGTAAAGCTTCCTTATATCCGGCTCGGATAACGTTAAAAAAGGGTATGCTCTTTGGTGGAATTTCCCGCCTTTCGCGAGAAATTGACAAGTCCTCGGATAGTAAATTCATTGCCATGAAAAGCGCTTTTTCGGTTAGCCGTTCGGAACCAGCAAAAAATTGTAGGTCCCCTCCATTCCATGGTTGTGAGAAATGCTCTAGATCCCTCGGGCTCTGTTCCGGCAACCAATTTATTTTTTATTTTACTAATTTCGTCGGTCTTTCTGGCAACAGTTTGTATTTAGTCCCACTCCTATTATGCGTCAGGTCATGAGTCATGACTGAAACTCAAAAGCTAAGTGTGTGCACTTAAACTTTGAAGCCGAGACAACTCTCCTGACCATCAATTAAGTAAAAGGACTTCTCCAGACCAGTAATTAGCCAAAGACTCTATGAAAGCATAGCTTTACTCAATAGCAATTACAGGTTCTAGCTTCTAGCACTTGTCTAACACAAAGAGAAACCGTCATCACCTTCTCTTTATTTATCATCACGGAAAGATTTTAAGGAATTCCGAAAATCAATAAAATTTGATTAAGTCAAACATTCAATATTTTGTATTTCAATCCGCCACAGCCATCAGAGATTAGATCAAAAGTCCAATACAATGACTTGGTAAAATTTGTATAAGGAAAAATCAAAGAGATCGCCAGGTTAATTGATTCTTCAAATGACTGTAATCATACGAGAATTTTCCCAAAATGTGGGAAATAGGCGGTAACGCTCAAAAATGTGTCTTCAATATTAAAAAATATTTCCAGCTATAGATAATTTTCATCAAAGAAATTGAGTTCTCATTAATTATGCGGTGGAAAAAAGACGTTCGTAATAAATCAACAGCTAAGTGAATAATGATCGTTCACCTTGCCACAACAAAAAAAATAAAAAAATAAAATAATAATAAAACAAAAAACACATTTATACGCACAAGAAGAAGAAGAAGGAAATGAGACACTGGCTCTGGCTTAAGAGTCTAAACCTTGGTTAAGTTGTGCGATCATGGAACTCGCAATGACACGCAATTATATATCCTCAATGACCGCAGCAGAGGTGGAAAATAATCTAAATAAATAAATTTCATGTCAACAGGATGCACAATATCAACAGGAGAGCGCCATCACAACAAAAGCTCCAACTTAGTCTCGGGGATATTGGGAATTGGCATACAACACACATGCAGTTTAGTTGGATATTCGACAAGTGTGTACATAAAAGGGTCGTGCAAATAACTCACAAATGAACAGTGGGAAGGGATAATATTTTGTCGCGATTGTAATTTCGTCATACTTTTTGTTGGGTTTGCTGTTTTGAGTGTAAACTTTTTTTGGATTAAGAAGGATCTGACAGGCGGCTGTATTTTTTATGCAGCCTGTCGACATCCTTGTATATGAAGGTATTAAAAGCGGAAAGCAAAATAACCAGGAAACATGGGGTCTTTTTCGATCGTCGAACATAAGGTGAAGACATTTTGCCAGCAGTGGGACTGAAAAGTGGCACAAATGAAATAAACCATATTCGGGGTAGAGCTGATATTGTAATAAAAAAGTAAATGAAAAGACATCAAGTGACATTTGCATTCGAAGCTCTGTCGAATGTCTTAAATCGATAAATTTAAACTATTTGTTGAAAAACTATTAAAAATACAGTTAATGTCTTTTAAATGGTAAGTGTAATCGAGTACCCAAAAGGGACCATTTTAGTTTAGTTTCATACAGAAAATCCCCAACAAAATTTTTTGCTAGTACAATTGAATAGCGACGAAATATGAATTTTGTCAAATGGAACTAAAAAATGAAACAATGAGATAAGGACGACCATCCTATAAAAAAAAAAATCTGCTCAGTCAGGACATTAAATACATGTTTTACTCTCATGATCTAACTCTATTTTGATTGTTCGGTTCCATTCTTTAAACAGATGACTTAACGAATTGTTTGAAGCTTGTCTTGAAATGCCTAGCTGTGTTGTAAACATAAAAATATCAAAAACTTGAACACTAGCGAATAATTTATGTCATCATAAGACTACAAACTTAAAAAAAAGCATGCAAATAATTTCAAAACAACATTTATAGGGTTTTTCACTGGAGGAATAGCAAAGTTCATGCATTGTGAACCGCACATCACTGCAGATCAATGAAGAAAATATATTATTCGGCTACCAAAGTGCAACACTACATAACTGCGAGTAATGGCTGACTATCCAAATCTTATTGGTCTGCCAGAGCGTAAGAGCTAATATCAAAGCGGATACATTCAACTGATAGAACCAACAGAGGATTAAAATTAAAATGGAGAAATCCCTGAATGAGCTACTCCGACATAACTGCTTTGAAGATCTTTCGGGGTCTTTCTATATCAGTGCGATGTACTAAGATAGAAATGGTATAGCGAATAGACTCCTCACGATCCAACGGTAGGTCTGAAAAAATTAACTTTTCCGAAACAATTAACAGCCAGATAAGATCAATGGTGCAAAAAGAAGATGGAAAACAGCGATATCTAGAGAGATGTCATAATAGATATGAGGTTCGAGTATCTTACCAAAAGATAAAAAGATCAATATAAAAAGATCAAGATCAAATTGCCAGGGGGGCAAGCTCCGAACTCAAGCCTGTAAAGACGAGCAGGGAAACATAGTAATAGAATCGCAGTCGCTATAGAAGACCTGGAGAGACACTTCTGCAGACCACTTAACGGTGATGAAGACACAAATTCGGCTGTCAGAGAGAATGCCCCATTCATCTTAAACGATTGAAGAATATGTTGTCCTCTTGACCTAGAAGAAGAAGTTAAACTTGTCATATATCCAACTTAAGCCAAATAAAATTGCAGGTGCAAATCGCCTTGATAAGCTTTTCAATGAAGCTGGTTAAAAGTTGGAAAGGACATGATGCATGCTGATCTGCTTGATATGGTCGGAAGAAAGCATGCCAGATGAATGTAACTTAGTATCATACATGTCCGATCCTAAAAAAGGGAGACCTTCATTATTGCCCGAGTTGCAGAAGAATAAGCCTCCCAAAAGTCACATATAAGATTTTGTCTACTGTAATATGTGAAAGTCTAAAACCCCACATCTACAATTTGATAGGTCCTTATGAATGTGGTCTTGACCAAAATCGACCGAATTTTTACATTACGGCATGGCATACCTTAGAAAAAACCATCAGGGAACATAGTAACGATATACCTACAACATATTTTTATCGATTTCAAGGCTCCGTGCGACAGACTAGACATGTCTAGTTTATGCATCAACGCAAAAATCACTATGCGAGATGACTTTGGAGAATTCACGCTGCTACGCCAAGGTCCGTAAAGAACACAACGAGGGAAAAATCATCATATTCGTGTAGAGTAGACGGTGTATGGACAAGAAGATACAGCAAAGAACAGTTTTAGGAAAACCGTGATCACTATTTACTAATTTATATTACATTCACATCAATCCCACTACACCTACCTTTGGTTTTGCTGATAAAGCAACTAGCCAAGTATTCACATTCTGTCTTTTAATTTCTTGACGGATCCGTGTAACATAGTAACTTAACTTACTGTCAGAAAACCACATCGATGGGTCCCGAATGTCATTTGTCCATTCTGTAACAAATGTTGAGGGAACAAATATTTCAGGTTTCATTGAATAATGCATCAAACACTTATTAAGTGCAACTAATCTTATCGACTGTTTTATTTCCAGTACAGCCACATACCACACATGTACATCTGTGGCAATATCGTTCATTCTAAAAAAAGTAAAATAAAAAGAAGGTGCGTGCCGCCAACCCCATTGCAAGCTCTAATCGCCAAATCGATTTCGCCAAAACCCTAGCCAAATCAATTCTCTATCCAATTCGAGTAGCAAAAACAAACGGCAGCGACGATGACGATGACGGCAGCGGCACCATGTAGCAACAGCAGCAGCCTTAAATCCCTCCCAGTAGTAACGATATGCATTTGAATTGCCGTGCCACCGACATCATCAATGAAAATTCTCCTCCTCACGATATCTTTCTCCTACACCTGCTGAACGTAAGTAAACTATACACAGAGTATGGCTTTAAAGAGGACCGGATGGATGCTCTTCGAATGTGCACAGCTTTTGATTCAAAGTTCCATGACTAAAGATGCCCGACTCTCTTCAGCTAATTAGCATAAAATTGAAAAACTACATCGCATTTGTATCCGATGCCGCCTAGTACTCAGCGGATACTCGTCTCGTATCCATTGGATGCCGATGCAAAAGGAATTAAAGCATAACATCCCGCGAGAGATGCTGTTGATGGTGCTGCTGCTGCTGCTGCCATCACAGCTCCTGCTGCAGATGCTCTTCTCAGCCTCTGGATTGTTGGGTGCTTTTTTAACTGCTCCTGCCTTGGCTGCAGGTAATATGATCGTGAAAACAATTACGCCTACACCCAACAACAAATTTTGTTTGTTTCTTTTTTGTTTTTTTGTTTGTTTTACTCCACAGAATTCAGCGTGCCCTGGAAGACGACGAAATAGTAAGGAGCGCCGAGTTCGCAGTCAGAAGCTATAGTTTGCTGGTTCCACGGAACAATATTCATTAACCTTGTGTCAGTGCGGAGATCAACTTGAGCACCCGCCAATAACCCAAACAGAGTGGCCAGCAGCCAAAAAAAGAAGGAGTAATAATTATCTTGCCTCATAATACAAGTAAATATAAATGTAATCAGCGCAGGTAACTATAAACAACAGTTTTTATGCCCTACCCTACGAGATTCCTCCCAGATCAGTCATCTCTGATCTACTCTGGTCGATGTATTAACTGGGTTTTGGAAGATATTCTTTTTCGAGTGCATGGTCGATACAGTAGAATAGAAGAACTTCACCAAAAAGATCTTTCTTCGGAAGGGTTTTGTATGTGATCTATGAAAAGTTACTGCAACCAAACTACACTGTCTTGATTATGATATCAAGATTGGCCTCCTTTCTACGATATCCATTAACCGATTTGTGTTTTGAGGGACTGTACTTCTCAGCAATCAGGACCAGTTTAGCTTTGCTTTGAGGTCTCTAAGAGTTTAAATTAATGTAAAAAATATTAAACAATAACAAAAAAATTTATGAGCCCACTGTCGTACCTGGGCGAAACGCTAATTTTTGGAGTTGAGGTCAATGGACCTATATATCCTCCATGTCTTTATGACTTTTTAAAATCTAAGAGTTTGTTTATAGGTCAAGCAATATTTACCAAAATCGGTAAAAAATTGTAGGTCCCATCCATTCCTCACAAGGCATGGTTGCGAGAAATGCGCACCGGAGGCTCTCTGCTTCGTTGCGTTCACAATATTCCGGTAACAATGGAATCTATTTCATTCGGTTTGAATTGGGGCTGGCTTTCGATAGTAAGGATGGCACCTCGGGACGTCCACACTAATTCGGTATTACAGATCGACATGTGCCAATTGGTGCCGCTCGGCATGGTGTTGACGCACCATAAAAATTCTGATCCTTACGTCAATACTAATTAGATATGTTTTGGCGATGCGCATACTTCGACTGGTGCCGTTCGGCATAATATGGACGCACTTCTAATTCCGCATCCTGTTTTCTAATATTGATTGAAACAACAAAAGTTATGATTCCTAGACAGGTCCTTGTGTGTGGTAAAAATGTAAAAGTTTTAAATAAAAATCATAAAACGGTCACCCTACTTCTTGATTGAGTAACCAATGTGAGAAAGAGAAGAGTTTTTTTTAATGATAGCCTGCTATATCGCTATATGCTATCTGCCGAGTACACTCTCACATATTCAACATCAACTGCATCGATTCATTCCTAGCATGATGCACTGAGCACTTATGCAGTGATGACAAAGATGGCGATGATAATGTTGCTAATCTGTAAGGTTCGCTAGTCGGATAGATGGGTTTGCCGCTGCGTGAGTCTGGGTGGGGAACATTATGAAAATACGCATTGATAAATTGAATATCTGTCATTGCCGCTAAGCACGCAATGATCCGCCCATAGGGATCGAATGGTAATGTTCGTTGGCCTGAACTTTTAAAGTAAAGGACCCCCATCCTTTGACGTGAATCAAAAATAATACTATATATAGGGATAGAGCATAAACATTGGAACATATTCAAAATGCATTGAGAACGAGATCTCATAAGCGACAGTGAGGCGACATTACAGTGACACAAGAAAAAACCAAACGAACGAGGGTTCTATCAACTTTCCGTTGGGGATGAGTTCCTTTCTCTATGCTCTTTGTCAAAGTGTAATGATCGAAACTTATGATTTATTAACCCTCTCATAAGAAGCTTACTTTTACGTGAACTTAATCGATCGCTCTCTAATTTCTATTTGAAAATAGGACGATGCATTGTCCTTAAAATGCATTCATACTATGCCGAGCGGCAGTCAAACCCATTTCATTCGATTTTAACTCTGGTTTGTTTTCGGTAAATAAGAGCTCCCATCGGGAAATCCACACTTACTCGGTATATTTTCAATCGCGAATTGGTATCATTTGGCACCAATGTGGACACTCCTTATGCTGCCAAAAATAACGACACGCATGTTGTCTCGAATGGGGCTCTATAGGTTTGGACAGAGCACAGACTACGTCAAGGAGATAATCTAATTTGTCATATAACAGGTGATATGTTTGTTTAGATTAAATGACAAAAAAAAAAGGAAGCCAACACACGCACTTACCTACAAAAGAACACCCGCTTAATACATATGTTAAGTGTACTAAAAAAATGTGCTAATAGCACACCCAAAATTCCAATTTAACATTAGAAGGCACCGCACACAGTACAGTTGACATAAAATCAAACCAAAACTAAAGTTTGCTGCTTTAAACGGTCTCTTAAAATATCCTTTCTCACATTTCATCGATCTTCTTGGAGCCTTTCATTTGCATTGACTGTTCTGCAAAACCTCATCTATAAATCTTTTTTTTCCATTTCACAACAATTCTGACACCAAAGCGACTCCAGAACTACAAAGAACTGGGCGCCTTGCTTCACATCAGTAAAACAGATCGTTTTGTCATCCCCACCCAAAAGTGTTATGGTCAGGTGATAGTTTGATACAAGATGGACAGCCAGCAAAGACATCTCCTTCATCTCTATCGTGATTGAAGAACACAATGGCATATCTCAATCGGGTTTGTTGCGGCAGGACCATGTTTATACTTTCTGCCAAGTCACCGACTTGTGATTGTTTGTTGGGAATGCATATGAATGTAAGAGTATGGATAAGGAGGGAGTGATTTTGGTCATATCCAAAAGATTACTATGAATATATTCTTTTTTTGTATCATCACTGTTCTCGTATCTTATTTTCCTTGATTTCGATTATCATAATCTTGGTCGTCTTGGTCATCGGTCGTCAGAGAAGTCATCTTCATCAATTTATATCTCGTTCTTTGTGGTTTTCCATTAAGCATCCATCCGTTTCTGGGTATAGGTATGTTGTTCAATTTTGTAGCGAGAACAGAAGACAAGAGGAAGATGATTAATCACTTTTTTCGGAGATGATTTTTTCTTTTCAAATTTGTCTTGACGTAAGATGACCTTTGGGGGAGAGATGGTGGCTCAGTCAGCGTAGGAAATTATTGTGATTATCGTGAGCTATGTAATTAAAGAGTATTAATTCTGATTGTTACGGTTACTTTTGTAACAAAATTATGAGCGAAGACGGATTGTAGTTTTTCAGTTGTACTGGTTGATCGAGTTATATTTTAGGCATTGTAGTAGTGTGATATAAGGTTTGTTCGTTGAAGCCCTAGGGTCGCCCTGGGGTCGCCATAAAGCGTTTTTTGAGAAACCCAAAGTCGCCCTGAATGTCAAATTGAGTGTTTTTTGAGCCCTAGGGTTGACCTAGGTTTTCCATAAACTCGCCCTAGCTTTTTGCTGTGGCGAGATGAGAGCTGTCAAATGGCATGTATTTTTTTTTTTAATGACAGGGATGTTTGGTGATTTGTGGTTTAGCGTTTTTTGAGGACAGGAAAACCCAGGTTTTTTTGACAACTCATAGGGTTGTCAAGAAAACCTGGGTCAACCCTGGGGAAAGTTCAACGAACGAACCTATTAATTAAGTTGGTAAGGTTAGTTGAGGAAACCATGTCGTCAACCAAAAAAAGGTGAATGCGATCGTTCTATGGAAGACGCTCTTCTGGTGAAAGGGTGCGGTTGGGCTTTGTATTTAAAGCTTAGTCGGATGCAAAGTTAGATAAAAACGCATTTGACTTGTTAACTTAAGCCGCAGTATTTGATTAAGACACCTCTTTTGGTATCGAAAGGTTGTCTAAATTTATTGCTCCTTACCTCGGGTGGGGGTAGCAATCAAATAAAACAACCTTGTTAACATCTGAGTGATTGATATTTATTGCCAATATTTTAGACTGTTTCAATTTTATTTCTTGAAACATAAATCATATAATTTTTATGTAATATGACAAAAGAGCACCTGTAAAAGCGCAGACAGTGCATATATGTATATGTAGAAAGATAAGAATAGTTATGTTTTTAGGGAATAAGGTGTGGTAGATTTTGTTTTGGTGTTCTTGAATTCTTGATTTGCGCAAGGAATTGTAAAATATATTCTTGTGGCTTAAACCGTCAGATTTACTTTATTGATTTTCTGAGGCAACTTGGCTCAATATGTTGCCCTTCTCATTAGGTGATTTGTGTGGACGGTGCCTCGGTCAGTTATTCGCTCCAGCTTGTTTGTTGAGAACACCAGCTACTTATCCAGAGGTGTTATTTTGGCTTCTGTGTACAGCTGCTGGTTTCTATGGTGTTTTCGTCGCCATCGTGTCAGTTAAAGTTTAGGTCGGTGCAGATCCTGAGTACCTTTCCTTCAAAGAGTTGGAGTTATTTCATAGTTGCCTTCGTAATGGAGAACCAAAGTGCAAAAGAGGAGTTGATGACTTGCAGTAGCGCTTGCTTATAGAACAGAATCTTTGTCGGTCAGTTGTCTTTTCAGCACAGATTGTCCCCAACTGGCTTTTCGGGGCACGTTGGGGTTGAATTTCAAAACCTTATTGAAATGTTTAACACGCAGGACTTGGGGTCTAGTGTCAATGATGAATCTATTACGAAGCTTCAGGGCCTGTTTTTTACAAACGGTTTCAGTCATACTGCCTCCGCCATTCGAGGGAGGGTCTCCTGGAGGAAACTGATTCCTATTTGAGAGTGTTGATACCAAAGCTATACTTGAGTGTGCTGATGTGATCCTCTACTTTTTCGACTTCGAGCACTAATGGAGTTATTTGGTAGGAGTCAGCAGTGTACCGGAAATTCTCCCAACAATTTTGAATTGGAATAAGTTGGTCAGAATCATTGCGCTGTTGTTCTGTTTATTTCAAATGGTGGCGTAAAGTGGATCGTTGGAAATTCAACGCCTTATTTCAATCCTTACGGCTCAATTTTCTGCTTGAAACTTTTGGAAGTGACCAATTTCTGAACGTCAAAGTCGAATGTACCGTCACATCAGCCAAAATGACCATATTGTAATCGACGCCGCAGGAATACTTCCAGTACAAGAATATCCCTCTACTCTCCTGTGGGCCAAAAGACTCGTACTCACTTGGTAAGAGCTAAGGTAAGGTAATGTTCAGTTAATTTTTCTTATTATTACCAGAATATAGGTGGCATGAGAACTAAATTAGACTCTTTATATCTAACATTTTCATCTAGCTCATTTAATATAATTTTACTAACTGAAACATGGTTGACTGAAAGTCATCTAACATCAGAAATATTTAATTCTAATTATACTGTCTTTAGGAAGGATAGATCGAAGCTTTTGACAGGTAAAGATAGAGGAGGAGGCATTCTAATTGCTATTCGATCGTCTTTAAATTGTAGGGAGATTGAGTTGAAATCTAATACTGAAATTTCTTCATCTTTATTCGATATTGATCAATTGATTGTTTGTATATCTTTAAATAGTGACTGTGAAGTTTTTATTATACTTAATTATATTCCGCCTAGAAGTTCTCTTGATTATTATAACATTTATTTCGATAATTGTAAAAATATTTTAGAAAATCTAAACAGTTCGCAACATGTTATTTGCATTGGGGACTTTAATCAGGGTGATATTCAATGGATATTGGACTTGGACGATAAATGCTTAATTCCTTACAATGTAACCTCTGAAATTGAAGAAAACTTTTTAGCCAATTTGACTTAATTCAATTAAATTCCATTCCAAATGGTCTTAACCGTATTCTTGATCTTGTTTTTGTTGACAAGGAATTCAATGTTTATGTTGAAAAGTCTGATATCCCTCTTGTCGATAACAAACTACATCACATTGCACTTGAAGGGCTTATTAGTTTCTATAGCTATTCTAAGATAGAGAATTGTGATAATACTCTAATACCAAACTTCAATTATGCGAACTTTGATGCAATGAATGAATATTTTTCGTCTTTTCCGTGGGATATACTTATTAGTAAAGTCAGTTTATGTAATGCTAGTGATTCTTTCATGGCTATTGTCAATGAAGCTGTACGTTTATTTGTTCCTCATAAAAAGTCTTTATCAAATTCCAACCCAGCATGGTTTAATAAGAGACTATCGAATCTAAAAAACAAAAAAAATAAATCATTTAAATTATATAAAAAAAATCTTCAGAATTTTCAACTTCGTTTGAATTACTTAAAACTTGAATATGAGTTCGACACTCTCAACAAGTTTTTGGACAAATCTTATATGTTCTCCTTACAGCATAATATTAAGAGTAATAGTATATGTTTTTGGAGCTTTATCAACTCCAAACGTAAATCTAACGGCTATCCTAGTTGTATGAAATACTTAAGTACGGTTACAAATGATGTTGATGAGATCTGTAATCTTTTCGCAAATTTTTTTCAATCTGTCTATTCTACTAACTCTTCTACTAACCTAGAACCACCTTATATTTCTGTTTCAGCTACCGTGGGATCCATGAAGCTTGAGATATTTGAAATTAAAACTGCTTTGCTTGGCTTGGACCCAACCAAAAAAGAGGAACCTGATGGCATTCCACCAATTTTGCTTTCAAAATGTGCTAATTCTTTAGCTAAGCCTTTGACGGATCTGTTTAACCTGTCTTTATCTAGTGGTGTCTTCCTGGATTCTTGGAAATTGTCTTTTATAATTCCCGTGCATAAATCTGGTTCTAAACAAGAAATTACTAACTATAGACCTATATGTAAAATCTCCGCGTTACCTAAGCTGTTCGAAAAAATTGTGTGTGATAAACTATCCTTTAAATTAAAGGAAGAGATTTCAGAACATCAACATGGTTTTATGTCTGGTAGATCTACTACGACTAATCTTTCCTTAATGACTAATTACATAGTAAAAAATTTTGAAAGTAATTCCCAGACTGATATTATATTTACGGATTTTGCCAAAGCCTTTGACCGTGTTAATCATCAGGTTCTAGTTAATAAACTGAAGCAGTTTGGGTTTCATTCAAGATTTCTTGATTGGCTGCAATCCTATTTAAGCTCCAGAGTTCAAAGAGTCAAAATCAATAACCATTTTTCACACCAAGTCCTAGTTCACTCCGGTGTCCCTCAAGGAAGCCACCTGGGTCCATTACTCTTTCTAATTTTCATTAATGATATTCCCAAAATATTCAACAATTCTCTTTGTCTTCTTTTTGCTGACAACCTTAAGCTATACCGCACTATTAGGAGTGTTGAAGATTGTGTTTTGCTTAACGATGACTTAGGAAAACTGGCTGATTGGTGTCGTATAAATAATCTCCATTTGAATGTTTCAAAATGCCAAGTTATGTCCTGTTTCCGTAAAACTCTACCTGTTCAGTTTAAATATCAGATTAATAATTCTGACCTGGAATGTGTTACTCAAAAAAAAGATTTGGGGGTAATATTAGATACTAAGCTTTCATTTTTACCTCATATTAATTATATAATAAATAAATCTAACCAAATGCTAGTGTTTATTATCAGAAATACAAAGGAATTCACCGATTCATACTCACTCAAATCTCTTTTTAACTCTTTGGTTCGATCTGGACTGGAGTATTGCTGTACGGTTTGGAACTCTTGCTACAAAAACTCGATAGTGAGAATCGAAAAAATCCAAAGAAAATTTACTAGATATACGTTCTATAAACTAAATTGGAGAATCGATACTCCCTCATACAAAACCAGGTGTTTGTTATTTGGCATGCAAAGTCTAGAAAATCGACGTACTTATTTTGGGATAATGCTTGTTAGAGATTTACTATAGCATACCACATAAAATGCTCTCCTTTACTTTTGTTAATTACCTTACGCGTTCCGAGTAGAACATCTCGTAATAACTGTGTGTTTCATGAGCAAATTCATCGAACGAATTATGCTCGTAATGAATCAATTGCTCGTTGCATCAGAGTAGCCAACTCAGTTTGCAGTAGATTAGATTTCTTCGATAATTGTAGTAGAGATTCTTTTAGACAGTACGTATTTAATGTATTAAACATGCCACCATTTAGTTAACTTAAAGTTCAATTAAAATTCAAATTCCTATTTTATCAATACTATTGTTAGTCTAATTCTTAAGTAGTCTGTAAGTGAATATTGTTCTCTGATTGACGAAAATAAATAAATAAACATAAACATAAACAAGTGCATGGGTATGAGATACCACGAATTCCGACATCGCCGATCAGATACTGAGGGAAGTTTCAACAATGCAAAACTATTTTCGCAGTTGACCACCAGAACTTGAGCCGATCGGGTCTCCTCTACCCTATCACCAAGTCTACCGTCATTTTCAAATTCTGTGGGGCACTCAATTTCCAACAAAAGAGTGACATCTTTTGTTTTGAGCCCTTGTTAATAAAAAGGTCCTACTCATTAAGAACCTATCGGTCAATGCCAAATTTTCAAATGCGACCCAAATTAATTGGCCTACAAACTATGTCGTTATGTTCTTGGCAAAAATAAAATCGAATCAAATTTTTAAAAATTGGAAATTATTTCATGAAACCAGTTGGAGAGGAACTCCTATAGTCATATTCAAACAAGCAAGTCCAATCAGGTAATTGGTTATAAAATCATCACGTGTCAATTTCAAACCGCCCTAAGCCCATCGTAAGCCACAACCAACTGAACAACCACTATAAACAGGAAACTCTGATATATTAGCAATGTTTTCGTTTCAGTGTAAATGGATTTTGCGTTATTATGTCTCCCATATCCAGTGTCCATGTCCCAATGTCCGCAACAAAACGACGACTACACGACGGCGACGACCCAATGCGGCACCGGCAATAGCAATGGCAATTGGCAATAACACCGGCACCCAAACATCTCACAGTTCCCAAGCGCGGGTAAGCCAGATTCCCTCAAGTTCACGTATTACATAAATAAACGAAATCACACAAATCCTGAAGCATATACAGCATACACTATAAACCCCACAGCCCATCAACCGGCAAAACCCGTAGGATTGGGATGTCTTCGTAAAAAGTTATTATTGTTTCGGCCATGTTGTGTGCGCCTTTGCGCAAGGGCGATGTTCCTTTTCTGTATTGTATCGTCTGGCGTCGCTCGCCGTCCCATCATTCCCGCATGTATCTTTTGCGGGGCCAGTTCCTAAGACAATATATCCGGCGCGGTACCTTGACATGGCCGCATGTTGATCAGGCCAAAACAACAAAGTCGGTCTCCATTTGGTCGATCATTGGATTAATAATTTTAGCTCTCATGCCGATTTCTTAAATCGGGTGCTGCGCTAGCTCGTAATCATCGCCAAGCGGCACACAACAACAAAATATAGCAACGAGGACGATGAGATGACAACGACATCATCATGGGGGCATCACGGTGCAGTCCGGTCTTGAGATGCCGATTGCCAATGCCATTGGCCACTGGCACTCTTCTTCTGGTGATAATGTGGTTTCCTTGAATGCTTCATGTAAATTATGACCGCGTTTTGTCCAACTGCGGCCTCTGCATGATGCGCGACCGTATGTGTATATGTATACGAGACACGATTTTATGGTCATATTGGGTGCAGATAAGGTTTCAGTTTCGGCATCTGCGCTTTTCATACTTTAACTAAAGTTGTAAGAATTCGATTGGTTGCCAATATCATGTTTTGATATTGTTTTCTGGATTATTTTTCTGTTTGTTTTTTAATCCTTTTTTTATTTGTTTATTTTGCAGAAATGATATTGGAACTGTTTTGGGGCCGATTGCAGTGGCAAAGGATGCAAGTTTGGTCATAATATCGAATGGACGGACATGCACCACATGTGGGAAGAGCCAAAGCAAGGCTGATATGTAAATGAGTCGCGTAGTGAAAACCTACGGTGGCACATACGCAAAGAATTTCTTTTTTGTTTGCAATTTATTTGGGAGGAAATTAAGGAGCCACTTTGACCGTTTAAACATAACTTTTAATTGTTAGTAAGGAGAATGTGGGCAGTAACTGATCAAAAAGTGCGCTTACTTGTTCTATGAGAATGCTTTGTTTTGTATAATTTGTATTTCAAAAACTTTCAACTTTACCGTCTGTGAAGGTAAAGAGTTTCTTGAAAACAACCCATTAGAAATTTTAAGGACCTGATATCACATTTGTAGTGCGCTTCTACGCTAGGAGGCTGTCAAGTTAGTTCTTCCCAATTTTAAATTGATTGTAGTTGGTCTCCATAATCATTCCTAAGAGTCTGTCTCATTTCTGACACCTTTTGTCAAAGGAGTACACTCAAAAGTAAGGATCTGATCATAATTCTCCTTTCATCCCCAAGTGTTTTTCATTTTTTCAGAAAAGAATTTCTCAGGCGGAAAGACCTCACACTTAGCCACTTTGAATTAAAGTAATGACTTCTTCACGCTCGTCAATTTTGATCCATCATCATTTTCCATCATTACCTCTCCATTTATCGGGCGATGAACAACCAATTAATTGAACTCGTTGCGCACATGTGTCACACACGCTGAATCGATTAAAGTTTCATTAGATCGTCCCACCCTTGGCATGGTGTAATAGAAATGAGATATCTAACATGCGGTGATTCCAAACAATTCCCACACTGATCTCAACAAATACTGGTCTATCAAGGTGGTCACTTTTGGTGACGCGACTACTTTAAATCCACTCAAAAAGTGAGAAAATTCATTAAAAAAAATAAATTCCTCTCCACCGTCAATGAACAGTCTATAAGACTCTTAAAAAGCCATGTCTAATGAATTGGAACTCCAAGACACTAAGTCATCCATACCGACAGGAAAAAACCACAGTGCCGAGTCAAGTCGAAGTAGTTTTTTTTTGTCACAACACATGACTTCTTCATGACGTAAATGACAAATGATTTTGATTGATTGCTAGTTCGACTAAAGCCGGCTTTGACTTCTTTAGCCTTCCACACTACCAGATCTATTGTTTGTCTTGTCACGGCAGAATGTCTACCGTTGTGACGCTGACGATTGCTCTGGGGAATGTCATTAGGGATGAATGTCCACCAAAGTTAAGGTGCGCATATTGTTTGGTGTTACGACAACGCGACGCGACGATGCTTAATGTTCTACCAGCAAAGTAAAGGCACCTATATTAAGCAGCAGCAGCCAAATGTAAAGATGATCGCAGCCACCGAACAGTGGGAGAAGATTACGATGACTGCCGCTGGTGTATAAACAATACGCAGTGTAAGATGACATTTGAAAGATTGCTGGACATTGTTTGAAAATGGTCTTTCTCGTTATGTGTCCAAACGGAACGAACAAATGACTTGCTTTGATCTTTTTGGATTTCCATTCATTAGGCTTGCAATTATAGAAAAAAGGGGACAACGCGCGTATTACTCACCTGAATGGAAGTTGGAAGCTGCGACCGACGTGTATTTTGTGAGTATGATGTCATTGAAGTTGTTATATTTAGATTTTTAAACAAAACAAAGAGTTTAAAGTAGCTTTTTTAGAAAGTTTTTTCTGTAGGTACTTGGTTCTCTATTGCTTTGGTGCTCAACAAATAGCGGTATTCATCGAAAAAAATAAAGCAACGACTTAAAAACCCCTTCCGGGTATCTGCCTTTGTGTTTGTGATCATCGGCAATGTCCGTGATTGTACATGAGAACTAAATCAAACGGTATAGTTTTAAAGGACATGTGTGCTACACGCGGCAAACGTTACGATGGACATACTTAGTTCACATCGACTCGTACTAACTGAAAATCTTCTTATTTCCGTTGTGGTGTTGATTGCGCAATAGTTAGCAGGTCTGCTTGTTTTTAGCAACTTTTTCCTGTTGATAATTATGTAGGATATAATAAACGTTGAAAATTTTATCAGAACCGTTACACCAATTTTTTTAATTATTGTAACATATCACATCGAGGGCTTTCCAGCAGCTTCGACCTTCGAATAGGGTATAGAGCTTTTATATAGCAGCTGTTATAAAGCATTACCCAACCATAATATGAATAGACGACTGTCTCCTCCTGATATATTTCTGCGCACACTCAATCACTCACAAGTCACAAGCAACGCATTCAATTAGATGCACAATTATAGTGATGCCACTTTGTTTTATCGATTGAACTTTGGGATTTCGTTTAGAGAATTTAGAAGAATAATTTAGAATTTAGAGACTTATGAATGTGCTCAAGAGTCGTCGCTCATCAGTTGGTTTTCAATAATTAGTTCCCTTTTTTAGAGAAATAGTTTGGTTTTGATTTTGAATAATTTTTTTTGTTGAAGGGCACGTCAGGTAATTTTTGAGGAAAACAAGAAAAGAAACATCAAAATATTAAAAACAAATTTAATACTCGTGAAATATAAGAACCGTAGCTAGTTAAAATACTTACAAAATGGGAGACTTAGTAAACTTAACTTTTTTTTTAGAAAATACTTAGCTGTTGAGATCCTCCTCTACGGTATAATCTAATGTGGAATAGAGAACATTATATGGAGCTTGTTATTAAATTTATGAAAAAATTGTAAATCATCACTGATTCGTCTAAATGTGAGTGGGTATGAAGTATGAAGTCGAATACGATTCTTATAAGAAGGAAGGTTTAAAGGATCCAAGGAATACCTTTGAGAGAAGAACGTGTATGAACCTGTGTTCAAGATTTATTAATTTCATAAAATGGTGACCACACATGAGAAGAATACTCTACAGTATCGATTGGGATTTGGGACGAACATAGCAGATTTTTAGATAAAATTTAAGAAAATGGTCACTAAATTACTTTTCCAATCGCTTAATTCAGACAAGAATTGAATTTGCTTTATTAATAATGAAGTTGAGTTGCTCATTGAATTCAATTGAATTCAAGATGAATACCAAAAAGACCACCGAGGTCACGGAATCTAGAAACATGACACAGGGATTGCTGCGATATTGAATATATTCTACAAATCTAGTCTACTTTGACAATGTCATACTTTGGCACTTGGAAGCGTTCAAACTTAGACCGAATATATAAAACACTATATACCAAAACTGTTAATATCACTTTGTAATAAGTTGTAATTAGAAGCATTTGTGATGGTTTTCTAGTTTTAATATCAACAGCAAACATTAAAATGTTTCATTAATCATTTATTGCAACAATAAATAAAATGAAAGAAGTTGAAAGCCGTCAATCTTCTTTGCATAAATTCGTGTTGATGATGGCAGAAAAAATGAATTGCAAAGAAAGATAAACTTTTGCAGACTTCTTGTCCAAGGCTCTGCGGAGCCTTTACTTCTTTCAACGCGGTGTACCCCACGAACGCATCATTGCAAATCATCCAAGTAAGAGAGCTGTTTTCCCTTCAAGATCAAGCAGCTCATAATGCCGGCAAAATGTGAGGAAAAACGAGCTAGAACGGCCCAAGCTAGGTCTTAAGCGGTCGAACGGCTTGATCTCTCTCAACAGAAAACACATTAGTGCGACGATAGGTGTCATTGCAGGGTACTGTCTTATTGGAAGACACGCCGCAAGGTTAGGAGTCGCCTCAAACGATTTTTGTAGAAAATGTTTGGATGAGGAGCAGCAGGAGGTTATTATTACCTACCTTCTCTGTTTATGTCCCGCTTTAGCTCACGAATGACTCTAGAGATCTTACTCACATCGTGCCGTGCATTTCTCTAGCTTCATTGTAATCTCGAAATGGTTCCATTAAGGTGAGGATACATTAGATCCATTGTGGTATCACAATCGGCCAAAGTCGTTAAGTGTGTTAGCCGAGCTTACAGCAAAAAGGATCTTGGAAACGGCTCCACCGATTTTGATGAAATATTGTATGCAAAAAGGGTTTCGGGGAGAAAAAATCAATCTAGCTAGGTTTTGTTTTCAGAAAATGTTGTTTTAACAGTTTTTTTCGGGCAATGAAAATATCGAAACGACGCTTCTTGACATCTATTGGGGAGTATTAATACTATTGACATCCGGGCCGGCAGTTTTAAAGCTTAACATTAGATGGCGTTATTAACGCTAAGTTAAGCTTTAGGTCATCCAGGTACTTATTATTTGAACAGAAAAGGTTAACTCTGCCATGAAGCAACAGACGTATTTTGAAAAGACCCATCATCAGAGGGCAACCACTGAAAGTATCGTAAATTAGAGCTACCTATCAATATAGTTTGGATTTCAAAGTCAGACAACAACAGAAAGACTTCCGACAGCAAATATCAAAAACCGCCACCATCATCTGGTCTTTCATGTGCCGATCTTTACGCTGAACGGAGAATTCTGGGTTTTACTAGGCTTTCCAATAATCGTACACGAGGGTGCAAATCAATTGCAGCGCACCGCAGTTGGTGTGGTATTAAGCTTAAAATAGTTTTTTTTTTTAAGAACAAAACTCAAAAACTTACAGTCTTGCACTTTGGTTATCAAACTGACGAACTGATAACCAACATTATGAGTTTCTATGTTCTCTAATAGCCTTACACCTGCTTAGGTACCGTCATAACAAAGCATGTAGCGGACTTCTTCAGACCCTGGAAGTAATTACAAATTGCTTGACGAAAGACTGCTTCAACATGTAGCTACAGGTAAACTATGCAGTATACAAATCCTACTGCAAGCCATAAATCACTTTGAGTGAAAAATAAAATTCGACTCATATAACAATTCTTGCGGACGTATAGATGGACCAAGTCAAATAGAAACGAAATTTTATTCCTCCGACGACCGCACATGCAAAGACCTTGTGCAAGGAGCAGTGTGATGTTAATGTTTACGGCAAAACATGGGCATAAAAGTCAACGTCAAGGCGTCATCGCATTGGCCGGTAGAATCGTCGCAGGAGCGTCCGTCTTCAGCAGCAGCCGGCGCGGCACAGCGACCGACTTTAAAGCGATATATAGGAAAACGACAACGACAACGACGAGGACGGTCATTCCAACGCACTCAGTTTATTAACCATGTAATTAGGAAACGGATAGGTTTAAATTCGAGATGGCAACTGTTTGGCCATTGGAACAATTGTATTGGGGGCCAGAGGTCCACGACGCCAGTCGTATCTCACTCATACTTTGGGAGTAACTTACGCATACGAATTGTGATCGCTGTGCAGGTGTTCAACGTATACCTTTGAGGTTTCGTTTGGGTTGAGGCTTCGTTTGGGTTCATTTTTACGGGTGACGCGACGGTGAGTGTTGCGAACATTTCTTGGAATACTTCTGAAAGTGTTTCAGAATTTAAGATGAATAACCCGTTTAAATTGTCTTGTCAATAACGATACTTTATGGTTCAGGATCTTTTCAAAGGTCTTTCTGGTATAAAAGAGCAGAAGGAAGGTTAAAGCGTTGAACGTTTTACTTAGCATTGGGAACCGTGAACATCTCGAAATGGTAGGATTGAACTGCTAATTCCCAACATTGTGTTTTTGACATTATATTCTTTATGTGCTGCTATACGTTACATGCTCCTGTCAATTTCCAATGACATTGACAGTGACATTTCCATCCCTGCACGATTATTTCAATGCAATCAAAATGCAGGGCCAATTACTTTACTTGGCACTGACGGCGACACGGTGCCACTTAAATCATTCCTGTACACACACACACACACCAGCGACTAACTTAAATGTCAGTTGTTAATAAAGCTACGGTAAGTAAAGATTTATACCTCATGGCCGCCGGGTGAATTCATATTTCTTTATGGGCTCCAAGGCAAATTGTGTCCACCTTATTCTAACCAACAATGAGAAAGGGTGCAACCGCAATTCCCTGAAACGGGACAGGACAATATCGTGACATATGTCTTGCTCGCTGTTTGGACTCCACACAACACACTACTGCCAATCCTGTTCCAGTATACCAGTACCTGTACAAATCAAGTGAGTTTACGTAATTAATGGCACCGAAATCATTTTGAAAATGACTCCAAAGTAAGGGATGTTCGATATAGACTAGCTAAAGGGGTGGTCTTGGAAAAGGGTGACAGTTAATATTTTCCCTACGTTAGTTGCGCCAATGGAACGAAATTGTTGCGTGTCAAAGTCTCATAATAAATTTATTTATCCAAAGGATGTGCAGAAAGGTTGTTGCTGGACGGTGTAGTTGCAATATATGCAGACGTGTCGGAGCATACCGTCCACAGGAAAGGGTTGCACCCCATATCACAGGTGATGGATTTATTTCAACCCCCATATGGAGAGGGTGCTGATGTGGGGAAGAAGGAGAGGATGTGGGGGAATATTTTAATATTAAATGAGTGGAACACATCAACGTTGGGAATTCAAATAAAAACTATGCATCACTGTCAGTTCAGTATTGGGTGGAATATGTGAAGGGTTTGACCATCCGTCGGGTCCAAGGAAGTGTAACACTTACTTATGCCGCAATAAATCTTAATTTGGAAGTGAATACAATTCCTTCACAGAGGCTTGATTTCGTTTTTCGGGTTCAATTTAGTCGGACATCTTTGGACACGACAAGTTAGAAAGGTGGAGAAGGTAGGGCATTTAGGAGGCAATCAGGACAACTGAAGTAGATGTATTATTTTGGTTTGATCTCATTCATCAATGGCAGAAGAATCTCGATCAGAAAGAAGGGGTTTGATTAGCAATTTTCTAGACTTGAGATGGTAGGTAAATATTTTATGAATTTAATGCTGATTTAGAAGACTTTTGTGCGTAGTCTTTTGTTTCCCATTGTTTCCCATTGATGAACAAAAAAAAAAAGTCAAAATTTTGTGCTCGCTTATGTTAGGCTAATTTGTAGCTAAACGTCACATCCCATGCTGTCCTGCAATTTTAATTTAAAGGAGTTGAACAGAGAAAATGTTATTTTGTCCCCCTTTTTTCAAACCATGTCTTTAGCTCTGTTTTGAGAGATAAGTAAGAATCTCTTTCATGGGCCATTTAGTGGAGTATCTCGCTCAATTTTTTTTATATCCAAGTTGAGTGTTTGTGGTAACACCAACAAAAGTTTTTGGAATGAAATTTTAGCTAAAATGAAGCACTTACCGCGCCTGCTGTATGCATTACGAAAGTTTGTGCACAAACTCAGCTCAGCATTTCATGCACTATAGTCTGAGCAGAATTCTGCATAAGCTCTCGAATTATTCGCTAGCCTTTAAGTATCCACAAAATATGTGCAGCATTGGTCTTGTTCGTTAAGTGTCAAGAGTAAGAAGATGATCACTTGAGGTTATCCAAAACGTATGTGGGGAACCATTTCTTAAAGATCAAATTGTGATTTAATCATAGCAATTATATCGTGTAGGAAAGTTTTTACTTTCTTTATTCTAGAAATGAAATCAAATCAATTAGAAAAATTCTATCTTCGATATTAACTCTTGGTGGTCTTTTTTTTATGTGAGCAGGTCAAAAAATATACTAAATCTGAACAGTTAGTTGAAGAGCTATAACATTTTGAACATACACTAGTGTAAATTCTTCAAAAAATCTATTTTTTTAGGCTCCAGAAATTCTTTGGACCTTTTAGAATGCGGGGAAAAACATTTCATACCTTAAAGTTTTTTTTTTTCTAGTAATTTCGAGCTCCTTCGCGTCGTTCATATGTCTATAATGCCTTTCAAAACTTTAGATTCGTTTTCCTCGAAAAGCGATTTTTCAAAACGACACGCAGCATAACTCCCACAATTTTCGTTCTTTTCATTCGAATTTGTTAAAATATCTTGAAAATAAGATTTGAAAGAGAAATCCGTAGGGGATTTTTGATAATTTAATTTAATCATTATTTATTAATAATAATAATAATTATATTCTTACATTTACATTTACATGAAACCTACTCCACACATAAATCTGCGGAGTAGGGGGGGTTGCAGCCGGGCGACAAAGACCATTTGGCTGATACACCACAAGACTAACTACACAAATACTTACATAGAACAAATAACACATGACAACAGCACGCAGTAGTTACGGACGGTCCCCCATCTTGTCACAAACAGCGCTCATTCCGATTTAATTACGGCGTTCTAATGGGAACCGACTCTTTTCGGTTGACAAGGCCGTTGTCTAATTATATTCTTTTTCTTGAAAATTTAGCGATTTAATTCAAATACTTACCAATCACAAAAAGATCAATATTTTTAAAATCCCCTACGCAATTTCTGTAGCTATAAGCTAAGCATGTACAATAAGTGGTTTTTTTTTTACATATACATGGCTGTTCTGATTTTCGTACGGATTCAAAACGAAAACCGAAATTGAATCCGTACGGATTTAAAAAGTGTGTTCTTATTTCCGAACGGATTCACTACTGGTTTTTTGTCACAAAAACGTGTTGGAAATTAAATTTTTGTGTTCATTGCAACTGTTTACAGTTTTAGTGCATGTTAGTGCTAATATAGTTTATTATTTTTCATTTCTAGCAATAAATAATGTTCTACAGAATTCATTAACCGGATTCAATTCCGCTAACAAAATGATAAGCGAATTGAAAACGTACAAATTCGGAATTGGGAACCGCAAAAATTCTAAAACGGGAGGATATGGTATCCGAACGAAGATCAGAACAGGGGTCATAGATTCAAATTTTTAGCAGCTTCACTGCGTGCCGCAGAGCGCCTCAAATTCTACGTGTCTGGCGAAAATAGTTGTGGTGCTGTCATTTTTGAATATTTTTTTTTAGAATAATATACATTTTGTTACTTAAATATACGCTAAATAATTTCTTCCAAAAATATAACTTTACTTCCACAAAAAAAAAAAAAAATGACAATGTTAGGTACTCGTTAAATTAAGATTTACCAACTTTTTTGAAACTTGGTCAAAATACATTCGGTAAAAAATTTAACGATTTCCTAATAGAAAAAAAACTAGCAAGAACTCTAAAACAAACTAAGAAACTTGGGGAAAACTTCGTGGAAAATAAAAGCTTAAAATATTTTTGTGATCTAAGAGGTGTGTTTGTGTTAGCTCTTTTTATAAAAAAAATAACCACATCGAATTTTCAATTTTTCGTCCTTTAGATTTTTCGATCTTTTGATCTTTACGCCATTCGATCCTTTGGACTTCCGAACAATTGATATCTCAATCTTCCAATAACTAGAAACCTCGATCTTCCGATCTTACAATCTTCTGATATTCTGATCTTTCAGTCTTTCCATCCCTTAATATTTCAATCGTTCGATCTTTCGAATTTTTTATTTTTCGAACCTTGAATCCCTCGATTATTCAATGATGCGATGTCTCTATTTTTCGATCCCTCGATATTTCAATCTTTCGACTTTTTTTGTTTGCTCCTTCTTGTTTTTGCTCTTTCTATCTTTTGATCCCTCGATCTTTTGATCTTTCCATCTGTCCGTTTTAAGATCCACTGATTACTCGATCTTTAGACATTTAAGTTTCAATTCTTCAATTCCCTTCTTATGCGACTTTTTTCTTGTCTTGACCCAAATCCATTCGTCCTGAGCTTTTGTCGCACCGTAAACAAAACACCCTGTATGCATATGAAGCTTGGTTTCGATTAAAAATTACATTTCTTATCAAAAAAAAGCCTTCTTATTGGGTGTATTTAAGTTTTCAGTGTGTGTTGCCAGGTATTTATATTGGTCCCACATATAAAACCTTATGTATTTAGAAAGAGGACACTTCTAGTCATTTTTTAATGGCAAACTTTCTACTTACTTTTGTAGAAAAAATTTTAGTGTTTGTTAAAACCCTAAATCAAAAAACAAGAAAATTTAACAAAACCGATTTATCTTACCTCTTGTTGATTTTGAAAATTGTAAAATAATTTTTATTATTTTCTATAGATCTTCAGCTTTCACTTGACATGTAGTACGTAAGAATGGATGATCGAATTTAATTTAATTATGCTGTTATATGCCGAATAATCTCTCTAAACTTTTTCGTTCTATTGAGGCTACGAGCGATCTGCAATTGGGTACCAATGCCGAAGGCAGATCAAATTTGATACAATTCCGGGAACAATTCAAGCACTTAAGGCCAATATCATTCAAACAATTTGTGAGCTCGATATCTTCGACAAATTGGAGTGACTTTTGAAGAGTTTGATGCACTCTCTGACTCCATTTCAAGAATTGTTTCCCACTGAAATCACTGTTGCGGGTTATTTTAATGTATAAAATTGTGAATGGCTTCGAAATTCTGGGCAGAAAACATCCGAAGGTATGTATATTGAGATCTTCGCTGGATTTAATCATTTAACTCAGCTGGTTGATGAGCCCATTCGGGTTCCAGATATTGTACGCCATGCGGCCAACACTCTTGACTTATTTCTCACTTTTCATCCCAAAAAATACAGGGTTAAAGTATCAACGCCCCTAGGCAAATCGGACCATTGTGTCATATCGGTATATATTTTACGTATTCCGTCACGACAAAGAAAGATAAAGTCCCTGAAAGAATTGGGCCAATTGGGACGACCTGAATAATTTCTTTCGAAATTTCGAAATTCCGACGGGGAAACGTTGATGCATCGGCTAATATGATATCACTGAACTAAAAGGTATTATCCCCAAAGAGAATATGTGGTTCGAATCGAGGCTGTTAGGGATAGAGAAAGAAGTTTACGAGTTTATAAAGATAACCCTACAGTATAAAACCGAAATTTGTTCAAAAAGGCCAGAAATATCTGTAATGCTCATATACAAAAGACCAAGTTTCTGGATGACCAAAAAGTAAGGCAAAAAGTACTCTTGTGTCCAAAAGGAAGAAAAAACTTTTGGTCTTTTATAAAGAACAATGAGAATTCGACCACGTCATCAGTTCCAACGCTCACTTTCAATGACTCTCCGTTTCTCAGCTCCATCGATAAAGCCAGTTTGCTGGCGGCTCAATTTGCTGTTAACTCAATATTTTCTGATAGCATATTGGCCAATTCTGGGCTAAGATACAAACCTCTATAAAGACAACAAATCACGAATGTTTTCGGTACCAAAAGCCAGACCATCTTTCAAAATTTACCTACTCATAGGAAAGTGAACATTCTTACACATTCTTTGAATTTTTAGAAAACTCCTGCAAATTGCCTCCCCCTTCCCTAAAAAATAAACTAATTGTAAAGATATTGAGCGTTTATTGTGCATTACATCGTCGATAGTCATGAAACACATTAAACGTTACCTCAACCAACATGGAAGTATTTAATTTAATTGCACGAGGAAATAGCCCGTCTTGTTGTATTTAAATCGAAGTTAATTAATCCGCAGCCAAACCACTAATCCAAAGCCAAAGGGGGCGGCACACGGTATTCCAGCCAACATGGATTTTTTTGGTTTTAAATGGCCTCCTTTCGCACAGGCAGGTAAATCTGAACAATTAACCACTTTTAAGTGCAGCAGTCCTCATTCCTCAAAATAGAAGCTCTTTTTACAGTGGGAACTGCTTCGCTGTTCGAAATTGTGTTGGCTCCTGGTTGCTTCATTCGACCAACGTAAGAATGTTTCCATTTGCTCGTAAAAATCAGTCGAGCTAAATTAGTGCTCCAACTTTCAAGAGATGTGCATCCAGCAATGTCCATCAAATCTGACACACCGAGTTCATCTCGTTGTCGTCCATTTTCCAACCAACAAAAGCGAACCCAACGATATAAATGTGTCCAAGAAGGGACTCCTTTCAAAATGTCATCCACCACGTATATATTCATCCACCGAATTCCTTCAACCATATATACACAGTCCAGTCCTAACTCCACACACAAACGTGTGGTCATTAAATTTGGATTAACGAAACGAAAGGCTAAGACAAGAAGATCATCTCCCCCTGCCCGAGGCAGAGAAGGACAAACCATGGCCAAGTGGGAGGAAATGAAAGACAAAATCACGTAATTTGTTAAACGAGTAGGCGTGCCTCGCTCATTACACAGCTCCTAGGGCATAGTGTTGCACAGTCGAATACAAAACCGCAAATGTGGATCCATCTCGAGAATCACATTCTGGTCGTCACGTCGCGTCGCATCGTCGATTCCCACTCGACTCGACTCGAGAAAGGAACACAACGCACAACGCATAGAGGCCCTATGATTAAAATTTGACATTCTTGGGTTCCTTTCTGAGATTAGAAGGCAACTCCGCCTGGTGATTATATTGCCCGGTACCTATACTGCTGTCCAGAGAGTGGTCGATGTTATGGTGACTTTGGCGCTGCTCCGGCATATGTCGACTGATAAATGACTTCTTGTTCTTTTTTCGAGCAAAATGTTAGGGAGTTCTGTTTCAAGCCGCAGTGATTGTTTTTCGGTTTTCATTGTGTGGTGTATCTGTGATGGCACAACAAAATATGTATATCTTTTCCTCTCTTCGCTTCTATGCCGCGCAGATGAAGATTAATAATTTGTTTTTGGAGTTTGATTTCATGGTTTAATTTTGTGATTAATTTTTTGTAATTATTAACTTTTTTTTTTTTGTTTTTGTTTTGAGAGACAGAGAGGAAATGAGAAATTAGATTTTGTAAACTTGGGAGTTTGTGAAAGGAAATTGTGAATTAATTGGTGGGACGGCTTACCATGACAAATTTTTTGACGCAGCTTTAGGGTTCAAGGCAAATATTTTGGGGAAAATTTATGTGAGAAAGTCATTGGGAGAGAGGCGCATCATAATAAATTTAAATTTAATAAAGAATAAACAAAAGCTTATGCCAAGAGATGGCAGCATCTCCTTAAAAGTATACACGGAGTGGAGGAAACTCTTGCTGTTCTTCTTACATGTCGGCGTTACTGACATCGTGATTTTAAAATGTAAACTGCATTATTTTAAGGTGAGAATTAAACTGTCTCTTCAAAAAAGTAAATAAATAGGGTGGCAGAACAAGGCTGGGGAGCCTCAGACCCATCGCACTTCACGGATTTACAATAATTGCCGAATACGAACGACTGAGGCGGAACGCGCTTGATTGGGCAGCATAAACTCTTGTACTCTCGGAGGATCGGCAGTTCCTTGCAATAGATAATATCTGTGGAAAATCGTTAGGGGGGTCTCAGAACCACGTCAAGTTTCCAAAGATGACCAGTTTTAGAATGTTCTGGTGATCTTTGTTCTTTTGTTGCAAGCCAATAACTTGGGTACAGAAATGATGGTCTCGCAGGATTCGAGATTAAAAAGGCTGGAGCATGTAGAGCGGAGGAACGTCAACGTTCCAGCTCGGTGAGTTTTCAAAATCAATTGGAAGAAGACTTCAACCGGCTTAGAAGAAAATACTGGACAGAGGTCACCCTCAATCGAAATTATTGGCAAAAGATGCAAGTTGTACGGTAATTTATGCATCTGTCTGTCAGTCCGTATCACCTACAGCCTTTAATCTAAGGCCCACTTACTTGAAACTGTAAAGCTAGGGTAAGTGGGCCAAAATACTGAGAATTCTCGACAAAGCTATGGAAATTTCGGGGCCTAATGCATTTCCTGGAACTTAGATTTTTATGCCGATTCCAAACAACTTAGTGAGAAAGTATTTTCATGATAGTGAATTTTGCTGTGGTACTTGTGGGTGGTGGTTAGCATGTCTGCCTGTTAACCGGTAGGTTCGTGGTTTGAGTCCCAATAGAAGCAGAAATGTTTTTCCACGGGTATCGCCTTTCGCGGGGAATTTGCAAAGTCCTCTGATAGTAAATTCGTTGTCATGAAAAGCTCACTCTATTAGCCGTTCAGAACCGCCAGAAAATCGTGGGTCCCCTCCTTTCTCTCACAAGGCATGGTTGTGAGAAGTGCGCTAGGCCCTGGGGCTCCTCGCTAAATTGTGCCATCCGATTTATTATTATTTTGTATTTTACTTTGAAAGGACTTGCCTAATCCTCGTGAATGGCGATAGCACTGAAAAACAGCTTTTTCCTGTGATGTTTCTGGGATTCATCTCGAAAATCCCACGTAACAGGCAGACATGCCTGACTTTGCGACACGGTCACCTCATGTTAGGCATTTCAATTCGACCAAAGAAGAGAACTCAGACTGGTCACTCAGATTGGAACTTTGGAACTCTTCATTCTATAAAAACATATCTTCTATTCAAATCAGAGAAACCCTCGTCGGGTCCTAAAAATCAGCTTATACATTGGTTATAATAATTGGAAGGAAGCCAAACGCTCAGCTCACCTGTTTCATCGCGAACCACAAATAAATCCACATCAACACCGCGAAGTCGAATGCCCCTTCAACCCGTTTTCCCATCCACTCAATAGAATCCGCCAAAAAAGGAAAAAAAAAATCCAACGATTGTCGAACGTCCGTCGATTTGAATTTATGTTTCCGTTTTTGAAGCTCCGCACAACAGAGAACAGAGTGTCCTCGTTCTCGTCATAAAGACACAGATATATGTCCAAATTTCTGATGAGATCTCGCACGGATAATTCAGATTGAAATAAACGCGAACCGCAATTGATACCCTCGTTTGCTGGCTGATGGCTGCTGCTGCATCACGTTTCACGTGCTCTGTGAATTGTCCCGGAAAAATGTGCACTTTGTGATATGTTTTTTGGTGTCCTGATGGAAAAAATTTAATTTTCCCAACAGATGCACATACAAACACAAATTCCATACTCGTACCTACCTTTAGCTGTATGAATATTCATGGTTATTACTTCTGGCAATTTAGTTGGTGAATTTACGTGGTAGTATAATCGTTAAATTGCTTGTTTACGCGTCGATAATGCGTGCACAAGGAATTTACCATATAGCAAAAGACAAATGAAACAAAAAAAGAGTAGGTACATTGAAGTTTCAACGAAGTATGTATACACACATTTTGTAATATGCAATTTTATTTTTGGCATTTTAATTGAATAAAATTAAATTAAAATTAAAACAAAAGAGAAAAAGGCTGTGCTATTAAAGTTCGATAAGTAAAGTGTGGTAGGAATTTGTTAAATTCATGAAATTTTAAATTTAATTTATATAAAAACATGAAACGATTGGTAGAGAGAGAGCGAGTGAGTATTTTGGAGAACACACTTTTGGTGGAGTGCAGTGGTCAAATTGTGAGTTGTGAGTTGTGACGTCGAAGCCAATTCATTGTTAAAGACCACCTACCAATATCTACCGTCGCGTTGTCTGTAAGACTACGAAGGGGTTCGTGCTATCGTTATAAGCATTTATATGTTGTTTTTATTTTTTTGATCGTGTTAATCCTGGATAAGAAGTTAATCGGAAACTAATCCACAAGCCAAAACCAAAAACAACCCAATCGACAGCAGCTATTTTGAAAAGGCGGATCGGTGTTGATTTATTGCTATCGGATTACAAAATGAATTAAATGATTTCTGGGAAGAGCCACTGTATACGAGTACCTACTGTGGAAGCAAGGACCATTAATTTGGCTGGAGCGGAAAAGTATACCTACATATCTCATATTTGATAACAAAATACCCTGGATTGTTGCTTGGGTAATTATTTACTTTCTTAAGTTAGCATTTATTGTTGCTTAGAGAAAGGATTTGGTTTTTTTTGGACTCAATGTCATACTTTACTCACTTTCCATTAAAGTGTTCAAATATTCAAAATGTATTCTCTGTAATTCTTAAGAACGTGGTGCCCGTGTTGTATTGGTTAGCACTTCTGCCTATACATTCGAGGTTCGAATCCAAATAAAACAAAAAGAAAGTTTTTCACGGGTATCTCTTCTCTTATCGCAAGAATTGGCAAGCCTGCCGAGAGTAAAATACACTGCCGTGGAAAACGCTTTCTAACTTTGCCGTCCGAATTCGGCATAAAATTGTAGGTCCTAAGAATGCGTTAGGCCCAAAGGTTTCTGCCACCCTGTTTATTTATTTATTTGTGTAGGAGAAAATAAAAGTAGTTGGAAGAATTCGGATTCGATTTTACACTTGACATTACATTGGCTGGCCCACAACCAAGATCTTTTCCCAATAAATTTCAGCAAGCGCCCTTTCGAAAACCCGTCAATTCGGAGCGATGATCTAACAACATTCATGCCAAGGTACAAACAGCGTGGATTGCTCCTTTTCAACTGATCTCCAGCTTGTGACTTGCTTTTTGCTTTCGACCCGAAGTTTTGCTAGTTGGATCAGCCAGGATCTTTTTGAAGAAAGACGCGAAACTTCAAGGGGACGGTCCTGTTCGAACCTCAGTCATGAAAAAAAGTGGAGTACCTAAATGCAAAATTTCTGGAGTAGATTTGGAAAAAAAATGAAAAATTTTGCTTTTTCTGTTAAATAAAATAAGCAAGTTTATGCATAAAGTGATTTTAGCGTACAACTCCCAAGGTCCTATCGTATGACCGTACGGCACAGACTGGAATGTGGCTTCTGTAGCCGAGAGTGTGAGACTCAATCCACGATCACGTTTCTACGCTCCGCTTTGATACTGACATGGACCACTATTGATTGACTGCCTGGAGCTGCTATTTGACCTATTTCTACTATTTTTTTTTTAGGTTTGTGAAAGATCGATGCTATGTCGAGAATTCGGAAATCATTCAAGCACTTATCAGCTTTTGCGAGGAACTGGCCAGCCAAGAGAACTAAATTGCCATAAAAAGCACCATCTCACTTAAATGTTAGAATTTTGCATAAAATTGTAGATCCTTGAAATGCCAACGATTTCCAGTTTTGTTGCACTCCCTTTTCATTTAATTATTTTCAACACAAATTTCAAATCCATGGTTGTCTGGACTCTAGAGAAAAGTTTTTAAGTGAAAAATTGGGGTAAACCAAATTTTCACCTTAAATGTACAAACTCCTTACACATAATAGTAGACAATAGCTCTGGTTGATCTGCAGGTTAATTTACTCCCCTTGGAGACGCAAAGGACACAAGCTGCAAACTATGGTTTTCACTACGGAAAGCACGCCTTAAGCAATTGCCTGACGTTTCAAGCGAAAGAAAAAAAGAGAACAAAAAAAAACTCTTAACTATGTTTATCCTTGACCTCAGTGTTTGGCTCGTTGCCCGTTGCTGATGCCAATTCTGGCAGATGACTTGTTTTAATAATAATTGGTGTTAGCAGGATGACTTTCTGCTTAACTGTTTAACTATTTTTATTCAACAGGTTATATACATTTTACAATTGGTTCTTAATCCTAAGATTACATTACATTTAGAAAAATAATAAATATTTATAATGTTATTAAAACATCTCGGGTTGTTCAGATCCGGTTGTCTTTATGTTGAAGGGGGTTTGTGTGGCCTCTAGCCACGGTGATAAGCTGAGGCTGCTATTGCTTCTTCATCATTGATTGGAATGATTTCTTCGTCCAGTAGTGCCATCATATCTAAGTATCGCGGCTCGGGATGTCTCTCTTCGCTTGTCAAGCTTCTCACCAGTGGATTGGGATGGTTGCTCAGGCTGTTGGTTATTTTCCTTGCAGCGTTCAAAAGGAATCTGTCGATGGGAGCAGGATGACTTTCCATATCAGTTTACCTATATATATATATAGCTATCGGGGAAGGAACTGTAAGTGAGTTGTACTTGGCATGTAAATAATATACTGCTCCGTGCATGATTATTGCTGTTAAGTGGGTTGTATGGCAACATTGTACATTCGTTGTTCACTACTGTCAACTCAGGATATAGATTGTGGTATGAAAAGTATCAGGTACCAAAATCGTACTTAAAGTATCAGGTAGCATGAACGCTTCGTTACAAGCTGCCTTGAAAAGCTCGGCGTTGAGGCCATATATGCGCCTGCTTATATGACTAAAGTTTGCATATAATAAATTGAACTCCTTTTATATTGGAGCACCTCATTGTTCAAGATATTCTGCTAAACTGCGGATTTTGTGCCTTTATAGTCGGTAAGCAGGTGATTCTATCACAACATTTCCTGGCACGGCATAACAGGCATACTTCCATGCCGCTTTTATTTCTTGGTGAAACTTTATGCTTTAATTTCAGAAACAAAATTAAATTAGAAATCTTTCTTCGTAAGCTCTAAACAGCTCCAAAAGTCTTGTTTTTCATCCTTGCTGTTGCAAATGGTTTTTAAACAATTCAAATGACATGAAGAGATTGTCCAATATTGTTGCCGAAACCAAGAGAGGCTTTTTTCAAATCAAATTTTTTCTTTCCGTATGAACAAAATTTTGGTGTATAGGTAACTGTCAAGTAAATTCACAGCCAGAAGGCTACTACTAAACAGTCGATGCCCCACTATTTTCTCGCCCAACCAGAAGAAATTCTCCCACAGTTTGCAAGCATTTAGTATAAAGTCCCAAGCATTCATCATCTCTCTAAACGCAATTAATACTCTTGTGTCACACACTATTCCTATTCAAATCGATACTTCATGCCATGGGTTGCGATCGATTCCCATATACCTACGTTCAGATTGTTTTTTTACGAATACGAATTCACCTATCAATCGATGAACGCTTGAATGACATAACCCCCCGCAATGACAAATGCATTTGCTCCTTCTCAAGCTCCATCTATCCATTTTAAGTCTGTCGGGAACAAATTGAAGAATGGCCCACAACTGCGCGAAGGACACTATATGATCAATCTCACAACCATCCTCGTGATATCTCACCCAAACGATTGCCAAGATTGTTCTTTTTGTCGCATTCACATTGTAAAATGCGCTCGGAGCATATCTGTGGCCAAACATCTCAGGTGAGACTGTCGGCGCAGTCCTCATCTCAAGCCTGTGTGAAGCTATAATAATTTATCACACAGGCACACATCAAAATGAAAATAATAACAAAAAGAAAAACATAATTACTCCAATCGCCAATGACGAGGACCAACATTGGGTTGATGGTTGTGATGATGAAGTGCATATCGGCCCATAGTCTCCTGAGATGAGATGAGACGAGATGAGATGAAATGAAGAAATATATGTATTGTGTCAGATCGAGATGATTGAAGCCGTGGGATGACGACGACATCGCATTGAGGTCACTTTGAAAGTGAATCTCTTGCTGCGTGTTTTTGATTTGGTCGTCCCCCATGGCGCTCCGAACTTCAAAACGAACCACTTTGTTGGAATCGCGCACAGTCATTCCATCAACAGCAAGTTGTATGTAGTGTGCTGGGCGGCTTATGGCAAGTTAGTTTCCTTCCCCTTTGAACAATGGACAAACCGATACAATGGTTATCTTTTGCTGGGAAGAACAAATTGCTTTTCGGTATCTATTAGTTGGAACACGAGGTACGAATGAGATTTTTAATTGTTTTTAAGGCTCTTTGGCTAGATTGAAGTAAAATGCCGCCGCTAGCTGATGGCCAATCGAATACAACACACGAGCAGATATAGTCATGGAGCAGGTCATTCGCTGTTGTGCGGGTCCCCTGCAGAATGACAGACAGGTACATTGCGATCGAATGGGTTGGTGCTTTTCAGTGCTGCCAATTGTTAATAAATCTTGCCTACCTAGAAAAGACATTTCGTGGTCCATTTGTAAAATGAAGTGTAATGTGGGACTCTAACCGATGAACGAGATGATTGTTAGAACGGCATTAGGTCATTCCGTCTATGAATTATTAGAAGATGTATTGGACAAAATTATTCAAATGTTATCTATTCCACAGGGTTATAAAAATCTAAGCCATCAAATTTTTTACAAGCTCCAGCAATTGACGAAGAAGTTCCAAAAGAGGGTGTCTAGTTAGATTTTGTTCTGCAAAAGAAGAAGAAAAAGGCAATATGATTGCTAGTATATCAAAGGACCATTCAACTCAAGCACAAGCGAGACCATTGCAGCGTCAATAGATTGCCTCCGCATTATCAAAACTATAAGAAGTAAGTGTAAGCTAAAAACTGTAAGCTTAAAACTATCGATATTTGGTTTAACAATTTTTGCTGAATCAAAACAAGAAGAAGTAGCAGCCTTAGATTGGAACCTTGTGGAACTTCACTTTTTTTAAAATCTCCCGTACAAATTCCTTAATGCTGAGAAATAAGAGTGGTTATTCTAAGCTATGATCGGCGCATAAGACCCCAAGGCGTTGGTATCTGCAGCTTTATTTATAGTTAGGAAGTCAGAACAACAAAATACTCTGCAATGTCGACAGATCGCTGTTTTCACAGCTGAACTAGAACTAGAAGTGACCACAAAGTGAACTATTGTGGAACTTTAATTTTTGTGAGACTTCAATACAAACATTCAACGGCTGAGAAATAAGGAGAGGGGTTGTTTTGAAACAGGTTCATGGATCGATGCATAGAACCCGTGAGGTAGGTATAAATAATTTCAGATTTTTAGTTATTGAAAAGTTCAGAAAACTGACACCATCGATATGATGTCTTCAGATCGAATTCGCACTATCGAAACTGTGGATAGTTAGTGCTCGGCTACTTAAAAAAAGGGCAAAATCAACGGTTGACGAAATCTTATTTAACAATTCTCTTATGGCATCACTGGCTGTGGACTATGATCGTGGTTGGCCAAAGTATTGCACGATCAATGATCGTATGTTGTATATACGGCGGAATGTATCACGCACCCATCTTCCTCAATATCGACTGCTAACTGACAGCCGTGACAAGTTTGATTTCTCTCCTCCCAGTCTCAGTCTCTGTACACGGTGACTGCTTTTGATTGGTGAGGCATCCGCCTATCTGTGATCGTGTATCTAAAAAAGGTCAGAGATGACATTTCGATGTTATTAATTGCTTTCCAGTATTGAAACCCAGTCGTCGTAAAATCGATTTGTACCAATTTCCGATGCTCCTCTGAGTTATCGATCGTCTAGCGATCAGTCACTGTGAAGTTTTTCTTTATATTCGGCCCCACACCGGGTGGCATATGGTTTGAGAATGGATACTCCAAAATGGACAGGCTACACCCAACCTGTACACTCTCATCGCATAACTCAAACAAATTAAACGCCACTTAAATGAAAACCCTTCCCGTACGACACAAATCACAAAAATTACAACCCCTAACCGCCTCCAACTTCACAGCCCAACCAACAAAAAGAAAATCGTCTCCACTTGAGGCAAGTGCATAGTGAGAATATTTGCATATTTCGGTTGCTGCCACTTGTCCCCAGTCGGCTGAGTCAAGCGCTAAACATGGCACTCTTATAGGCACTTTATAAGAAGCCAACATTTACTACATTTATAAATGAAATCCGCATTCATGACATTTTTCCCCAAACGACTATCACGCGAACAAAGAAAATAAACAACAAAATTCTAGTCTTTTGCTTGGCTTTATTGCCGACTTCCTTTTTGGATAAGAGTTGGAAAATGTGAAAAAGCAAAGGACGCGACGTGGGCGTTTTACATGCATGCATAAATATTTTTCCACTTAATTCTCGTGTCAAAACTTTTCCAGGACATTTAATTTTGAAAGAAAAGGAACATTTTTGCCATCAAGAGGACATGTTGTTGCTTTTGTTGGTGTGAGATAGAAGACTATGCGCGAAGGACATGTGGAGTGTGGAATTATACAAAATAATATATATATATAAAAAATGAGGAATGTAAGTGTCGGAACTCGGAACGTAGTGAAGGGGATAACAAACAACACAAAGGCAATTTAAGAAAATTATAGGCTATCAAAACCGAAGCAATTTCTTTTCCTTAATTTCATTTTCTTTTTTGCATTTGTTTTTGAAGACTGTATACGAGTTCAGGCAGGTAGAGTTAGGATGTTGTAGGTATATGTATGGGCACTCGTTATGGTGAGCAGTATATTGAACGGACTGTCATTAAGCGCCTTAACAATTAAACTATTTTTAACTGGTGTAAAATTGGCTAGATTAACAGAAGGAACAACAGGAAACATGCGGTGTTTTTGCTGAAATAGTTGAAAACAAAAAGAGAAGACATGGAAAGGGATAAGTGACCAAAATAAATTTCTTTAATTCTTATTCAATTTCGTTAGATGTTTATAGGATGTTGAGATAATCCAAGCCTTACTTTAAAATGTCCGCTTTTTCAAATTTTTTGGCTCTGTGACTCTGTGTGCTGTTTTCAAAAGTTTAAAATTCTATTACGTGATTGTGTACACTTTCAAGCAATAATTATATAATCCAAGCCCATCGGCAGAAGTTGTCGTTTTATCCGTTTTCGGAGTGATTATAGACAACATGATTAGAAGAGTGGTTTGGCTTCAACTTGAGAACAACACGCGTCCTTTACATCCAATACCAAGTCCTCTTGTTATGAGTAATAACAACGAAATAGTTGAGGATTTGTTCATAAGGACATTGTGAGCATTCACAAGGTCTGGAAGAGAATTAACTAAATAAAATAAAATAAATAGGGTGGCGCAACAGAGCGATTAGCCCCAGGGCCTAGAGCATTTCTCACAACCATTCCTTGTTAGGGAATGGAGGGGACCTACAGTTTTCTGCCGGTTCCGAACGGCTAATCGAGGAAGCGCTCTACATGGCAAAGAATTTACTAACGGAGGATTTGCCAATTCCTCGCGAAAGTCGATAACCGTGGAAAACCATCATCAATGACAAACGATCTTATATTGCCACCTTTGGAGTTCCAAAAAAATGCATTCTCCAAGTGAAGTGAAGCGAATTTGCTTGCCTCAAAGGCTTATGGCAACTGAAAAGATCATTGAGTGACATTGTAGCTGCTCAGAATCACGTTCAACTATTTTGAGAAAAAAATAATCCATGAATATTGGTGCTTTAACCTAAGACATCTTGAAAATCTTAGTCAGAATACTATACCGGTCATCAATTGTACTAAAAGGTAGCGACCTTTGTTTTGTTATAGCTTTTGAAATCGGCGTATAGAAAAACCAGATGACGCTGAAGCTGATATTGAAAAGGCTGGGGAGCATAAGTTTAGTTTGTCTTCATGCAACGGTGGCATGCCATTCGTGGTTGGGCTCTTAACATATGTGATTGTAAATGGAAGCCTTAAGGCCTCATCGGGGAACCCAACAGACCAAGTACTAAGCACTCCAAGCAAAGCTAGCGTGTGCACGTCAGAAAAGATGATAGAACTTCTCCCTGCGGTGACCAGTTACTCGCTTCTGTTAGTAATTGTCAAAACGCCGCTTTCGTGGTCACGGTTCTGTTCACTACTTCTAATCTAAGCTGCAACACCACCAGGTCTACATTAATTTCAAAGTTTGCATTGTCGAGAGCACCCTATATGTCGATGAAAACTGTGACTCCTTTTTGTCATGTTAACATTCAATTCTGCTGACAAGACTTTAAAGACTGGTCTCACAAGATTTCCAAATTTGGTGAGTATATTGCATCTGAGATGGGAGATATATTTGCAAATTTTCTTTTCTATTTTAAGCAGGAAGTCGGTATCACAGGTGGGTCTAAGGCTCTTGGAAAGTGAGTTGTTTTGCTTGATAATTTCTGGAATCAAAGTTAAAGCCAATCGATTCGGATATAAGCTAGGGCTAGACAGCAGTTGTTCAGTGTGCTGCCCTTGGCGTAGTGTCTACCTGCTGTTACATGAGAGATCGAGGTTCTATTCCCGGAAAAATCCTAATGTTTTCAAGCGGATACTGATTTTCACGATGAATTCCTCCGACCATTTCATGTCATGAAAAGCGCTTTATTATATTAGCCGTTTGAAGTCGGGAAAAACTTTAAGATCCATTTCATTCCCTTTCAAAGTATAGTTGAGGCCCCTGGGCTCCTCACTTTGTTGGGCCATTCTACTTATTTCTACTATAGTAAGAGAAATAGATTGTTGGGATCCAATTTTGGTATAATTTTCTGTGAAACGAGTTTCTAGCACTAGACTAAGCATCTCTGCTTTCGACTCCGATGGGAGCCGTTCGACCCTAGTAAGCTTTCTGGCTTACTCGACGCTTTTACAGAATTCTTTGTATCAGGCACTCTTTGTTTTTTGCGGCGTACCCCACAGGCGGATCACTGTGAAGCAGAAAAGTGGGAGAGTTGTGATCGCTTCAACATCACTACTCGTAACGCCGGAAATGAAAAGAAGAAGAAGGCACTCTTTGTTTTTACTTCCGATTAAGTCAAATTAAGTTTCAAAGAATTGGCATTTCCTCTTGTTTTTTAAATCCTCAAAGTATAAATACAAAATTAAGGATCGGAAGCACATCAGTACTCTTTGTTGAATAGTAAAACTCGATGGGCATGTTGATAGAGTCCTTTGTTCTGTTTTCTATTGCTTTGAGCAGTTTGTCCTTGTAATATACCATCCAGTGAAACACAACAATTTCCTGTTCGCAATTTCACCCTCCAACTCCAACGGTAAACCATCATCTAAACAAAATGCTAATTTTGTACGAAGAATTCATCAATTTTATTGCCTGTGCGATTAGAAGGAGCTCTCCATCACTCACTTCCACTTTGGCATACTAGGTATCAGTGGCGTGGCGTCCATATAACACGATTCCTATCGTCTTACCTTTTAAAATGTGTCCCTTGTTCGTAGAAAAAACCAGCAACATAAGTCTACAACTAAGCAGTCAACAGCCTATCTTTGCCCATACATACAATGTTCTTCAAGCACTTTTAAATTTGCGAGATACACACACAATACACAAAGCATACACAAAACACAAAGCATTGGAAATCGCCGCGCAGAACATATTCTGTGTTTGTCCCTGTCTTTCCTACGATATACTTCTACCCCGGTGCCTCCCTTTTCAATACACGTTCTCTTATTGAAAAAAGTAAGACGATAATTTTCGTCTTACTGCAATTTCAGCTTGGAAAAAATAATACAGTTTTCGCCTTAGAGTAATATACGGCGAATTCGGTTTTGTTGTGCTGTTTTTTTTTTTGGTTCTACTGATCATTGTTTTGAATTATTAGCAGGTTTAAAGTGAATTTCAACCTAAATGACTTAAAGTATGGAAAAATTGGCTTCGATTAATCCACGTTTGGAATTTAAGGTACCTTCTGTTTATTCCTTATTAATTTGTGTAGGAGCCATTTCATATGAAAACGGTCAATCCGAAATGTTGCTATACCTCCGATTTTGCTCAAACTTTGTAGAAATGTTTCTTTGCTATCGAAATACGTAATAGTCAAAGGATTTTTTTTTGTAATTTTCCTCTCCCCTCCAGCCATACTCAAAGAACCGAACATAGCGATTTTATGGGCTTCAGACTTTGCACTCTTAAATAGTCTGTATTCAAGCGATTAGGACGATTAAGGTGTCATTTTAAAGCTGATAAAGCATTCTTTTCAAATCAATCAAAAGGTTTAAGATATTTGAGTTGCTTTAGAAACCTGATTCTTTTGAAATCAACACATTTTATATACATTTTTGCCATTTCTGAAGTAGTCCTGTGCCTAAAATATCAATAGTAAGTCCCTAAAAATTTCCCTAATTAAACCTTACAATAATTACAAAATAAAAAATCCAAAGTTGATCAAAAAACAAATTTTTTTATATGCTTTACAAACATCCCTTTCAAACTTTAAGAGCATTTTTGTGAATGTTGACTGCCAGATATCAACGGGAGTGGGCAGGATTTAAAGGTCCATTCTTCAACTATAAGTCTTAAAAAAGTCTTAAGTATTCAAAATTTCATTTTGTTATTCGCATGTACACTGAAGCTACAGCTGATTAAAAACAAGCTTACAAAAAAAAATTAAAAATTTTTTTGGATAGAACGATATTAAAAAAAGCCATTGAAACTAAGAATTGTGTTTTATTAAAAGAATAAGCTTTTTTTTTATCAGGGAAATTTTTAGGGACTTACTATTGATATTTTAGGCACAGGACTACTTCAAAAATGGCAAAAATGTACATAAAATGTGATGATTTCAAAAGGATCAGGTTTCTAAAGCAACTCAAATATCTTAAACCTTTTGATTGATTTGAAAAGAATGCTTTATCAGCTTTAAAATGACACCTTAATCGTCCTAATCGCTTGAATACAGACTATTTAAGAGTGCAAAGTCTGAAGCCCATAAAATCACTATGTTCGGTTCTTTGAGTATGGCTGGAGGGGAGAGGAAAATTACAAAAAAAAAAAAATCCTTTGACGATTTCGTATTTCGATAGCAAAGAAACATTTCTACAAAGTTTGAGCAAAATCGGAGGTATAGCAACATTTCGGATTGACCGTTTTCATACGGAATGGCTCGTAGGTGATTCATTTTTCTCGACTTACCATTTGAAAATATCCACGCCACGCCACTGCTAGGTATAGCCTCTCTCCTGGTGCAAATCGAAATAAAACGCCAAAAATCCAAATAACAAATTGCGAAACAATTCTGGACAAGAACAATTCACCAATTCCGGTCGTCCTCCCCAAGGCTTTATCAAAGAACAAAGGCACCACCACCAACCTATACAATTCCCCCTGCAAAGGCCCCAAATGCCATCCGTAGCAGGTAGCAAATAGAGTAATTTATTTGACTTGCACGTTGCAGCGGGTTAATTGCAAATAATCACAACTATTGCACCCTCTCTGTCTTGTCCAGGGGGTGGAATGGCCTCTACTTATATTCGAAAGTAAAGGATTCTCTATTCCTTCTTCTTCTAATTTGTTTTGTTTGCGGGGCCACCATATATTCCAACAATATTGATCGGTAAGCAACCTCCAGCAGGAACTCGCGAATAGTGTGCTGCTTATCATCGGGCATACATCTGCAGCAATTGCAACTTGCTGGCGGATGGCCCTCACCGAAAAAAGAAACAAAACAAAAATGAAAATAAAATAAAACAAAATCCGGAAGGAAACACCGAATGTGAATCTCATTTTATGTGAGGAACACACACACACACACTCGCTACAATCCCCAAAAGCAAAGTTTGCGAAGACCCCATTCGCATGACATCGCAGTACAGCGAGGTCCTTCGAACTGGCTGTCCTTTGTGCACCTAGTCTAGTTGCCATAACTGCGCTAGAATTCACATATGCCACCAATAACGGAGAAAGCCAATTTTCCATTACATATCCCATGCCCTCGAGCTAACGGATAAAAGGGTGCTGTTCCGTTGCAAGGATTCCGCTTGCAGTGTTATCAGTGGAAAGTTGCCTTGTTGTTTTTTTTTATTCTGTTTTGTTTCTTTTTTGTTTTAAGCCAAAACAAATTAATGTTCCAACTACATTTTCGCCGGCCCAAGTTCCGGTGCCAATTTCACAGCTAACCCCTTCCCACACACGATGACTCCACATTTGGGCGCCATGTTGCGAAGTACGGTTGAGTTTGTGCAACTAATTCACGACGTCACAAGTACGTGGTGTATAGTTCGTAGGTAGGTACATGGCAATTGGTGGCACGAACGCTTTTCGCCAATTTTACTGTAATTTTTCTGCATGTCACATACATGCACCATGAGAGTAGGTAGTTCGTATCTCTCTCTGTAACGTTCCACATATTAGACGCATTTATATCTATTTTATTACCCTGTAACTTTCCGGTGAGCGATACTTTTGCGAGTTTGTGTGTGTGAGGGGTGCCATAGTGGTGCACACTGGCATCAAAACGACCGGTTGCAGTTTTGCATTTAATTGCACACCCCGATATATGCTCTCTACTCTAACTAGGGAGAGGCTTGTTTGGCTAAAAGCAGTTTAAATTAAATGTTTTGCGATAAGCGCAAATGCAATTGCAATTGGTAACATTTTGTGTGTGGCAAATGTGAAAAGTTTCGCACGCTTAATTTGATTTTTTGATTCAAATCATATAATTAACTAGCGGGCATATATACCAATCTACAGTCTAATGAAAGTCTTTTTTCTAAGAACTGTTTACTGTTTGAGATTTAAATGACATACTATAGCCAATTGTGTATATTTTTGTAGTGGCTAATGGAAGCCTTAAGGATGCTTTATGCAATTACAGTTGCCTTCTCATGAGTGATACCTAAAATGGTGAATTAGTGTGGCTTGTTTTCTGAGAGTTTTGTAGCTGCATCCGTGAGCACAAGTGTATAGTTTAGCTATTTGGTTCAAGGAACTCAATGGATTGCTGTTAAGACTCGATTTGCCCTCAGTGAAGTTGCTTTGTTTTCAGGCACTTCAGACAGTCGGTGCTTTGATCATAAAAGACTTCGGTGTGACTCAAAGACTGATCGACATACCACCGCCCATTTGATTGCAGCCCAAGGCTTAGGATGTCCTACCACTTGTTCTGAGAACTTGTGACAATCTTCAAAAGATTACTCCTCGATCAAACGATGCAAAGCTGAAAAATCTCCTTCCTGATTCAGTTGACAGCAATTACGTGTCCTATCTGTCCAATCCGATGGCTTAAAATTTCCATCGAAACACAATGACCGTAGGACCTAAGCCACCAATGTGTCGTGCGTGAGATAACAACTATGCCATCGTCAGAATCAGAACGGAGTCAGAATAGGGGGCAATCTGGTGTAATTTTCTAAGTTGGTCTACAAAACATCAGCTATAGCATCAAAGTCGTGTTGTTGGGTCATTATATGCGATACATCCTAGAGTCATCCCGCAACCACTTGATCAGATAATTTCGTGGATAAACTCGAAAGCCAATTTTGAAATCCAAAGTGGTGAGCGGAGAGCGGAGAGCTCACCATGTCGCATGTCGCGCAATGATCTCCCACCGACCCGCGTCCACCACGTAAATAACATCAACGCCCCTAAATTGTATCTCATTTAATATGTCTTTTTTTATTTCAGTTTTTTCTTCTTAGACGTAGTCGTAGTCGTAGTCGTCGCTGTCTGAGCCTGACTTACTGTTTAGTGTTTACACAGACTCTGTATACAGGGAATGAGAATATTGCACACCGAATGCGGAGATGACGAGAAACAGCGATTTCTAGAATGACTACTTTTTCTTTTTTGGTTTGATAATCACTGTGAGTCGTCCCAGAGGGTGATCTTCGAGCTTGAATGTTGAGTTGCTTATTCTAGATGATGCCACATTGGGACATTGCCCTGAGATTGATTCCTGATTCCCGGTGCTATATGTACCAACTAAGTGTATATGTATATATGATGTGCGGGGGAAAAGGTAATGGCGCGCAAAACAGAATGCGTTCCAGTAAAGTAGCATGAAACAGGCACAGCCACTCGATAGCCTTTTCTATTGCAGCGTACTGTATATACCGACCCATCCCATTATATGAGGACGGGAGTATGAAATTACATGAAACTATGCGATTCTGCAGCCTGATTTGAGATGACTCTAATTACAGAGTGTGTGCGCACTTGAGAGCCGGTAGGACTTCACATATACTACACCACTTCTTTACCATGACAGCAGTAGGTCTTCTTTTGCGGTTCAAGTGCATATGCTATGGCATTCGGAAGCTTTAACATTCTTGGAATGATGGTCGTTTGAGTGCATAGAGCTGGTATGGAACAAAAAAAAAAAAAAAACAGAATTAGTCGTGCTCTGACATGCCCCCAAAACCTATATCATATCCAATTTATGTGCAGATGATATTAAGTTTAATGTTTTTGCATTCAAGGTGGAGTTTTACAGTGTGGGCTGCAAGAAGGACTAAGTCACGTTGTAAGTGTTGAAAAATTTAATTTTTAAATGCTAAACAGCAGGGGCAGCATTGATATTAGTCCCAGTTGCAGAAGTTGGAAATTATCTACCGAGAAATAAGAAACCAATGAAGATCACCATGTTAGTAGTTATCAATGAAGATCACTTGAAGTAAATGAGTGTAAATAACTTAAGATAGTTGAAAACAATTTTAAACATCTGCAGGACGCAGAAAAATACGAGAGCATTTGACACAACAGAAGGAATTTAAGATTGCTTTGTTTAATTGAAGATAATTATGGCTACCTAATTATTGGGGTTCTTGAAATGCGTTTGATACCGAGGTTTCCATAGCTTTTTATTTTACCCAGTTATCAGGGTGACGTGAAGCATCAGAAGGGTCTGGTTTAACTAAATCCTGATAAGACCATTTGAACACACACTAAGATAACAGGCCTTCTTTTTAACAGCGCTATGAGCATTGTAAGATTTTCAGAGAGAAAGAGACAGTTCTTCCAATTGTCTGCAGTACACTAGTGATTCGCCTGTGGGGTTATGCCAGAGTAACTGAAACACAAAACCTGTGGCTTAAAGCAACAGAGGATCAAATGATCGTTTATGGCAAAGCATTCGAATCATCTCATTCAGTAAAATGAAACCAAGATCAAATAACAGTATTTGGGCTTCTTCAACAGCTCTATAAGTGTTGTTGTAAGATCTCAAAGAGATCAAAGCTCGTCTGCAGTAAACTAGTGATCCGAGGTCTCGAGAAAAGTGATCATTTAAAGTTTACCAAAACCAAAAGGTTAAGAACTCTTAAACGTTTTGACGATCACTTTTCGAAGCAAACAAATTGGTTTCAAGAACTTCGATCACTAAAAGCTTAACTCGACGTGGAAAGACTGGCAGGAATTGCAAAACCAAAAGATTAAGGACAGATATACGATTTGAGGATCACTTTTCAAAGCAAAAAAAAATTAGCTTTAAGTACTGCGAACTTTTAAAGTTTTACTTGACAGAGAAGAATTGACGAAGATCGCATGAGAAATTAAGTAGAACTTATGATTACTAGCTAAAAATAACTGAAACCATTTCCAGAGGAAACAATTATTTTTGATCACTCGGCTGAAATAAAAATCACTTCTGGTAACTCTGGAAGTCGTTTTTTTTTTTTTTTTTTGAGGTGGATGATCTCAACTTGCTACTGACCAACTTTTTGAATCAGTATAGGCAACTTGACCTTGACTTCTGCTACCCAAGATCTGGTGCTGTTTTTTGACACACTATGGACTTCAGCATAGTTAGCAAGTAGGTACCTCTAAAGCTTCCCACGCTACTGCCTGAGTTAATTGGATTGCATTCCATGGATCGTAAAGCAATCGATTCAAGTGGTCATATTTTCAAGTTTCAGCTGAACCTATGGTTAGTTATGTCCGTAGGAGAAGAATCTATTTGGAGATGCGGTTAAGTAAAAAGTCTCCTGACTTTTTGACAAACGTTTGATCCATCCTTGGGAGTGCAGGTATGACACTCCAAGTGCTGCATGCAGCATGTAACTGTATGCAGATCTATAACGAAACGTGGAAAAGTCGAAAAGTCTTAAAGCTAACCGAGTTGTGTTTGCATGGTTTGGCCAGCATTACAATGAAAGTCCCCGTTACACCAACGGATCGAGGACTGAAATCAAATCGAATCGGAATTTATTAGAATAGAATTTTAATGTTTTTAACAACGAACATAAACCTGTATAGTTTCGGTTCGTTCCAGGGATCGGTTAATAGAGAGATCCTGTTTTGGTTTGATCTGACACTATTTTGATTTGAAATGTATTTCAACACTCAGTGCAAATTGGGTCTACTCTACTATCCTGCCCAAAAACTTTAAGGAACGTTGATGAGGTATGGAGAGGAAAATTTCCCGCTTTTTTTTGGTTTTTCCTAAAATGTCCCAGCTTTTCTCCACTCTCTCATCCTCATTCAGTATCCTATGCGAGGACATATATTCGAGTTTGAGTGTGTCTGCATTGGCCTACCTAGTTGGCCTTGAGTTCTTTAGTATTTCTTCTCCATAAGATGGTAAATACTGCACCTTCTTGCATATGATATCTAAAGAGACTACACTTTACATCCGAAACGTAATTAAAAACCGATTCTGCCCGACATCACTTGTATCCCATAAGTCACAATGTTCCGGACAAGTCACAACTTTCTACTCAATACTCAAATTGTTATATGGCCATCAGCAGGAAACAACGTTGTGACTTGTGACATTCGAAAAGAATCGGTCTGTTAAAATTGTTTCATAGTACCTAGTTATTCTGATCTCGTCTTCATCCGATATTGACAGGAATCTGTTAATATCATTTACCGATTGAGAAGTTTGATTCTCAGAAATATTCAATGTCTTTTCACGGATATCGGCTTTTGAGGAATTGGCAAGCCCTGGGAGAGCAATTACACTGCCTTGAAAACGCTTTCTTACTTAGCCGGTCTTAACCAACTCAAAATTGTAGTTCCTTAAATGCGTTTGGCTCCGAGGTTCCCAGAGCCTTGCTCTACCACCCAGAACGGGGTGGCTTGCATTTGCACTAGATGCGACAAAAGCTAAGGACGAATAGGTTTGGTCAAGACGAGAAAAAAACGTACTACATACTTTAGCATTTTTCAAAGCTTTGTTCTTCAGTTAACATTTTAGCATGTTATTTTAAGGAACAGTTTTTGAATAGAAAAGTCTCAAAGTCAAAATTTTGGAAAAGATTTTAATTCTTTTCTTTAAATAAAAGTTGCAAATTACAAAATTTTGCATTAGTAAAGGACTTTAAACATTAAATGCTCTTATTATTTTTGTGTCAAACACAGAGAACCGAACGAGGGAATCTTTTAAAGTTTTTGAGAAATAAAAAAAATAGAAAAGTTAACAACAATTAAGTTCAAGATTAGATGATTATGAGATCGCTCAATCAAAATTTGCAGGTCTTCATTTATTTTGCTGATAACCCGATCTTTTAAAGCAGGAGCTGTTTTATTAAACAATTGCACATCATCATTAAACGTACATGTGTTATGTAGAATATTTTATTACCTACTATGGCGAGCTTTTATGGACGATAGAAATAACATGGGGTGAAGTAGGGATATCTGTGGGACCCCACTAGTTTTGGTAAAATTCTAGACTGAACGTTTCCCATAATTCCAGATTGTTGTCTCCAGAGTAAATTAAATTGTATCATTTTCGCGGAATGTCAACAGAACTCGAAACAGAACTTGACTGTGTCAAAAGCCGTAGAATATGGTCCATTAGAGTCAAAAGTTTGATTTTATTTCTAACCAAACCTTCCTTAACTTGACCAATGACCTGCTACAATGCAGGCTTACGGCTTATTAGTGAGATTTTTACGTTATTAGTGAGATTTGGCTTTCTTAAGTTCCCAAGGAAAGCAGGATGTTGTTAAAATAGAATTATTATATATTAATATATATTATATAATTATGCGTTTCGTAGGGTGGTGTAAAATGCAAGGATAGTTTAATGAATTTTGCGAATTTAATCCATCGAACACAGAAGCATTTGATGTAACGTGTAGGACTTTTTGAAGTGAAAACTTCTTTAGGCGCGTTTGGCACTTTTGCGATGGGGGTAAAGCATTGAATTCGCGACCGACACCATTTTTGGCTCATCGTATTTCGTATGTAAAGTCGTCATAGCCCAGCGTCTTAGGTTCGATTCCCAGCCATGACTTCCATTTTTTTATTTATTTAAAGTGAAAACATAAATAAAAATTTGTGGCCACGGTTGGGATTCGAACCTGAGACCCTGAGTTTAATAGCCAACGACTCTGCCATTGAGCCAAGAAACACCTTAATTTTGATGCTGCTAAATGACTTAAAAGAATGTAATAGCAACATTACCTAGTAATAATTACTTACCGACTCGGAGAAATACAGAGAAGAAAGAAAGGAATTGAAGGACATAGAAAAATTTATGTAACGCAGAAAAAATAAAAAGCACCAAATATTTTACTACCATTACAATGAAGTGGATGAGTGAAGCTGTAAATTTCCTCATGGCAGAGTAGGAGACGCATTGGTCGATGATTCGAACTTTACAAAAAATTAAAAGAGATCAACAACTCATCGCGATGATTTATAGATGGAATTGAAATGGTTGCATGAAAACCATTACTCAAATATTAATTAATTTCGTTTCTAAACTTAATGCATTGTCCTTTTTTCATTTTATTGTCAAAGTTTACGAGCGCAGTTACCAGATTTGTAGACATTATCGTTAAAAAATTGAATGTATTGATTTTAACAGAATTTCACAACGGTGACGAAGAAATATAGATATTGTGATATTCCAGATTTCAATTTAGTTGCAAGTTTCAGAAGGCACGATCGTTCAGCAGCAGGAGTAGCTAGCTATCTGTAAAAGGTTGTCTGATACAACTGCCATATTTTACTCAAATCATATGGATTTGCATACGAGGTACAATAGTATGATAAGTACTAATGTTTTTGATATCGGCGATTTGGGTGTTTGTCGTTGCCACTCTGGAAATGGACAGCAAGTTATAACAGTAGGCGTTTATAATTCACCGAATACGTCTTGAAGTGTAATACGACAGTTTTTATATAAAAATTTATTTATTTAGTCTGAAGACGCTTCTGCATATAAATTGGGGAGAGATTTGATGATTTGCATATGATTTTGAGTGGTGATTTTAACATCAACTTCGCCGATGCTACAAATTTGCCACTTATTAAATTTTTAAAAGAAGAATACTATTTTACAATGACGAATGACCGCAGCCTTAGTACAACGAAATATAAAAAGACAATTGATGCAGTCTTTGCGATATATGTATTTAAATATAGATTCGAGACAAAATTGTTCGTTTCCTATTCAAGTTACCGTAGACCTATTATTTCAGTATTAGAATACGATGATTGTAGAGATGATAATAGAAGAGATGGAATTGTGAATGAAAACTCATAAGTTTCATTGATGTTATTCTATATGTACATCTACATATATTATAAAAGATTTTCCTGTACATTAAAACATTTACTGAAAATTCAATTCTGTTTTCACTTCTGTCGGCACTCCCGGAGTGCTTCTTTTTTCTTTCTGTAAAGAACCTGAAAGTTTGAATAAGAGCAGGTGGGCTCTTGCATAACTGAGTTTGATGATAACGAAAAACTCAAAGCAAGATAAGACATTGTGCAATTCTTTCAATCATAGGATAGAGGGAGCTTTCGATTTCCTGCTGGTTTCGAACTACTATGTGAGGAAGCACTTTTCATCGGCATTACTTCCGGAGAACAAGTCCTCGTAAGTGCTTATGTCTTCAGAAAACATTAAGGATATTGCTAAGAATCGAGGGACTGCGAGATCAAAAGTAACAGCCCACCGCATTAACCTTTGCACTGAGTGTACCATAGCAACGTTCACCCGTTAAAATAAACTGACTACTCAGCTACTGAGATCTGTGGAATACATAAAACTTATATACATTAACGCCAACCAACCTATCGAGCTTGGCCGTTGTCAGTACTGAACTGTTGATCCGCTGTATTATCTGCTGTCGCTCCAAATCTGTTGGTTCGTAGGTTTAAATACAAAGACCTAAAATTAAATAAAATAAACACAATTTCTAAAAACAAAGAAATGTTTCTAAAACACTTTAAAGCTGAACTTTGCAGATATCAGGAATGAGGCATGAGAAATACAGCAGAAGACTTGTTGATGATCATCAAAAAGTTATAGATGTTATGAATGGTAACTTTGATTCCTTAAATAGCAAAACAGAAACTAGATTTTCTAATTTCAACGTGCTCATCAGACTGTTCAAATTTCATCAAATTTACTATACCATGTGCACGTTATTCACTCCTTGAGTTTTTCTGATGAGTAGTCTACACAAAAATACTTCACTTTAGTTATTAGAAAAAACTACAGTGGCACCCAGGAGCTCTTGAAAATGCATCCCAATCCAAGGCAGATGTTTCTCTTGACGTATATGAAAAGTACATTCGTTTTTCGGACTTAATTTTACATCGCATGATAACCAAGATGTAATAAAGAAGACAATGACGATCTGTTCCGTTTGAAGATCATTCTGTTTCACGACGATGGCCTTATATACCACCAGAATAAGATAATTGATGGCTCAGTATATACCCGCTAATATTCATCTCTGCTATTTAAACTCCTAAAAAAAAACACCCAAACAACAAGTTCTTTGATCCCCAATCGATTGGTTTCGATAGATGGATGATCGGTGATCATGTGAGAGGGAGACCCTGATCCGCCGATGATGAGGGAACGATCACCTACCGCAACTCGGTTTCATGGTACTTTAAAGGAAATAATTGTTCTCGCTTTGCGAATTCGCCTCTAGTAAGCTCTTTGGATAAAATGTGTAAGGCGGATCGCGACTAATGACATGATCGCGTTCGTCCTCCATAATTCTCTGGAGTGTCCCGCTTGCACAACAGAAAATTGATCGCTATACGAATTTATTGATGTGCACACGGAATGAAAGTAAAGTATCGCGATTCACCTGTTGTTGTGTTAAATTAAAGAAAAATGCCTAATTTTGCGATGATCGCAAACCGTGAACTCTAATCCCACCAATTGCCACAGCGCATATTGATTGGATGTCGGGATCGGGTAATTGCCGTGGTCAGATGGTTGTATATAGCAGAAGCACCATCGCACCGGCAGCAGCAGTAGAAACACAACCAGGAGTGGAAGTCATGTGATATTGCACTGAATATGGGCGTTAAGACGCTGCTGTTGCTACTCCAGAGAGCGTGGTCTATAATAACTTAAGTCTGGGATAAGGAGCCTGAAACAAAGGTGCGGGGAAAGTTAATCAAGTTTTAACTTCTGCTCTCTCAAAGGGGGATACAAAGTGTTCCCATACTTTGAAACTGCATTGTAATCTTCAATATCGTGGGGGATTATTGCTAAGTACAGGATACTTTCATTAAATATACTCATTTATACAGTTGCAAGATGCCAAAGACGCTTCAATGGGGGTAGCTGTGGTTATTTTTGGTAGCAAAAGGTTTTCCTTTAAAGCGTTTGTGTAAAGCGTGCAAAATAAGTGGCTGGGTAATTTTGGGGGATGAGTTCTCTTGGATTCCGTTTTTTTTTTTTTGTTTACTGACTGCTAAATGGAGGTTAGGTTAGGAGGTCAGGGGCACATAAAAAGAGTTTCCGTTTTGGACGTGACAATTGTCTCGAATTGGAAAAATATGTTAAGATTGCCAAATGAAGCTATGCAAACTACACTTTGTTCAAATTGAAAATAAACATCGACAGTTTGAACCAAAAAGGAGTTGTCTGCTTGGGCTTTATCGAAACTATCAGTAAACGACCAAACCACGCAAAACTAATCTAAAGAAAGCCGAAAAAGGCAAAACCAAAATAGAAGAAGAAAAAAAAAAACACAAGTTAATAATCACTAGCCCTGAAGCTGTCTCTCGGAGTCCACTTAGCACGTTATGTGAATCTACAACACTAACTCCTCGCCTCCAAAAAGAGTGGGGGACAACAAATAAAGGAGACCAGCGCCAATAGTCATTTATTATGGCATAAAATCAAATCAAATCTGGGACCCACCCAACACATATACATAACCTGGGAAGACTGACAAAAAAAAAAGGTTTAAATAATAAGAAAGGTATCTGCCCGCAGCCATGTTCGTGATGATGCGATGGTACGGGCCACATACTCTATACGAATATGACCGCTGCACGCTCGAAGCCTCAAGCTAGGCCACAATTGCTTCGTCGTCTGTGGTTGTCTCTTGACGGTTGCTGTTTGCTGCTGCGGCGGATAATGTCATTTTAATTGTTTGTCCCAAAAAATCAAGGCACTCAGTTTGGTTTTGGATGCATGCGATCGTAATCATCGTCGCATCGTTGTTGTCCAAGTCATCGTCGGCGTTGTCTTCTCTGGGCGTTGACGACTTGGCTGTGTGGAGAGATAGATGCGTGGCATGAGACAAATGATTTTGTGTTGATGGAGGAGTTTCTGGGCCAGCAGCAGCACCAACACAACTTTTTCACTTTGATCCTGGGATGAAGTTGCTGATGTTATTTGGGGAAATTTTGTCCCGAGAATGGTTGGGCGGGCGGAGACTCTCATTAAATGTACCATTATCGACCCCAAAACAGCCACGAGATCCTAATTACAATGGAATGCAAGGAGACCCATGTGGTTGGACTAAAGAAGGCTAACACAAGGAGGCTTGACTTTATTTTGATGGTGATAAATGGTTTTGTTTTTGTTGTTTTGATGAGGAAAAGTGAGTGTGTGTTATTGATTGTAATTACATCCAAAAAGCTAGTATTTGGCAACGGCATTTGTTTGAAAACAAAAAAAAATTAATTCATTTGTGAACGAAGTTTTTCAAGAAAACTGTTTTAAGGTTCGTAAAACAAACAAAAGACTTGGGCAAATAACCACAGAGAAGTTCGTGCGTCAGCTCTTTTGATTTTAAAACTGTATGAAAAAGACGACGATTTTTGTTGTAGGGTTTCTAGTTTTAAAAAAGTAAAGTAAATGAAGTCACAACTTTAACTTGCAATAATTGATTTTTTGTCAAATTGTAATTGGCAAGTCGTCGATGAGTGACACTGCCTTGAAAAGCGCTCTCTCACTCAACAGTTTGGAATCGATAAATTTTATATGAGCAGGACATTTGTGATTAAATTTCTGCATATCTGCCGGTGTGAAAACGTATATCCTTTCTGAATAACTAAGATCCGTTTAAGATTTCATATCGGAGACAACATTTTTCTAAAATTAAAGCATGACAATTGCAGTTGGTACTGTCAGGTCATATCATACATCGTTCTAACGCCGAGGAAAAGTAAACCAAAACATTCCTGGAATAGACAAATACTATAATATCAGCATTTTGTTTGTTAAACTATAGAGTCTCGACGAATGAGTTTTTCGTTACTGGATTGAATTGCGTTGATGTAGAGGAGGCAGCGGATTATGTCCCACAACGCGTGACCTAATTGAATTGACATTTTGTGAGCGCAAAATTACGCGTTTCGAACCTGTGACTTGGCCTACAGGATTGTGCGATTCCACTCTGCGAGACTAGACGTCTTGAGTCACTTGCTTTTTATTATAGTTAGTACTTGATTATTAGCCAAGAAAGAAAGAGTATACATAACAGTTTTTGTGAGAGATGAAACTATCATAAGCAAGGATCCTAATGGACGCATTACAACGTATCGGGTGCTCTACTGTTCTTGAATAGACTGATGACTCGTTGAGTCGGTTTTTCGGTCAAGGCATGCTTATTCCAGACACTTTTTTGAATGGAGATACGCTAAGGTGGGTCAAAAATTTGAATAATAAAGCAAAACGTGATGATGACATCAATGAAGTGTAAGGTGGATAAAATGCAGAGAAAACTCAGTCATTTTCTGTGATAAAAAATCACCTTCTAAGCTGAAGGTAATAAAGGAGACTCTACAGCACGTTTGTGCGTCCAGCACTCAAATGTGGCTAATGTTAAACAACTTGCCAAACGCATGAGAATACGATGGTGCCTGCTGAGATGGAGATGCTTTGCATGACAGTAGGAATGAGTAACAAAGCTTGATTGTATTTGAAGTATTAAGATCCGTGAATGCCTTCTCGTTGAAAATACTGTCTTGGAAGAAATTAGAGAGTGACCGTCGTGGGTGGTACTGTCATTTTAAAAAGAGAGACCAAGAGAACCAAGGCGAAATGCCTATATCATACATCGTTCAGACATCATCACGACTAATAAAGAGCAATTGGCATCACTTTTCTGTTAATCAATCTGTTTGAATGCTAACAGTTGCCTTGCGAATTGTTTGGCGATTTGGTAATCAATGTCTGCAGATTTGTGGAAAAACTCTACCTTACACCCTTGCCACTCTAAGCACTTTGCAGCATTTTTAGCGACTTCAAATATGTCACTCCAACGAGGGTCATCAATTACACACATGCCAAATACTGAAAGCTTTTCGGTTTCTTGGATGCAGGTACCGTTCATAGGTATTGGCAATTGGGGATGATAAGCTTTAACGGCAAATGAAAACATCGTGCTTTAGAGGCATTGAATTCCAGTCGGTTTTTACTACCTCATGTAAAAATGCTGTCAAGTTCAGAATTCAATGAGCACATCATACGCAACCATTCCAGCTCCACATCCGAAGAACAGAGACGCGAATTTGAAAACGAATATGAAAAGCTGAGGGTTGAGTCGTCAGCAAAACAGTTAAGCGGATTAGAAGTTTCAGACAAGAGATAATTTATGAAAATGAGGAAGAGAGTCGGAGAAAAAAAAAACATTTAAAAAGTGGGTATCAGACTTGAATCCATCAAACACAACTTGTATTGAACGGTCCGAAAGGTAGTTTCTAATCCAACGAAGAAGAAACTCATCAACACCAAAAGCATGTTTCCATGTTGTTCAATCGGTGCTTCTACCGAATGATGTAGGCTAGATCACAGTGTATCACTATGATTAGCAAGGGTGGTTACAGTGCAACACTATAACACCTTGAGATGATAATGAAGAGGTTTCAAGCAGACTCACTTGAAGGTTCGTGTAAAAGTCTTGGTTGGTTATTTCAAAATCATGCTTTATTTCTGATTGACTTAATATTTATACCTAAAAATTGCTTACTCTACATATTTACAAATGTGCATAAGAAAACAAAAACAAAAGAAAATAATTTATAGTTTCGAATATCAAATGACGTTACTGAATTGAACATTAAAGAATTATTGCTGACAATGCACGAACGAAAAAATACAATTTTATCCCAAAGACAAATAACTGTTTTATTGCTGACAGCAGAAAAGTTACCAAATGCATACAGTGTGATTGAAAATAGAATGCAAAGAAAAAAGATAAATAATCTTAGTGACGTAGAAAAACTAAGAGTGCAAGAATGTAAACATCCTGCCCCGCGCTGATGATCCCAGGCTTCATCAGAAGGTTAGTTTCTAGATGGATATGGTACAACTTGATGAGTTGGTTGTCCGCGGAGACGGAACTGGATGAGGGGGCTTCTGTCGTCCCTTTATTTTCTTGTAAATAAAGAAGATAAGTGCTATGAAAATGATAATTAATCCAACTGAACTCGAAACAACATGAGGAGTGTTATGAAGACTGATTGTAGTAGGAAGCTCAAGCTGTTGAAGTTTAATTTGTTCTCGAAGTTTATTTAGCTCAAGACTGAATGAACTGAGGTTAAACATGTTGTACTGAGGAGAGGCTAGGCGAATTACGTCTTCACTGTGTATATTATTGTTAGTAATCCTGGTGTATGAGGCTTGAACCGTTGATGAATAAATTTGTTGGCCTTGAAGTGTTAAGTGCTTGTCTTTGGCTACGCAATTGGGCTGAAGTCTCAATAGCCCACTTCCTTTCAATGCTAAAAATGAGGTTTGATGATTACAAACAACATTAAGCACAGCTTCTTTGTTTAATGAAAATATCCATTGATTTGTGTCAGGAAGTTTCGTCCATACTGATTCCGCCTTGACAAATTTCAGTTCACAGGTGGAAATCTCTGAGTTATTGTTGAGTAAATTCATCTCGCACATACTCAAATTGGTTCCAGATTGATACACCGGGTGAGTTTGCATACATAAATGATGATTTCCATTGAGCGTTGAACATTTTGAAAGTTCACCTTCAGTGATTGGATAATATTGGTCATGATGAGCACTTACTGCTAGCATGTCAGTTGAGGGTTGAATAATCATGTAAGTATTATTAGCTGGTGCCGGAATGGGAATAAGCTTGTAAATTGAAAATTCCTCTAAGCTGAGTAATGGTACTTCTATTTTGAAAGTTATGTAATTTGAACTGATGTGACCCTCCACATTCATTAGGTTGTAGAGTTGTAAAATTTGATCGGGTTCTACGGCGATGCGAAGACCTGGAGGAAGATGATTTCTTATTTTTGCTACTTCGGTTACGAGTTGTTGATGAGTGATTAAAAGATGATTTACTCGTCCACGGTGCGTGTCAGTCAGAACGTCTGCTATAGCTGTCTGCATTCTCTGAATGTTGATGATAACTAGTGTTGCATGCGTGCACCATGATAAAAATAATTCCTTCATTTTAGTTTGGTACAATTCTTCAGTGACATTGCTTAAACTGTTGAACAATTGACTAAGTTGTTGGTCAAGTGCTTGTTTTCTTTTGATTGAATCTTCTTGACTCAATCTGACAATGTTGATAGTGGAATCTACGATGGAGGTATGATTTTTTAGTAGTCTCATAAGATGGTCTTCGTTTAATTCGATGCCTTTAAATTTTTGAGATATATCTTCAGCATATTTAGAGTCGAGGACTCCAAAAAGTGAGTTTGCTATATTTCCAACAACATCGACGGCGCCTCGTCTCCTTCTTATAGATAATTTGGTAGTTCCGATCAGGTTGTCTTCATTGAGCTCGTTTTTGATGACTTGAAACTGGTGAACCATTTGAAGACACAGTTCGTTACCGGATAGTTTTTTACAAATGTGGTTAAGTATTGTAGTTGTATTTTCCAAAGCTTCAAATTCCATTCGGTAAGGCTCGAGGTTGTAGAATACTATGATGTTCCATTTGTTATGAATCAGGCTGATTGTTCCGTGTCGGTGAAAATGCATTCCTGGTGAAGTGTTGTTGAAAGTTGTTACTTCAATGTCACTTGTCAATACTGCTGGTAAAAGAAGACCAATCAAAAGCATCGTAGTAAGCGGATTAAGATTTGTAGAATTTCTCGCTGCCTTTGACGTTGTTGTTTCATCAGGAGTGGATCTATCGCTTCTCCGTTTTCGATCTGTTGATGGCGGATTCAACTCGACTTCATCATTTTCTATGAGGGGGGCAAGCTTATGTATGGGGCGCCTCAACATGCCAGATTTAGTTCGCACGTCAGCGACACGTACCAAGCCGTCCTTTCCGACGTGGATATGCTCGATTCTGCCAAGTGGCCATTTCATTGTTGGCGTATTGTCTTCTTTCATGATAACAATGGTACCAATTTTGATATTGTTTGATTGTTTTTTCCACTTTGTTCGATATTGAAGCTCGTTAAGGTATTCCAGAGACCATCGATTCCAGAATTCTCGTTTTATGTGTGCTACTAATTTCCACCTAGTCAGTAGGCTCCCACGTACTGGTTCAGCCTTGGTATCAATGGTTGCCCTTAGTGACTCCCCAATCAGAAAATGACTAGGTGTTAATGCATTCAGATCACTTGGATCGTTGGACATTGCTGTCAAGGGTCGTGAATTAAGAATCGCTTCAACTTCTGCTGTGATTGTGCAAAGTTCTTCGTAGGTTAGTGAAGCGTTAGCCAATTTGCATTGTAAAAGACGTTTGGCGGACTTGACTGCGGCCTCCCACAATCCTCCGAAATGTGGTGCTCGGGGAGGAATAAAGTGGAAATCAATACCCTTTGAACTGCACGAAGTTGCGATTTTATTTTGCGCCTGTGCTGAGTATATATTTGTTTTTAGTTCTTCTAGTTGATTTTTGGCGCCAACGAAATTCGTGGCATTATCGCAATACAGATTTTTTACGTGTCCACGCCGACTCATAAATCTTCGTAAGGCTCCCAAAAAAGCTTCAGTTGTCAAGTCGCTAACAACTTCGATATGGACAGCCTTTGTCGCGAAGCAGCAAAACATTGATAGATAGCATTTTTGTGGACGACTTCCTCTTGTGCGGTAGTGAACCCATAATGGGCCGCAAAAGTCCACACCAGTATTAATGAAAGGACGTGCTGGTTGCACTCTTGTGCCTGGCAAATTTCCCATCATCTGGGAATACATATGTGGTTTTGCTCTGATGCAAAAAGTGCAATGTTGAGTGATGGAACGTGCAATGTTTTTGCCCTTTATCGGCCAAAATCGCTGTCTCGTGATTGCTAGAAGACCTTGAGGCCCAATATGATTGTTTTGAATGTGCAAGTCTGTCATGATCATTTCAACGTATGGATGTGAATATGGTAACAGGATCGGATGCTTGCTATCGTAAGATAATGATGACTCTTGAAGTCTACCTCCAACACGTAGAATATCGTCCGCGTCTAAAAATACAGCTAGGCCCTTCAGTGGACTATCCTTTTCCAGCTCCTTATTTGCCTTGAGGAAACAAATGTCTTTATAAAAGCCGTGGAATTGAATTTCCTTGACGAGGAATTGCAAAGAAGTCTCTAGTTCTGAAGTTGTTATTGGCCATGCAGATTTGTTCCTTTTTTGGTTCTGCCTCACTGAATTTAGCGACTCCTTTAATTTACCTGACTTGACGAGACTTGTAAATCGAAAGCAGTATGCCATTATTGTCTTGAGCTTAGGGAAGGAATTGGAATGTCTGATTCCTTCGAAAATATCGTGTTTTTGAGTGTCAACTTTACTGGTTACCAAGGCAGCGTTCTTCCTTTCATCTGACCACGTTTTACTGTTTTTAAATGGTGGTGGCCAAATTGCTTCTGAACCATGTAAAAACCGAGGACCAAATTTCCATAATGTATGATCCTGCAATTTTTCTGGGGATATGCCTCTTGATAAGACATCTGCCGGATTTTCTGATGATCTTACATATCCCCAATTATCAGCGCTCGTGTGTGATTGGATCTTGGCCACTCGACGTCCAACAAAAGTCTGAAAGGAGTCTGCACTTGAATTGATCCAACTCAATACAATTTGAGAGTCAGACCACAGAAAGCTACTAGTATTGCCCAAGTTTAGGTCTCCCTTTACTCGTTGTGATAGTTCGGCAGCTAACAGTGCCGCACACAATTCTAGACGAGGTATTGTCATTGATCTCATACCTGATGCTGTTTTGGTAGTTGGTGCGACTCGAGATTTTGAGCATAACAGCCGCACTATGACTGTACCTTCTTTATTGAGGGATCTGATGAATACAGCAGCTCCGTAGGCCCTTTCTGATGCGTCTGCAAATGTATGGATTTGCACTGATGATGGAATGTGATGACTGAAGACGTGTCTAGGAATTTGGAATGTATCTAGTTCTCGGAGACCTTTGTAGTATTTATCCCATCTGGTGTGCATTTCTTCTGGTAAGGCAGCATCCCAGTCGTATTTAAGCTCCCATAGTTCTTGGAGGAAAAGTTTTGCGACAACTACCACTGGAGCGACTATGCCGAGAGGGTCAAAAAGACGTGCTATATCTGAGGCCACAGATCTTTTGGTAAATCTTTTTGATGTTCGATAATTTGTTTTAATGCAAAATATGTCGGATTTTGGTCGCCACATTAACCCAAGGGTTTTGACACTGCTTTCGTTACGATCGTCGCTGAGTGAAATCTCTTGGTCTTCTAATGGGACGTTTGCGAGCAATTGTTGTTTGTTGGAGCACCATTTTTTTAACTGGAACCCTCCCTCGCGCAGCAATGCTGACAATTGAGTCTGAATTTCCTTTGCTTCGATCATGCTATCAGCCCCTGTCATGACGTCATCAACATAGAAGTCCTTCTGCAATACTTGTGAGCCTAGGGGGTACTTCGTATTGTATTCTTTAGCCAATGCTTGGAGGCACCTTGTCGCAAGATAAGGAGCTGACGTAGTTCCATATGTGACAGTTTGAAGCTTATAACATTTGATTGGTTGATTCTGATGGGAGCGCCACCATATAAGTTGGAAGTGTAGGTCTTCTTCACGTACGAGAATTTGGCGATACATCTTTTGAATGTCAGCCTTGATTACAAATCGGGGCAATCTATAACGTAATAGAATCGTAAACAGGTCATCTTGGATTGTTGGTCCGGCATACAAGATGTCATTTAACGAAGTATTAGATGATGTCTTTGCAGAGGCGTCAAATACCACTCTTAGTTTTGTGCTGCTACTGTCTGGTTTAAGAACACAATGATGAGGCAAGAAGTAGTGTGGTGTAGACACTGTTTTGAAATCTATTTCCGTCATGTGCCCCAGCTGGATGTACTCGTTCATAAATTCAGTGTACTGTTTCTGTAATTCTGGATGACGGTTCAGCCTGCGCTCCAAGGCATGAAATCGATTGAGAGCTATGTCACTTGATGACCCTAATTTAGTTGGATCGTCCCTTGGAAAGAAGGGACGTTAGTGCAATTGGTCAATAACTGGAAAGGGATGAAGATTCGCGTTTTTTAGGGACTGGCTGGACAAATGCAGTTTTCGGTCTACTCGGAAAGAGCCCTGAAGAATGGGATGGATAGTAAAGCTTACTCAGTGGCTTCGCCAGCGTAGGAGAACAACTCTTCAGAAGAACGGCTGGGATACCATCTGGACCAGCGGATTTTTGTATATTCAGATCTTCGACAACTATCACAACCGAGCGAGTTTGAAAAAATGTCTGCTTCATCACAGAATTTACAGTCTCAAGCTTAAAGCTTATGTCGAGCCAATATGCTATCAGGAAGTGTTGAGTTAGCAGCATATTGAGCTGCTAGCAAATTAGCTTTATCGATGAAACTAACATACGGTGAGTCATTAAAGACGAGCATTGGGACTGATATGACGCGGTCGCGTTCTTCACATTCTTAGCAAAAGACCAATAGTTTCTGCTTCCTTTTGGACACAACAGTGTTTTTTGCCTTACTTCTTGGTCATGCAAAATCTTGGCCTTTTGTATGTGAGCATTACAGACATGTCTAGCTCGATTGAACAAATTTCGGTTTTCTGTTGTAGGGTAATCTTTAAATTTTCTTGAACTACTTTCTCTACCCATAATCACATTTTTACAGCTCCAATCAAACCACGAATTCTTTTTGGGGATGGTATTTTTGTTCTGTGAGGAACAAAGTTTCTCATGCCATTGAGAACTAAACGTTTGATATCATATCAGCTGATGCGTCAACGATTTCGTGGAACCCGAGTGGGCTCATCTACAAGCAGAGTAAAATGATTTAACTCAGCGAAGATCTCAACATATTTTCCTCCGGGTGTTGTCTGGCCAGAATGACGAAGCCAACCAGAATTGTGTTCATTGAAATTTCCCGCAATTGCGATAAGGGGAAACAATGGTCTTTACACTGCCAAATGTGCTCTATGGCCCTGCGTAATGAACATAACCCAAATAACTCGTTTTGTTGGCCTCATGTTTTTGTATATCAAAGTTACAATTCTAGTTTACTCAGCAATGAATCTTATTTCTTAGGAAATCACATGTCTATTTTATTAAAAAAAAAAAAAATATTTCAATAATATAATGCCTTTACTGATTTGAAGTTTCGATTAAACTTACAGCTACTCTAATGATACAAACATTACACTGAATTCACTCAAATGTCAATATCTGACATGACAAAGTCAAAGTTTTTTATTCTTTTATTTCCACCCAATTCAAGTAGAAAGTTAAAGACATTGCATGATGTTTATTTACACATTAAATAAATTCTAGTGAAACCTCAATTTCAATTTGGTTAGCAAACATTAAATTTTGAAACTACTCTCGGATTATTACACACTTACTCCCATTGCACTAGAACAAAATTGCACATTCATCTGCAAAGAAGGACACGAAAACCATAAAGGTCCTTGCAGAAGTTTGCCGTGCATCTGTGCCGTGCTTCAAAGATACAATCTACACAACCCTCTATACCCATTAAAATAATTGCATTTGCAGAATGGACATAATTTGTATATGCGCTTTGCCTCTTCACCTCCCACACTTACCAACATTTCTATGATTCCGACATCTCAAACTGAACCTCCGAGAAACACTTTCAAAGACTTTTGCATATTTTTTTCCACTGGAATCCAATCTACCTTTCAGGTAGAAGACCAGGATTTACATACCTATATCCCCTTTGTGTAACTCTACACACATATGTTGAAAGCATACGTGAGTGAATGCATAATGCAACAAACTACCCTCCGAGATGAACACTGCTGTGCTTTGGCGCAACAAACATCCATTCAAATGTCATATAGCTTGGTGTTGGTTGCAGTCTCGCAATCTGCTTTAGTCCTTTGTGTGACCACCTGAAAAGATGAAAGGGTCACCATATAAGCACATTGCACACTCAACTCAAAGGACAACGTTGGAAAAGTCACAATACCTCAGTAAAAAGTGGGGAGAGATATTCGCCTCACTCCAACACAACCACCCCCTTGTAAAGCTCAAATGTCCTTTTCACATGAGTTCAACGTTCTTCTAGGCGTGGCGCACCTGATAAAAGTGCATTAGGTTCTCTCTAGTTAACAGCAAAAAGCTCCACCTACAACACACAGGTGCAATAGAGCAAATCAAAATGGCTTCGCCTTAGCCCAAAACTATACTCGTTTTTCTTTCATCAACTGTAACTCGTATTATTTGCTAATTGGAAAACGTCATCAATTTGAGGCTAGAGTCTGTTTGTGTCTTCATAATTTTAAGTTGATATTTCAAATTTAGATGGCAGATAGATTAAATACGTCTTCGTTGAGCCTTAGGCTTTTGTTATAGACCCAATGCACAGATTTACAACTCCATGTACCGCACTCTAGTGGCCAGCAGCCACACCTGTATGAATGAAGTTCGATTAAGCAACTTCAGCTTAGCTTACTGAGATAGATTTGTAATGGAGAGCACCAGTACAACAATCGCAGATTGGAAACAATCTTACAGCCCGAGGATAGTATTTCAAAATTAACGTTTTATCGAGATATACCCACATCTAGATACAATGGGTCAGATGCAGACTTCAATAATGGCAATGATGATGGCAAAGATTATGTCATTCTATTCGTTTCTTATTTTCGTTTGTCTGTTTAGTTGTTGTTATATTCTTTTTTGTGTGTGCTGTTTTGTTTGATAGCTGAATTGTTGATGGCTGATGATTCGCATTAGGTGCGATGAAAGATCTGGAGCAGAGACTTTTTTGTTTTGCAGATGATGATGGGTGGTACTGGTAGTGGTAGAGAAGAACTCTAAGGCAATAAAATAAATATACGTATCGAAATGGAGAGCAGCCTTCGAGGTGAATAGGAAATGTAGCTTTGATATGACTTTACTAAGTCGGTCAAGCCAACTGACATACAATACACTACAGTTGCTGTAGTTGATGAGGGGGTTTCGAAATAATGTTTATAATGTTACAGAGAGGCATAAGGTTAGTCAAAACAATGCTTGAGGTTATTTGGTAACAGAGAAATATGTAAATCAAATGGCAACCAATCAAACAAAATGAAACTGTTGAGGCTTCAGGCATACGCTTTCGCAGAAACAGACAAAAACAATTACTTTGGTTGTTCTACTGACGACTGGAGTGTTATAGAATGGCGAAGCAAAATAAGAAACATAATTTCGGTTGACTTTATTTCATTTCGGATCTTTTAATATGTCTCAGAAGACGAGCCATTTTCCTAGAACCCGTCCTTGAAGGAGGGTTGTAGGAAAATAAAAATGTTCTGGTCAGTTTTGGCGATTTGGGCAATTTCGTGTCAATTTTTGAACTATTACGAATTTCAAATTCGGGTTGTGAAAAAATACAAAAAATCAGCACCCCATTTGATTTGAACTTTACATTTGCAAGCAGCCTTACAAACGATATGAGGACGCTTTGGGCGTCTGTTTAATATCTGGCTTCATTTTAATAAAAAAGGTCTGACGAATTCGGTAAATGAATATTCACAAACAACTTTATTTACATTTTGTAATTTTGCTTCAAGCTTAAAGTCTGATTTAGAGAGTCTAGTCTATCATTTCAAGAAAATTATGAAATACCTATTTCGGTTCAGGACCCCACAAATGAGACTTGTGTGACGTGAGGGGTATCTTCCATAACATAAACTATCCACATTTTCTGGAACCAGATGAAACGTCACCAAGTCGAAAAATGACATTTTGGGCGCCATCTTTTTTGGAATTACAGTATCGGAAATGACGAAAATGTGTGTAGCGATTCAGTTTAAATGCTAAAGTTAGACACATTTTGGAATCGAAGTTGTGATTTATAAAATAAAACGTAAAATTTTTGCAAGTTTTGACAGGCGAAAGATTTTATTTATGGTACGAAAGTCGGAGTTCAATTTGCCAGAAAAATAAACAGCCCCAACTCTTACTGAAAATGGAAGTTTTGCACTTGCGAAAAAGAACTTAGAAATTCGAATTTGCACGTGCAGCCGGAAAATTTGCGGAGGCCGCAAAGAAAATGGAAAGCGTCGGGCATATAGAAGATGAATAACTGCAACATCTACTATGACGACTGCTACAGACAACAGAAACAACGCTTATTTGGGTGCGGATTTTAATGGTAGTTAAAGAGCGTATAATGACCATCCGCAACAAGGCTAAATTCACCAACATTAGCCTAATATGAGCCCACTCCTGCACAGAAGAGAAAGACAATTATTTTAAAGACAGTTTCTTTGGTCAAGGATAGTCCTTGGCGATTTTTAAAAGTAACTCGGGAGGAAGGACATCTTAGGAACACAATCGCTAAGCATAGTCTGCATTGCAAAACCTATTGAAACAAACTCAGGACTATCAGTTTTTCTGGGAGGCTAAATCTTGTTGATATTAGTATACGCTTCCAGCATCCCATAATTCATAAAGGTACATAGCGATCCCCAGATTAATCAACCTACGACCAAATCGACCATGTTTGCGAACCACTACCTCGTTCTAGCTATAAGTAACGAATGAGGATATCATGTTCACGGTTCGTGCGAACCAAAGCTGTGTGTAACGTCAGAAAGCTACAATCGCAGGAGATTTCTAGTGCATTCTTCAATCGAGTGCCCCTCCAACTATCCTTTAATTTTATGCCGCCAGCATCAAGCATTGAAGACCAGTGGCAGCAATGCCAAAACAAGCCATCAGAACCGCTGCCTCTGAGGTTCTGAGCTTCAGTCAGCCCACAAAACAAAACGAAACCAATTGTTCGATGAAGAATGCAGGTTGAAGAAACAAGGGCTGCTTTCGAGAAAAGAGGGGAAGAACACCGAATTCTCAAAAAAAAAAGAAGAAGTATGAAAAGCGCTAGTTTGAGGAGATTGAGAGGAATGAGGTGTGGAAATCTTACCAAAAGGTGAAAAGATCTTGCCAGGGTGGCAAGCCCCGAACTCAAGCCTGGAAAGACCAGCAGCGAAACATAGTAATAAAGCCAAAGTCGCTACTAAAAATCAGGAAAGACTGCCTAACGGCGAGAATGCCCCATTCAACTTGGACGATGATCATGAATACCGTCCTCCCGACCTAAAAGAAGCTAAGCTTTCCATATGCTTTAAGTTGCACCTGCAGCTGTCTCTGACTCCGAGCTTTTCAAAGGCAGCTGGATATCAGTTGAAAAGGAGCATGCTCCTGATCAGAATGATATGGTCATGGAAAGCATGCCCGCATGGAACCACAATGTCTTATGCCCATTCTTTAGAAAAGGAGACCCTCACAATAGCACCAATTATAAAATCCTGTCTGCTGCATAATGTGAACCTCTGAAAATCTGCGTGAACACTTTGATTGGTCCTTTTCAATGTGGTTTTAGACCAGAAAAGTCCACAATAGACCAAATTTTCACATTACGGCAGATCATGGAAAAAACCCGGTGTCGATATACACCTACTACATCCTTGTATCGTGTTCAAAACAGCGTATGAAAGTATTTGCAGAGACGAGTTGTACAGAGCCATGTCTAGTTTCGGCATCCCTCTACAACTCGTACGACTATGCAGGATGACTTTGGAGCATTCATGCTGCTTCGTCAAGGTAAAGAACTCACCGACCCTATTGATTTGTCGAATAGGCTTTCAATATGGATACTCACTCAAATGCACCATTTCGTTTACTTCATTTTATACTGAAGAGGTTGTGAAGAGCTCAAAAGTTAGTCTTAGAGGTATACTTTTCAAGAGTCTGTACAATTAACAACTTACTCAGACGATAAATTGACGTGATGGGATTAAGCAAATGTGATGTCATAACTGCTTTTGGGAGCATTGAAACAGAAGCGACAAAAATAGATTTGATGGTTAGTGAGGGCAAAACGAAGCATAAAATATCATGTAATAACGACAAAGAACAGAATTGGGCAAAACATCACAATAGACAAATATTACTTCGAGTTAGTACTGGATTTCGTCTGCCTAGAATCCACTATAGAAACGGAAAACAACATTAGTGTGGTGTGCTGCTTCTTTGGGTTAAGTTGGCAATTGAGACTCGAAATCTTCTCTAGAAAAAACAAGGCAACCCTTTATAAGACCTTCTTATACGCTCAGACTCGATGAGTTTTCGAAAGCAAATAACAGTGCACAGTGTCTTGTTGGGTATCATGTCTGCCTGTTAACGTGGTGCGAATCCTAACAGAGGAAAAAATAATATTTTTCCATGGATATCGCCTTTCGCGAGGAATTGGCAAGTCCTCCGTCAGTAAATTCATTGCCATGAAAAGCGCTTTCACGATAGCCGTTCGGAACCGGCAGAAAAATGTAGGTCCCTTCCATTCCCTCACAAGGTATGGTTGTAAGAAATGTGCTCGGGGCTCCTCACTCTGTTGCGCCACCCTATTTATTTATTTATTTTTTATTTAAATAACAGGGAAATCGCGGAAGACGAAACCCATCTTAAGTGGTGCAACCAAGTGAAAGAGAACCTAAACCGATTTAGAATGCATAGCTGATGGAGAGATCTCGCCGAAACCGAAAGATGTTGAGCTATAGGCTAATTCCGAACTCTAATGCCCACTTTATTGAGTAAGTTAGTTAGAAATTTCTAAAATACTGCAATTTCTAAGGGTAACACTCGTTCGTTTGAGCCTTGGACAGAAAAATATATGCTGGCTATGGTTATGGTTATGAGTGTGAAGGTCGATCAAATGAGACAACTAAGAAATGCCGAGTCTTAAGTTGTCTTTGTCGTTAGTCGTTTTAATTTATTTTTAACCCATTAAAAGCTTTGCTTTCTTGTAGGCAATCGCCAAGACTATTTCTTTAAAGTACAAGGTTTGAATTTAAGAATCTTGAAATTGTTTTTCTACAGGTATCATATTTCGCCTGAAATTGGCAGGCCCTCCGAGAGTAGCAACACTGCCCTAAAAACAACTTTCTAACTAAGCCATTCGAAATCGGCATAGATTCAAGAAATCTGCCAAGCCCTAAAGCTCCCCGAACTTATTGTTGTTTCATCCTAATTTTTCGCTTATTTATTCTGAACTCTCAAATATTAAAAAAAAAACTCCGATTGCTTAATTTTTCGTTGAAATGATTTATTTTAATGATTTTTTAATATTATTTTTTTTTTGATTTTTTATTTATAAGTTACATTTGTTTTCTTAAATATATATTTAATTTAATTTTAATTCATAAAATATTTCAACTAGGATTTCAATAAAAAGTTTCAATGCAATAGACGTATGTGTGTGTAGTGTGTGTGTGTATGTGTGTGTATGATCGAAACAAAATTACAATCAAAACTAATTTCCTTACACAAAACGTTTAAATATCCCCTGCATTAAGGGCTTACTTGTATGTGTATATATAAATTCTTTTTAATTTTATTTTACTATATAATGAGGTCCAAATAAAACATTTCTTACAAATAATCTAACTCAGGGGAATTCTAAAATATAAAATATTCATTCACATATGTAAGCATATGCATGCATGTATATCGATTCTTAATTTTCTAAAACTGTAAGTAGGGTCATAACGACAGGAAATGCATTCGTATGCCGGATGCTGCATATACGAGTACGTGTACAACTTTGTAATACTTTAAAGGTTTGAGATATCGTTATGCTGTTGTTGGTGTTAACTTTACAAAAAAAATAAAAAAATAAAAAACAAAAGAATGGATAAAAAACAAAAGTAACTACTATACTACTGTGACGAGTATTTTTATATTTCTATACAGTGAAATTTTTTCTCTAGGCTAAAGGACTTATGATACAAGAATAAAAGACCCCTGAGGGGTGTGGGTCTTCTAAGGGAAGAAGCTACGATACGCGGCGGCTTGATATGATGAGCATTCTGTTGCACGTTCTCTCGTTGGATATATTGCACCATATTGATTTTGAGATTCCGATTCTGGTCTTGATCACCAGGACCGGGACCACTACGATAAATACTCGGAGTGTGGTCACGAAACGCGGTCGGGTGGAGTCGGATGATGGGTGTTTGATGCGAGGGTGTCTCTACTTCCTGGCGACAGTGAGGTGCGATCATCTTCGAGTGGCGTAGAAGAGTATGGACCGCTGGAAGTGTGTTGTCTAAGCGGTGGATGACTGGTTGTGCTCACTGGTGAAGCAGACGGTGGAGAGGTCATAGAGTGTGGAGAGTGCGAATCAGAAGATGGTCGCCGGCTGAACAGATTAAGGCCATTGAAAGGAGAAGCTGAGAGGAGATGCGTCGAAAGAGGTGGGAAGCCTGGTATGCCTGGCAAGCCATGAAAAAGAGCCAAGGGATTGTGGAAGAGTCGAGGATCGTTTCCCATCCAGTTTTCGGGCTGAAAACCAGGCGCGTTACTGGATGGGAAGTGGCCCTTGAGGGCGTCAGCAAAATTCATGGGAGGCATGCCATGGGAGCCTGCATATAGGCGAGCTAAGAACTCAGCTTGTATGGTAGGAGCTAGGCCACCGAAAGGCTTGTTGTTATTACATGCGATATCGTCTCCATTGTCGTCGGAGTTACCTGTCGAGAGAAGCTTTCGATGGAGGTTCGAGTTCGAGCTGTGTCGGTCCCGACTTCGCTTCGAAGGGAAGGCGGCATTGCATCCATCGATGTTGCACTTGTGCAATAGCTTCAGATGAATGTTTTGGTAGTGAGTCTGGAGGCTGAAGTGATTTTGGAAGACTCGACCGCAAGCTGTACACCGAAGTGGATTGTCTTTGTCGATGGGAACTTCTTCCTCTTCGGTGAAATCGTCGTAGTTCGGTGGTTCCTGTTCGTTTTCCGTAGCGCTGGCGGTATAGAGTGCAGGTGGTGGTATTAGCGTAGGAGCTTCATTTTTACTTTCATTGTTATTGTTGTTGTTAATGAAAGTCTGCTCTTCGATTGGCTCTTCCTTCACCAGTGGAAACTTGGGCACTTCAGGTTCCTGTTCCTCAGCTTCTAGGGGTTCCTGTTTGATGACGTCTTCTGATGGTTTCTTTTTTGCAGACAGGTCTAGAGTTAGGTTCTCCGGTTCTCCAGACGCAGCAGCATCTTCCGACTTCACCCTCGACTGATTACCAATCTCGTTACCATTGATGGACGTTGAAGGTGTAAGCGGAGGTGAAGGAAGAACCTTCGAAGTTTCTGAGTTCGATGCTGACATTGGACTCTCGGATTTTCTTGGTCTCTTTGAAAGATCTAGGGTTGGATTTTCAGGAGTTCCATCTTCGGTGGGAATAGCCATTGGAGGTTTCAACGACAAGTCAGCAACATCAAACTCCTCTAACGAGTTATCACAGGAATTCTCCAAAGATTGTAGATTACAGCGGACTGGGTTCTGACTTTTTCGCTTTCGCTTGCTTCCACCAACATTCGCCCCAGATTCTCTATCGAGACTTTCTGCACCCCCGATCATTCCGGCTGTGGCAGGCGTCGAACTGTCGTATTCTTCCTTCCCCCCACCATACGATGAGTCAGCTATGCTGAGCGAGTCGTCGGTGTTGCTATGATTGTCCGCATCGTAGTCGACATCGGATGACTTTGAATCTTTGGTAAGACTGAAGTCGGTCGGTTGATCCTCGCCCTCAGTTGCGTAGTCATCAGAGACCGTCTTGTCGAGAATATTATCAGACTCTTCGCCAACGACAACGATACCTCCTTCTCCGTCATCATCATCATCGTCGTCGTCGAGCACATGACCCTCATCATGATCGTCATCATCATCGTCCTCATCGTCACAGTCTTCCTGGTGAGGGTCCATATGGTGGGCATGGTTCTTGAGGCCATCTGAATGACCTCTACTATCGTACCGCCCGAGCATTGCGTTGTCCATGTAGGACCTATGAAGGAAGTCTTGACTGTGTTTGAGGTCCATGCCAGGTATTTGGTGATGACGCATATCCGGTGGAGGAGTGAGAAGAGGAAAGCTCCCGAACGGATTGAGGGGATTAAGAGCACCTGCCATCAGACCATTAGGCGGTTGCAGCAAGAGGGGATGTGGTTGAGCACTACGGCCGTCATGAGGAGAGATTTTCCTTCTCAGATGAGGTGAGTGCAGTTTTGGATTCGGGTTGGCGCTGTGACGATTTCTTGACCGTCTTGAGCTGAACATCATACTACATCCGTCAACAGTGCACTTGTGCATCTCTCGAAGGTGGACAGCGGAGAAGTGAATTTTGAGAGCTCCCTTGTCACAAAAGGTCTTCAGACAGACGTTGCATTGGACTCGTTTCTTACCGGTTACTGGGTTGATGAACTGAGTTCCAAGATTTGCGGGCAAAGAGCCCCACTGTCGCTTGCCACCTGGAGAGTGCGACTTCCGACTCTGATGGGGTGGCATCGAAGCCGCACTCAACCGGGACATTCTTTGTTGGTTTTGCTGATGCTGCATCTGTTGTTGGTGCTGGTGTTGTTGCTGCTGTTGATGTTGCTGAGCGGCACTAGAATTATGAGCTGGATGGTGGTGATTATTCTGGGGGGATTTCGACTCCAGTCGACTATTGCTCAAGTTGAGGGCGTTTTGACCAGTGGGACCGACTTTCTCTTTTTTAAAGTCCGGTGACTTATTTCGTTGTAAGTTCATCGATGGAAAGTGAGACGCCAACAAGCTGTGTGGCATTGGGTTGCCCGAGGCAGCTGCCGCCGCTGCTATTGCTGCCACTTGGTTATTTGTGAGACCACCTTGCGCGGATGACGACGACTGTGGCGGAGGTGGAGGTGGCAAATGAAAAGGTAAATGATGTCCAGACATGGCCATAGCATTGAAGAGCGACTGATTGGATGCGTTTTTCTCCTCAGACATTCGCCTCCGAGCCTGAGCCAGCGCCTGTTGTTGCAGATGATGTTGATGCTGCTGTTGTGCTGCCATTTCCGGACTCATCCGGGCTCCTCCATGCATCATTGAAGCTGGGAAAGCACCAAGTGCGGCCGTATTGATTTTTCTAAAGTCAAAGGGCTGCATGTTCTGGAGGTGACTGAGCGGATTCGTACCGGGATTGCCACCACCTTGTGTGTTAGTGTTTCCTGACTGATTAGACGGCGGTGGAGGAGGAGGAGGTGGGTTTCGGAAGTAGTTGTTCAAATGATTTGGTGGCAGGCCCGCAGCCAATTTTTGATGCAAATGCGATTGGAACTGCATTTGAGCATGAGCCAGCGAACTGAGATGCATGTTCATTGGATGCGCTGCAGCTCTGGGTGGCGATGGCCTGCGGCTAGGTGACATCACCATTTGTCTGGTAGTCAGCTGCTCCGGATTGCGTGGATAGTCGTTGATACCGCTGCTACTGCTGCTGCTGCTCCCTCTGATTCCGCTTATGTGATCCTGATTAACGCTCATTAAGAGATTCAATGGAGTTGTTCGCTAACATGGATGTCATCATCTCTTCACCAAGGTTCCAAAAAGTACCCTACAAAGAGAAGCAAACAAAAATGCGAGATTAGTGACTGTCTGGTGATTGAGGAGGAGCTAAGAATGAGTAGGATGATTTTATGAGAAAAAAAAAGTTTTAAGAAATCATATAGCCAGACCCCCCAAATGGTCAGGTGATGTGACAAAAGTCTAAAAAAGAGATATTGAAAGCGCACTTGAGACATCATCAAGTCGCACATATGCCTGTAGAGGACTCCCAAGGGAGCCCACTCACTTCGAACAATGAGACAACGATCATGCCTCATCTCCAACACGTTGAAGAGTAAGTAAAGTGCGACAAGTGGTCTCTGCCATGGCACACACATGCGTCACATAAATGGTCGTTTTTTGTTGTAAGGTACCTGTGCCTGTGCGGTCTTCAGGTACTCAGTGACGATGTCAATTCAAGCAGGCCCTTTGTCATTGTGTCTGCCGTTCCCATCTATGTTTGGAGTTCGAATTAAAAAAGGAAAACTGCACGACAATTTCTACGAAGTTCGACGAGTGTCGTCGCCGTCGTACTTGTGACACCCATCGTTAGTCGTTAACAATTTATTTGCATAGGTAAAGTGGATGCCATGGTAACCACCTCTTACATTATGTTCAGCGACTCCTTGTTTACCATTGCTATATGGGCTCTTGGAATATCTGTGACTGTGACAGAATGAGAAGTAGGCCCATGTGTAATGCGTGTGTGTGTTTGTGGAGTTTTTGAAGGACTTACTCGGAATATTGTCATCTCAAGTGTTCCCTAGGACACTTCAAAATGATTATAATCCTTTGGGTACATTTGTGGGACTTTTATTTTTTTAAATAGAAATTCAAGTGTGGTGATCCTACACTTAAGTGAATCGGAGAAAACGTATGTAGGTGTTTCACAGTCTTGTTGACATTTTTCTTTTTGTTCTTTTGTTTGGGAGTCTTGGGCAGGTTATGTTGTATGTTTTCTATTTATCAAATGATCGATTTAACGTGAGCCTTTGAAGCACGGTGTACGCTTCGCAAGTTATCTAACCTGGACTGAGTCTGTTTCTCTTTTTGAAACAAATGGTCTCAAAGTAAAGGAGAAATAGACATTTTCGCAAAGGCGCAAGGCTTACCTCATAATTAGATAATTCAAAGCGAGCATGATTACGTTGCGCTTAAACGGCTGCCAGGATAACAACTATGCCATACTTAGACCAATATTAGGTTCGTTCTGATACCTTATGAAAGATGTGACAGAGTGCCCATGTTAATTAATCATTTAGAGCATTTACTAAAGTGGTAAAGAAATGGGATATTTGCCTTCATCAGATCGTTGAAATCATAAAAGAAGGAATCTCCATAATTAATCTACGTTACAGGGAGAGAACAGGTCAAGAACAGATCTGGTCCAAAGAGCTTCTCTGGCATCTTCTCTGGAAGTCGTTTGATGGAACCCTAAATCTGGTGGGGTGTCTGCGTATGAGGTTATTATAAGATCGACTACGGAGGCAGTTATAAGACCGACTACGGAGCTAATGTGCAATCTGATTTGGGATAGCGAAAATCTTGTGTGATTTTGTTCAGTTTAGGTCAGAGCCGTTTTGTTCTAGACAACTTAATCTTTCGTTAGAATGTGAGTCGTTCTTGAATGAATAGGGCTATGGTATATGTAACAATAATATTAGAAGCTAGTTCTAGGCATATTCATAGAATTGTAGGCCAATCTGCGAAGTTTCAGTCATTCCCAAAATAGTTGAAAAAAGCTATTCATGTATTTATAGCGTGTTCCTCAGGGCGGCCATATAGGACGTTTGCTTTTTCTTCTATTCATCTATTTATCATCCTTGCAAAAAGTCTTCGTTATGCAGATGTGTAAATTTATATAAGAAAGTTGAATCAATTCTACGTTACCATTTTTATATTTAGGAAGACTTTTGGAATGGTGTGAAACTAATTGTCTTTGTTTGAATATAGCTAAATGCCAGGTATTGATATGTCTTAGGATAAAAGAGTTGGTCAACAAAGAAAGGTGTAGGCATTATTTAAGATGAACAATTATGACTCAGACATCATGCCGATGTCCAGTCTGCAGGTTTAGATCGGTATCCCTATTCCATTTCTAGCGAGTTTATCGGTTTTGCATTTCCTATGATATTTTCTGGGATATATTTTTTTGCCGGTAGCCAAAAATGGTGAATGCGGAACTGTTCAGCCATCTCCATGAGAAACAGTCGCCAGTTGAGTACCTTTACTTAGTTCGTGGAAACAGCGCAGAGCGCTTCTTGGCTGTACGAGATGATACGGATTTTCATTGAGGATATCACATTACTAAGCTATACGATTAGACCTCTTTGAACGCCAGAACTTCCGCTTAAAACACGATTCAGTAGTTGGAGAGACAGAATGAGAAAATTGCTCTAAGTCTATCTATCGAAGAAGGACCGGACTGCGTAGTATTACCCGCAAAACATCTCTTCTCCGGTTTTTGTACCTTTTGTATAAAAATGAATCGAATCATGTCTTAGATATTTCTCGTTCTCTCAAAACGATCTCGGTGGAATTTAGACTTAGAAGTTGTTTTCAAAAACCGCTTGAAAAGTGAGTTGGGTGCTGTAAAAGTGAGTTGGGATTGATCCGATGAAGTTCAGTAAGATTGAGTGACCAACAACAGTGTTATTGGTCCTTTAAGAGATGCATCTGAGACGAATGGCTGCGTTTGCGGCCATCTGTTTGGTGAAATATCAATTGGTGTAAGATTATTATGGATTGTTGTGCCCGTGAAGGGGTAGTTTTAAGCATTTCTGCTTATTACGTGAGAGGTCAAGGTTTGAATCCCTGAAACATTATTTTCTACGGGTATCGCTCTTGCGAGGAGTGGGCAAGTATTTCGTTGGCAATTTCACTGTCATGAAAAGCACTCTCTCAATTAGTCGTTTGGAGTCGGCAAAAAAAAAAAAAAAAAAAATATAAACCCCATCCATTTCTCTTCGCTCTGTTGCGTTACGATATTTATTCAGGATTAGAGAGTATGCTTAGGGCGGTTGAAGGTGTTTATCGAAGAGCTCTATTACTCACATACAGGCTAATCGCTGGACTTATAGCTTTGCTTAGGCTTAGAGTGTGTCAACATACTCGGATTCCACCCCACATATCCAAATCTCCAGCATTTTTTGCACCATTTGGTGTCAAATACCAGCAATATTGTGCCAAATGCTGTTCTCCAAGGCGTCAATTGTTTCCGACTCTTCTGCGTAAACAAGCGACTTCACACTACCCCACTAAAAATAGTCCTCGCAGGCTTAAAATTATTTAAAAGTCAGCGTTAACAGAAATCTCGTTACGAGACAAATTCCCGAACGTACGCAGTGCTCATTTATCACACTCCTTCAATTCTTCTACGATAAAGTGGCAAACCAAACTAAGCAAAAAACAAGTGACAGCTTTCGAAAAGACCAACTCCGAAAAAAGTATTGCCAAAAAACCACACTCCTTAAAAACACCCTTTACTACTCCGTAAGTAGGCATCATTCTAATGACCACGGTGGAAACGGTGACTTTCCTGACATTTTCCTGATATAAGACTCAGTTTTTTATCGAGGACGATGTCTAAAGACATTTTGCTGCATCAAAGGATATAAGTGGGTTGCCATTGATTGAAAGATTAGTTGTGGAATTTTGTATTACAAAGTGAAGATTTGCTTTCCATTCTAATAGTTTGTTAAAAGCGGTTTTGCATTAGCTCCCTAAGGATATGAGCACACCCACTAACAATTTTGTGGGTTTTATTCAAAAGCGAACATGCTCACTTCTCTCTAGCAACCTGTGAGAAGTGAAGGAAACCGATAATTTTTTGAAGGCTTTTAATTTCTTATGGAAGAGCAGTAATAATATTGCCTTGATAGTTTATCACACGAGAGTTGATATAATCCCAAGTGATAGTTCGATGCTTGAACGAAGGTTTCACTGCTATTACTTTACCATCAACAAGGAAAATCTTAAAGAGAGGATACACTGTACACTATATGAATTCATTTGTCGTCTGTAAAATCCTTGTTGTTGAATGAGTGAAGGCGTGGTACCCAATGCGTTGATTAAGAGTCTTAGACCTACAAAACGAAGTTCCGATATGAAATTTACTTGACATTATTTTTTAATGAATAGAGCAGAGCTCTAGGCCCCAGGGCTTGCCGCGCCGCTCTTTGAGAATCCCTATGTATATGTAATATGTATGCCTATTATCATTCATTGGTTTTTAAAAGTAGAATCTAAAACTAAAACAGCTTTCAAATAGTTCAAAAGTAGATTAACAATACATAGATCGACCCTTGTGAGGAAATGGAAAGGACCTACAATTTTCTGCCGATTCCGAAAGTCTAATCGAGAAAGAGCTTTCCTACATGGCAATGAATTTACTGTTGACAAACTTTCCAATTCCTCGCAAGTTCACGGCGATACCCGTGAAAACAATTTTTGATTCTGTTGGGACTCAAACCTCCCGGTTAACAGGCAGACATGCTGGCCTTTACGTCACGGACACCACAAAAAATTTTATCAAAGTCGTTCGAGAGTATAGTGGAATGTTGTGGGTTTATTTTCACGAAAAATATAAAAACAATATTTAATTATTCCTTCGCATATTGTTTAAATACATCACTTGTTCACTCAACCTAAGTGTTGCTCAAGCAAACATATGAATTTAAGATGGCGACAATACACGTTCTACAAAGCTTAACCAGTCCATTTCAACTCTCAGGTGATACCCCGAACCATATCCCACACACTTTGTTTCTCTTTATAGAAGTGCAGGTACAAAAAATTCATGTCATATTAATCTTTTTACTTTCCAAAAGTTGCTCAGTACCCAAGTCCCTGTTTTAGTGTTCAACTGTTAAACTTGCTTGCCTATGTTGGATTGAGCAAGGGGATTGTATTTATATGAATTATACATTTTAATTCAAGTTTTCTATTTAAGAACATTGTGAAATTAATGACACCACTTAGAACCTAAGTGACACTTTGACGATGCATAATTCAAAACAGCTCGGTTCACTATATAGTCTCATGTTTACACAAATTGTGTATGTACCAACTTGTGGTTCACTCTGAATGAAAACAATCAACTAAGCACTTGATTGAAAAAGCTCACCCTGTTGAATTGACCTCCCTTAACTCAACACTTTCGATCGGTTGCATGCCGTTCGGTCGTTCCGGAACCATACCTACGCGATCCTCAATTCACAAACAACAGCCTTTGTAGGTTGGGTGTTTTGTCAACGTGTTGCAAATTAATTGCAAGCCACAGGCGATCTAGCAAATTGTCAATTAAATAACCAGCACTCGTGCGCATTCGCCCCAACGAGCTAATCCACAAATATTGCGAATGCACTAGCGCTAATTTGAATACTAATTCGCTTTGATAAACTTCTAGCTATTGCAGTGCAGTAAGCCAAAGCTGTATACACCGAACTTCTAGTCGTAGGTTTGTGTTTTAAAATTTATTGTGTACAGCTTTCCGTGTGAGTTGTTAGCAAGCTCCAAATGCAACTTTTGCAGCCACAACACTTGTTTCTCCAAATAGCCAATGTGGAACTATAAACGAGCACCAGAGTCGTGCATACGTTCAATGTTTAAATTAATTGTCAATGATAGATTTGAATATTAATTAGCAAACCGATGCTGGGATTGCTGAGAGTGTCGGGTCCCATAGAGTTGTTAATTTTTGCATGTTGATTGTGGGAAAATTTCAAAATTGATTGAGTCTTGTCACGGATTTGTTTTAAGTGCAAATTGAATTTCCATTTTGCATTTCGATGGCAGGAGGTTTAGGGAAATTTTGACATCAAGAAATGCCATTGAAAAGTGAAGACTTTTTGTGTATCTCTCTGTTGAAGAACAAGTAGAACGCGTCAGTAAATCTCAAAATCACAACAGACAGGTGTCACGTCCATATGACACAAATTCCAACCAACCGTGTCCATACGACGACGTTGAGTATAAAAACGCCAAAGATCCCACGGCAATAAAAAAAACAACAGCAAGTCCATCAGATTGCCGCGCCGAAAGTTAATTTCAATTTACCTCGTGTCTACGCAATCAACCGCAGCGAAACATCATCAACACTGCATTCTGCAACCAACGACGAGTTGTGAGAGAAGCCCTTGCTTTTTTTGGTCCAAATACATTGCAAGTGAGAATAGCACCAAGACTGACAGTCTCAAGCTGACTCTGCGAGAGGGAAATACTTGAATTTAGTGTTCAAAGATGTGAGTCGGTGCGGCGCACGGTATGACAGAAAAACGATGTCGGCTGAGGAAGATTTTTTCATTTTGTTGTTACTATGTAGACTGTTGCACTAAGTATTTATGTCTTCAGAAATATTAACGATCCATTACCCAGGTGATATGTAAATATTGTGGGCATTTGCGGCGACAACTATAGCATCCAGTTTATCGGTTGTGAATTCCCTCAGTTCCACTTCTTTAGGCAGTTGGAGTCTTACACTTCGCTAAACATAATCAAGTGGCTTTGCACTTTCATTAAATCAGAAGCAGCAGAGATCTTTCTGAGGTCTCATAAAAGGTAGGTTGCTTGAAGCCCAAACCCAATCGAACGGAATTTAATTAATCAAACTGTCGCGTCGATTGAATTTAAAAACAAAAAAAAAATCATGGTGCAGCCTGGGAATCGAAAAAGGTATCGAAATTTGGCACATGACGGCATCAGCGATAAGGAACGCGTGCGGCATTAATATATTCATCGATTGATCAAGACACAAATCATAAGACGCTTAGCTCTCAAGGGGATGTAACTTGATACGGTGTCGCGCGATCGGCCGACAGAAGACACGTTTATTCGACCGATCGGCTTACTGGAATGTGTCTCCTCTGAGTATCGTTTGGGTAACCTGATCAAAGATAATTTGGAGTTTAAGATGACAACGACATAATTTTTGATCGTGTTGTTTTTGGGGATTAATAAGGAAAAGAAGACACGTTCCTTTGAAGATTGCTTTGTGACACTTGCGAAGGAAGTTCTGGGGAAAATGATGATATCGTTGGCAAGGCGTTTTTAGCCAAACAAGAAAAAGTTTTACGAAATCTTGTTTGATTTTCTCTGAACACTTTTGAGCTTTTCACCAACCCATTGATGTGATAAACTCTTTGGTAGAAGAGCTTAGCAGATTTCTCGTATCCATTACTACTTTGGAATAGAGTCGACGATAAGGCGCGCAAGGAATACCTTCAGAGAACTAAAGTATTATGTTGTAGGCCAGTTAAGTCGGTTTGGCTGAAAACAATGATTTAGAGATTGTAGTCACGCTTGAAGAAGACTAAGTATCTCGTTTGCTAAGAACAATATTTTTTTTTATATGCCGCTGAGGAAATTGAAAGTCTTTGAACTATTGGCGAAGCGTTATACAAAATGCTTCGATCGCAAAATCAACTAAAATGCACGAGAATCTATGAGGCATGACGTAAACGCTGTAAATGGACTTTTGGTGTTCCAAGCGTAGACAAGGATAGAAACAAGACCAAACCACCTAAAGAAAAGGAGTTCAATACCAACGAGAGAAACCTATTGCTAGTGAAACAAAAAAATAAGAATTTGTTCTAAATCATAGGCATGTGGTCTAGGTCTAAGTAAATTACTTATCCGTTCCACTCACAGGAGCATTTTTTTATGCCTACCTGGAGAGTTTTAAAGTGTATCTTCACATCAGATTTTTCAGAAACGCGTTTCACCACAAAGACTTCAGTTATATGAGGCGCCTGTATCGGTGTGATATTTAACCAGAAAATATATTTGATTGTACTACAATCTCCGAGTGTAGGGATGATACCATGGATGAGAGACTGAAAGAAGGCACTTCGAATCAAGTCTTGGAAGGGTGCCTCCTTTAAGACAGTTCAAGAAAATAAAAGCAAATTCTAGTGGCACACTTTATCCTTTATCTACTCACGAAAGAGTAGATTCCCATTTCACTGTAATCAGAATTGAAGTCTTTCTGCTCCTGAATTGAGGATCATCAGACGCCAGATGTCAGAAGTAACATATTTTTTTCAGACCATTTTAGTGTACCACAAATCCTTGGTAGTCTATCAAGTGAAAGAGGACCGACTTAGAGTGCAAAACTGTAGAAAAATTACTGGCGAAAGTTGCTGATTGAGGCGCAGGTTCAACCACAACTATAATGCCCACCTAAGTAAGTAAGTAATCCAACGCATTAGAGCTTATCGTCAACTATAGACTTTGCTAATTACAACTTCGAACAGCGACTGTTCATCTGAAAGTTGGTGTATCACAAACACACCAAGTCCATATCCTCCATAAGATTTCTTCCTTGTTGATCCAGCTGGGTATAACTCAAAAACCAAATGACAGTAAAACGAAACCATCCTCTGCATCACAATAATTTACTATCGGTTGCCCCTGTCGCATCGACTTAAGCATTTACTCTAGATTTAGTGAAATGTTATACACCTTTATGTTGACCATTAGTCGGTCTTTAGCTAAGTATAAACACAATTCACTCTTACTATTCTCAATCTAATATGAACTCAATTTATTTTTAAGAACAAAGTTCGAACGTCAGCTTTTTTGTTTTGGAATGTATGTGCTCGGTCAAATATGTAAAGGCGTTCAGACTTGGCTTTGTAGCAAAAGCATTGAGTAGTTCAACAAACTGGGCAGTAACAATTAAGAAACAATCTACTTGGTACTAAGATAAGAAGGAATCAAAGGAACTGAGCAGACTGACGAGCTGGCAAACACAGGAGCCGGATCATATCTCATAGGACCGGAACCTTTGTGTGGAGTAACGGAGAAACAAATCATGTACGAAATTTAAAAAATCGGCGGAAGAAAACCGATTGAAACAATAAAACAAGTCATAAAAATACGTCCAGCCGCATTTCTACTTACAAAATTCTGTGATACAAAGACGTTAAAGCAGAAACAATGTAAGAAAATTAGCTGGTTTCCTTATTGGACATTGCAAAATATAAGGATACACCTTAAAATACTAGTCGTAGATAGCAATGGTGAATGTAGATACTGTAACGAACACGGAGAATTTGCGGACCACCTCCTCGGAGAATAAGACGCTATCATTCACCAAAGGAATAAGTGCCTAGGAAAGTAGATGAGAGAGATATAAAAGCCACGTCATTAGTTTAATCAAATAGACTTATATGGGTGAAGTATTTATAATTGAGGACTACCACTTAATTAATAAATGGGCACAACTGATTTACAAGGTCGAAGTGCAATACAAAACCGCTCAAACTATTCATTCACTCATGGGCCTGGCCTCACTTGGTTTTACTCGATGTAGAGAAGCGATAACATATAGTTACCATCGCTTTCTTCAATCTGAGTGAGGTGTTGCCGCTTACGTCTCTAACCTCTACCGGATTGTGACATCTTTTTAATCAAATTTTAACTCTCCTAATCGTTGTTAATGGTATGAAAGAGACGAAATGCGTCTATGCGAATAAAAAAATAAACATTAAAAAGTAGAGTTTGAAAATATCTTGTTAAATAGTGGAGTGTTAGTATGGCGTTTCACTAAATTCGAAAACCGCGCTATGATTAGCTAAAAAACATTGGATCTGTCAAATAGGCGTGTAGCTTGCAGTGACGCTGGCATTGAAACGCGGCAGTTTATGATAACAGATCAATTTGTTATTCATGAAAATATAAAAACAATTTTTATATTTTCAGTGTACAGTGTACATCACTCCATGTTCCCAATTGCAACTTAGTCCCCACCTAACAAGTCGTATATTTTCAAAGGAGTTGAGTTTCGTGTTGCAGTAATTTTCCGATGAAAGTTCTTGCTGTAACCACCCAGTTTAAACGGCTTCCACTATTAAACTCGCCAAATCAACAAAGCATTGTCTGCTTCTTCTTATTTCTTCAATTAGTATTCCAAAACCCTTGGCCTAATTTAAACATTTTTTCAGCATTGTTCGTCGCGTCCGTCGTCTGCTTAATGGTGGAAGACAATGAAAAGCTTCAGAAGCCTATGTGTCAACACATCAAGGATTTATGTATGAAGGAGCAGCGGCAAAAGTTAAACATTCAACTGGAGTCCTTGAAGAACTCCAAATGACAATAGGTGTAAACCAAAGAACCGTCTTGATCCCTTTGCTTTTTATAACAGTGTTTGATTACCTGTTAGAAGATAAAGTACACAACACCAAAGTAAATTAACTAATTTTTAAAGAGCCATCATAAGGAGGATTCCCCATCACTGCAAGAAGCTATTCAGATAAGGATGACAATTTTTGAGTACATTGTGCTCCGTATTATTCCAAAAAAAACTGAGTGCTTGGTGCCGGTTTTCTGATCCTGACAAACCTATTCCAGACATTTATTTCAATCAAAATGTGCTTCCTAAGCGTAGGTGGATAAAGTGGCGATAAAACTCCGCTGTCTTCTGTGACACAAAAAAAAACTGAAGAAAAATCTCTACACCAAGGTTGTGCGTCCAGGACTCACATACGGGATAGGGCTCACAATGTTGGACAATGTACAAAAAGTATGAAAGTAAGTTGACAGCTGTTGAGATTAAAATGTTCCATGTAACAACAGGAGTAACAAACTTGATCGTATTAGAAGTAGTAAGATCCATAGAAGCCTTCACGTCAAAAATACAATATCATACAACAATATTCAGACACGATCAGTCCTGAAACAAACAAATTCAACGAAATCTGCATTTGGTTGGCCCCAGACATGGAATAATCCAAAACAGGCAGCTATAGAAACGCTTTCTGATATCAACGCGGTGTACCCCACGGACCCATCCTTATTGTTAAACAAAGAAAAGGGAGAGCTGTGATCCCTTCGATAACACGATTCTCTCAACGCCGGATAGGAAGAACCATCATCAAAATAGCTTTTTACAAGTTACAAATTATTTGCTTAGGTTTGCTTCCCATTTTACCTACATTAAGTGCTTGCAGCATGATCAGCGAAAGTGGTTTTACGATATTTTCTTTCTATAATTCAAGTGTAGATAAATTAATTGAACAAACTTGCACCTAAAACAGTCTCTTGTGGTACCCCATTATTTCTTTCCAATCTGAATGTCAATTTCCTTGTCTATTAAGAAAAGAACTTTATTCTCAAGAAGTTCTTTTAAAATGTGAAAAGTTCGAAGAGTAGGTTAAAACATCAGATGTTGCGTGGCTTTCACTTGATGTCTGTCCTAGCAATGCACAGGTGAAGGTAATTTCGAATAATAGGAAGTATATAATAATAAGCTTTAGAATAGCAAATAATTTCTCAATTTATTGCTCTACAGTAGTTCCCTGGCCAATGGTGTTTCTTAGACCTCAAACTTAATCACAAGTTCATTGATAATCGAATCTGATGTTAATGTCAATGAAGTCGCCTTCACACATAACTCGCTTGGCAGTTTATTCAGACTTTATATTCGCTTTAACTGCAAAAATGACTTTAGTTGCAATAATTTTTGATTTATTTACGGCTCACTAAGTGATGAAAATTATAGACAAGAGTAGATAACTAACTTTTTCCAACCAAGGTGTTTATTCGTCTAGCAGTCAGTTAAAGATCGAAGCAGTTACGGCTCTTGGGCTCCAAAGCGACTTCAAAGTTATTATTTTAATTACAGCGAGCTTATTTCACTGCGAATCTTATACATAAATCCGATCAAATGGAAAAAATTGTCTAAAATAAAACTGAGAACCCATCAAGCCACCGTTTTTAAAGAGACACTTTTAACTGGAACTTATACCAGTCGCTGCAACCTTAAGGCCTTTCACCGCGATAAGTATAATAACGATCCATTAACTGAAATGTTTCTACCATAAATAGAGTTCTTCAGAATCAAAAAATATAACCATCTAGCTACCGAACGCCATTCAAAGATCGTAAAACAAAAATCAAACACACTCAACTCTGTTGTCGATTTCGGATAGAAAGATAAATTCAATTAATTGTAATTGCCCATAAATAGAGTAGAATAACAATCGCTTGCAACCATCTTGCCATACAGAAACTCAGCGAGACTTGAGCTAGTTTCGTGACATCGACTCACGGAAAGAGAAGAAGAAGAAAAAAAAATTATAGATTTCCAGGAAGTTGTCAAACCAAATCGAAGCATGTCACCGCATTGCCAATGACCTTCTCGCATTCGGCATTTTCCCCCATCGCAATCTCATGGCCACATCAAGTCGCTGCTTTTTGATGTTTTCTTATCTCGAATGTAGAATCATCCTTCTCCTAAACACTTAAGCACCTCAATAACAGAACAAATTAAATGAGCCACCAAGGCACCAAACAACTACTACCGACCATCCAGTCCCATCAGGAGATGACAAAACACTTAAAACCAGAATTTCAAGACTACACAATATCTCAGCATCATATCCATCGCATATACACTAGCCCCAGAGCCAGCCATTTCTATCCGCCTGCCTCTATAAGTGTGTTTTAAGACATGACATTAAAAAAGCATCTAATAGCTGCTGCGCGGCCTACCTAATTACACCTGGGTACGGCTAGATATATAGTCATAGAAGGAGAGAGAGGTGTATAAAGTATAATTCATCAGTAGCCGCACATTCAGATAGATTTATACGGGAAAATGACTGGAATTACATTCCGAAGTTGTCGTTGTCGTTGGTCGTTAAACACGACGGCGACATAGCACAAAACAAGAAACGTTCAGCTCAGTCCGGTCTTAATCTCTTATACAGCCACCATCATTCGACATCAAACATAACCTGTGTTTTATGATTTAAAAAGGGGGCACCTAATAAATGCCAAAATGTGTAGATACAACAGAGATACGTATTGTTAAAAGGTCATCGACGCACTCTTGTCTCCGCTGGTCACTGTCACTCTTGTGCCATACAATGTGTCAAAATTGTTGTTCTGGGAAGCCTTTTACGATATAAAGAAGTTTTGTCAAAAAAAAAAAAATCAGTGATGCCTCATCGGACGAGGGAAAAACTGTCATCAATCCGAATTTATTGTTGAAAAATCTGTGAACTTTTGGTAGTTTTATTATCATTTTTAGTTATTTTGAGAGATTCGATGAATACAAAGTTGCCAAGCGTCAAAAGAAGTCATTCGAATGGCAGGGAATTATCTTAATCCCTTTGCCTTGCACCGACATCATATAGGAGGTATACCGCTGCGGTTTGATTCATAGGAATGATAAAACCAAATTTAAACCCAAATTGATCACTTTGCATGATCAAAATCATCGATGGTTTGATACTCGTTTCATCGCAGGATTGATATTCGGTGGAACTACTTAGATGTTTTTTATTAGTTATTGTCGGCTTAGATATAGAAGAGTGGTTAGGGTTCAAGGTGTATGATGTTATAAAAGTTCTCCCAATGACATAAAAGTGACACTAGTGGCCTGATATAAAATGTATGAAAGGGAATGGAAGTTTGCTTTATTGTTTAATGGCTTCTGATTATAATGCCAGGTTGGAAAAATAGATTCTGTTTTCTTCTTTTTTAATTGATTTGTAGTTTTGGGGTCTTGGTGTGGCATAACCTTTAGGGCTTTTGAATGCTTGGGACATTTTAAGGAAGATTAACGTTTCATTTTTATGGGGAAATAAATTTTGGGTGGTTTGAGTTCTTAGGCATGGTGATAAAAACTGCTACTTTGTTTCGGGCATAAAAGACTGATCTGCAGTTGAGTTCTCCTGCAAGGGTGCCGAATTTGAAGTCGAATCATAGTTAGAAGCACCAGTGTGCAATGTCAGAACGAAGTTCTTTGAAAATGAAACTTTAAGCAACTTAGTTTTTAGTCCGGCGGATGTTTGTTTCCACTCTTTTCGTTACTACCTCCTGTTTTTGTAATTTCATCTTCATATTTGTCTTATATTGGTTGCAGTTCTAACAGTGCAGTACCGCCGTCAAACATGTTTTTGATAATTTTCATAAAAAAAGCATTTCACTTTCTTTACCAACTGTCCACATTCTGAATCATCAAACAAGGTCTCTGATGCCATTGGAAGGGAAGTATTTTTCTGACAGTGCTGGGTTGATAAATCGCTTGTTATCGTCAGGAAAAGAGGCAGTGATTGCATCCAACCCTAGCAAATTGCAAATGGACTTCCAACAGCTTGTCAGTATGGGGGGCAAAACACTTTTACATAAAATTTTAACAGATCTTTAGTAACAGCTAAGTGAGAAAGCGCTAGGATTTGATACTCCGGATAGCCTTACCTAAAAAAACTGTGAGGCATACATACAACGAGAACTAAAAGAGGATTCTGCCAAAGCTGAAACCAAACTGCTCATAAAATACGACAAAAAAAAAATTGCTACCATCTTCAAAATGGACGATTATTGGGTCGTCCAATGCGGAAAATAATAAAGCTATCTGATAATGACCAATGCGGGTTTGCCGCGGACAAGTCAACAACTGATGCAATCTGAAGTATAAGGATCTCAATAGAAACACATCTGACTGCTTGAATACCTGCATGTTGGGCTGGTTGATTTTGAAAAGCATTCGATCGACAATCACGGCATCTTAAGCCCTCAAACAGCGAGGAGTTCCAGAGACCTATCTGCTTTCAGCCTTTGACAGAAAAAGCTGAAGGGAAAGCTCTACACGCTGGTCCTGCGCCCGGCACTCAGATATGGCACACAATGGTGGACAATTTATAAACAGTATGAAAGTATAAGTTGACGCCCGATGAGATGAAGAAAACCCATAAGACGCCAGGAGTAACAAAGCTTAATGCTAATAGATGTAGGTACCAAAATCCTCGAGAGAGATTAAACGACATTTGCATTTGGTTGGTCTCAGACCTAGAAGAATCCAAAACCGAAAGGCTAGCCGACGTATTTTGAAGTAAATTCCACAGGTGCATCAATAGTGTGAAGCACTTGAGTGGGAGAGCTCTGATTTCTTCGAGGTCGCGATGCTCGTACCGCCAAAAAGAAAAAGAGGAAAATTTTTTTTTTTTTAAACATGAAAAGAAAGATCAATCTGAGTTACTCTTGCCACCTTTGCATACAAAGTGCAAAACTGGTCACTTACAAAAGATATTCTGTGAATTCTCAATAGACAGTCATTGTTTCACTTACAAAAGCAAGAAAATTAAAACTACTAACACCTCCTGCTATTTATGGTGAAATATTGGAACTATAAAAATCGATTAATCCAATAGGCTGAAACTATAAGCGATTGTAGCCCTCACCAGAAATAAGACGTCTTTCGGTTTTTAAGGACTTTAAATCTTAGAAGTAAAGACTTATTTATAGTACTTTACGTGTAGTTTTAAATTCTTGCGTTTAGTTTTCAATTAAGTTTATCAATTAAGTATTTTGTAATCTTTAATTCAGTACATGTTGTTTTTACTTTAGTTCTTTATTTCTTACTTTCTTCTGTCTAGGACTAGGTTAGTTTTCTTATGGTATTTCCCGTCTTCTGTGATGTGCTGCCACCGGTGGGCGAGAGTGGCAACTCTAATGCTGCCAGCTTTGCCAATGGTGAAACGATATCATTTTCGGTAAAAAAGTCCTCAGGACGGCTTAAATCAGAGACTTGCCTCAGAACGTTTGTTACAAACTGAAGACACGCATGGCCACAAAATATAGAGTCAAGCATGATGTTTGATTTTTTATCTTGTATTCTTAGAATCGTATTAACTCTAATTCAAATGAAAGTGAGTTCCTTAGCGAAAGCAATAATATTTTAGGATCTACGAACTCAGAAACAACCAATGCAACTCTAATGTGTTATTTAAAACCGAAGAAATAAAAAGTCAAAGGATCTCATTTATATAAACGGCGCTTTTCCTTCATACCTCTATTAGCTCTAACGAAGCTTAATAAACTTGCTCCCCTGCCAAAACCTCAGAACAGCCAGCGTACCGAAAAACTTCTCAACAATTTTAGGAGCATATCCTATTTGCAGAAAGATTAAAAGGATTATCTTCTTAAGAAAACTTAAACTTTTCATTTAAAATAAGCTCTCTGATTCATGAGCAAAAAACCTCTTTAAATCTAACTCCTTCTGCAAGCTGATGCAATAATTATCTACTTTATTTATTTATTTATTTATTTAATTCAGTCAATCAGAATTACAAAATTCTTACAAACTATTCAATACAAAACATGGATTATATATATATACCTAACCTAGTTAACCACCAGAGTGCAAAATAGACTTCAAATTTGATTTAAAAATATTTTTTTTTTTTTTTTTTTTAGATAGATAGATTATTTATTTATAAATGACTAACAGTTTTTTTACACATTCATATATACAAATATCATATAGCATGGCATTTGCCGTCTGCCAGATTGACAATTTATTATTGATTTAAAAATATTTCTACTGTAAGAAAAGTTCAAAATATCAATACCTGCATTATGACATACTGAGTTTGCTTGTCTTAAGCAACGCGCAATTAGTTCATTGAAACCATAATTAGTTCTATGATATGGTACAAAAAATAAATTGTTGAATCTGAAAGAATATGATTGACAATTGATACCAATCAAATCAAGCAAAAAAGAGCATTCAATTTTATCATTTAAGACATCTCTTACAAACATTACATCAAAATATTTACGACGTGTTTCCAGGTGTTGTAGGCCAAAAAGCAGGCAGCGAGCATTGTATGAAGGTCTAACAATATTCCAGCGTAAAAGATAGAACAAGTATCTAGTGAAACGTTTTTGAATTCGCTCCAATCTGTTTGAATAAATCGGATTCCATATAACACAGCAAAGCCATATAAGGCACCAAAGTACAAAACTCTTAAGTTATTACTCCACAAAATAATTTAGCCCAAATTCATCTAGCACACTTGGAGATTCGCTCTAACGTCTACATGATGGTAAGACCGTTACGTAGCTCTGTTCATCCCCAGAACAGATCATCATCCGATAGAAGTTGGGAGTCGTCCACAGAGGATCTTGTTTAAAGGTGTGTGCCTCTATCTTCACATCAATCTATCTCGCATCATATATTTTTTTCTTTTTACGCGGGAATGTACTTGAAGCTTATGCTTCTCGCGCTGTAATTTGATATTTGTTGTAATAAACTATTAATTGAGTGTTCCATTTAGTTCTTATCTTTAGGTACATTGAACACCTCTGTTAACATCATCTTACAACACTTCATGTATAACACTTATATAGTCAAATGTCATTTCGTAGTCAATAAAACTTTCCTTCTTTTCTGAACCGTCAAAGGACTTAGACGTGTCTTTCTTTGGGTAACTAATCTGCACGTGCACACTCTTCACTAATCTTAGATTTATTTCTTCAATATTTCAGTGAAATATGCTCTTTGTTCCGTGAGCAGAAATCAGGAGACATTCGTTTACATACTTTTCAAGGCTGTGAACACATTTTTCACAAAAATACCGTTCTCATTCACAAACGTTTTCTCAGATATGCTGATTGTTTTCCCATAACTTTGAAACTAGGCTTGGTTCCTAAATTGTTGGTACATTGCAGGATCACGACAAGTGGCAGTATCTACCATATAGGGAGCTATTTGACAAGATTGCTATAGTAACGGATGTAGGTACCACTTTTCTCTTCTAGATAGCGATAACTTCTATGAGATTTCGTGTTCACTGATAAAAAAGAGAAGGAGCCTATTTTGTGGTATGCCTGTAGCTCAAACAAGACTCCTCCGATAACAAAGTGAAGTGATTGACACAGCGAATTTCTGCTTACTCGTTATAAGAAGGGGTGAGGCTCATTTTTTCAAACATGGAAATTCCGGTACTCATGTTCTTATTGTAAAAAAGGAGAAAAATAGTATTTCCATTAAGAATCATTACAATTTTGTTGACCTGACGCAAATTTTTTTCCCGTCGTCCTTTGTCAACGAAGAGCTATAATCATTTTTTTTTGAAAGAATGTACCTATTCCTTTTGTTATCAATCTAAATATATGTAAAAATTTGACTGTTGAAAATGCTTTTATTTTCAAAATACTGTAAAATTTAAAAATTAAGTTCCAGAGCTCACAAAGCAGTAGAAACAATGTCAAATTCATACTTATTTAGTTTTTCTAAGTAGATAACATGCAGTATGTTGAAACATTGGCCATGATTCATGGGCGTAGCCAAGAATTTTTTTAAGTCTTTTTTCGAGGACAATTTCTCAAAAATCAATGAAAAAATGAGGACGCCGCGCCGCATAGTGCTGAACGACCTTTCTACGGTGCAAGTCGTGCAAGTTAGTGCCAATAATATTTCCAATGCATGTGATACAGCAGGAAAAAAGGTGTCCGCTTCCGTGATTACGTCGCACACTTCCAAATTTTTATTCGCTTATTCACTAAGCTGTTTGTCTTTCCAGGTGTCATACCACAATTCAATTTCTGTACTTAGATCCAATTCATAAAATTCTGAAAATGGCTTGATGTCTTCTTTCAAATCGCCAATACTTTTTTTCAAAATAATGTATGGATGCAATGTGAGTAGTGAAAATGCAGGCAAATTGAATGGCGCGAATCGATTTGCAAGCGATGATATCAATGAATCCAAATACGGAATTAGCAACGATATTTTCCAATAATCATTTGGATTCGATGCAGGTTGATTTGAACTGGCTGCTGTCGTTGGGTTAGTCTGGGTATATCCAATTCAATATCAATCGAGTTCGCTATTTCTTTTGCCTTGTCTATAGAGTTTCATCAATCACGGTATCTACAGCTGCTCGATGGCTAGAGATAACAGATGATATTCTATTAAGATGGTCTTTGCATTTGAGCAGGTCAAGACTTTTAGATTGAAGACCATTCACGACAGGGTCATGAATATCCGAATATTTGGCAATTATTGAAGTGCATATGATAAATACAGGTTTCGTTGTTGCAGAGTGTAGCTGAAATGCAGCTGATCGTGTTTTTACATTGCCTTCGGTGGATAAAGTTAGTAATGCGTTTACGATCTCAACGAAATTGGCTTTAAAAACAGCAATGCTTTTGTGTTTTTGAGACCAACGAGTTTCACAAAGGGCGGGTATGTTCGGAGCACACTTTCGCCGTAGCACTGATTCTCGGAAAAATCTTGTTATGTCTTTGATAGTGCCAATAGTGTTTCGTACTCCCAGGACCTTGTTCAAATCATTAACAAAAAGGTTCAATCTGTGGCTTGCGCAGTGGAAAAACAATGCTTTTATGTATTTTTTTCGGATATGTTCTTGAACGCCTTCTTCTTTTCCGGCCATAGCACTGCAGAATTTTATGAATCGTACCCTTGCCCAACGTATTTGTTCGGTTCAAGTTCACAGCTCACGACTGCGCGATCAATTTCATCTGCAATTTAGTTCCCATGAATTCTTCTCGTATTTTTGCTTGGCTTTTGGCCGAACCGTTAGAACGATCAATCGCGATTAATTGTTGTTGCCGCAATGCCGCATTCAGATGATTCAGAATTTCTGGAGAATTTTTTATAAATATAAATGATGTTAAAAAATCTCATTGAAAAGTCCTCGTTTTTCGGCAATTTTGCGAATTGTCCTCATTTTTTATAAAAATTTTCATTTATACTCCTTTTTTCCGATTTTTTCCCAAATTGTCCTCGTTTTTTACGATCGTTTTTTACGAGAATACTCTTTGAAAAGTCCTCGTTGTTTCAGCATTTTCTCCAAATGTCCTCATTTCATTTCATTTCATTTATTTAATATGTCCTCGAGGACAAAGATTAATTTTTTCTTAAAAAAGCAGAATTTTTCGAGGACATTCGGCTTAGGTTGGGGCATTTGCCCCTACCTGGCTACGCACATGCCATGATTAGATAGAACACAATAAACACCCAATAATTACAACAACAAGTAAACTATGGTAACCTTCCACAGCCGAAACCACATTATAAACAAAATTTTTCCGCATTTTCTTTTACTTCAGAGTCAATTAAAACATTTCATATCCGACAGCAGATCATTTATCAATCGACAAGCTCACAATTACCCAATAATTACCTCAACGCGAATCAAACAAAAAAGATGTCTTCGACACAAAAAGGCACAAGTTCGTCATAACAAGCACAAGGAGAAGAACCTTGAAAACTTGGACAACAAATTAAACAAGAGAAGAGAGAGAGAAAAAAAAAGAAATATGGCAGCAACTCGTGCAAGAGGCGGTAACGACCTCACATCACGACCTCTTCGATTCTCCTCAGTTTACTTCTGTCTATCGTTTCAAAATCCGCAAGATGGCATTCGTAACAAATGATCTTTTACAAATCATTACAAAAAAAAAAAAACTTAACTAACGAACCCTCACGACATCAAAGACAACAGATTATGATTGATTCGATTGGCAATACAAAACACCCATTCAGTTGGCTACATTGCCATTGCAGTTTATTTTCACTTCATAAAGCCAGGTTTACACTCAAACGCGCAAAACCCCCTTCTGTAGTCACCCAATAGACAGATGGTCGATCGATGGTTGCCACCTTTTCGCTGTCAACTTGCAACGCAGGCGTCTGCATAAACTCCCGCTGACATTTCTCCTTCGGACAGCACACATAACGAAAGACAACGGCGACAACATATTCGAGAATGCCACTGACAAAGTGCCCACAGCGCACTCTACCCTTAGAACAGAACATGGAGTCACTTGATCATCAAAGCTGGGATTCTCTTAATAAAGTTTCAATGCATCGTCTCATGCAGTGAATTTCATTTCAATCTTCTATACATGGAAACAAAACAGCAACAACGAATGTCTCACAGCTCACAGGTTTTAACGACATCGCAGGTTGTAGAGCATCCGAATGGAATCCATGGATAGATACCAACCACTGACACATCTCATTCGAGTAATATGGACAATTTTGCACACCTGAATATGAAATGCCTCCGTGACACTGGCTTGGGACAACGAACAGCATAAAAATGGGCAAGATCCCAACTCTATTCCATGGTGTAAGAGATTAATCTCGCAATTATTATCGTTGTCAAGTGCATATTATGTGAGGAGTCAGTCGTCTATAACAGCGAATGAAATTTGCAAACTATCATCATAGTTGCTAGAGAGAGATTACTGGTTTGACAGTATCGCGATTGGCGACAATTATGTGTAACTTTTTTCTTGTGAGTTGCTGTGAGGGGAAAATGTTATTCTCGGAAGATGATATTTAGTTTTTATTTGTGTTTTGTTGAATTAACAACAATGTTGCCCTGGTCACACGTTACTGAAAGCCAAGTCATGCCGGATTCACAGTGAGGTATTGAATTGGAGCTATAGAAAACGAGTATATTAGGTGCGTTTTTTGTCACAACTAAACAATCCCATGATCGGCCCAGCCAGCAGTGCCTTTTACCACTGAACACAGAAACAATTCAATACTGGGCTAAAGTGATCAGTATCAGCTTGTTTTGCGTTCAGTGGTAAAAGCTCAGCAATGCATGCTGATTATAGAATCGCCAAGTTGAGACAAAAAGCATCATTTTGTCATATTCTCTCCCTCTCCCTCTCCCTCTTTCTATATCCCTCTCAGTCTCTGTTTTCTCTCTCTCCCTTCTTTTGTTTTCACTCTCTCTCCCTTCTTTTGTTTTCACTCTCTCTCTCTCTCTTTTCTCTCCTATATCTCTCTCTATTCTTCTCTCTCTCTCTCTCTCTCTCTCTAGTCTTTCTCTCTCTGTCTCTCTGTCTCTCTCTCTCTCTCTAGTCTCTCTCTCTCTCTAGTCTCTCTCTCTCTCTCTCTCTCTCTCTCTCTCTCTCTCTCTCTCTCCTCTCTCTCTCTCTCTCTCTCTCTCTCTCTCTCTCTCTCTCTCTCTCTCTCTCTCTCTCTCTCTCTCTCTCTCTCTCTCTCTCTCTCTCTCTCTTTATCATTCTTTCCTTCGCTCTTTCTCTTAAAAAAAAATATCATAAGTGTCATAAGGAGGATACCCTTTATCGATAGGCTTGCAATTTCTCGTTAAGATCGAAATAGAAGTCCTTAGGTTACACTGTAGTACGCCGTGATACATTTAATGATATCGAGGTTTGAGAAGTCACACTTATGGCCCGCGTTATCGATGTATTGTGATCAGGTGCCAAGCAACGGAAGACAAAACACAAGCTGGTGTTCGTTGACTGTACATAGTTACGGAAGTCTACAAATTCAAATTCTTTCATAGCACTGTTTGTTTCCTTCTTATCTTAATTTTTCAGCCGATACGTGACACATCCCCACACAATGACCTCAAACCGCTGCGTAAGCTACCTCTCTTGAACAAACCAACCAACACACACAACCAGTAGCACTTCACCAGGTAAACACTAGAAGCAGTCCCTTTGAGAAGAAGAAAACCAGATGCGATCACCACAAATGATTTCCTCAAACACTGGCACCTAGCCACCACTGTTTGCCTATCACCGTCTTTTGTATCCAGTAATTGGTTTCTAATTCAATTTCAATTTGGTCACCATTAATCGTGACACCACGACACCAACAGAATCCAATTCAAGGTGAAACAGAGTTTGTTTGTTGAAAAAATCGTAAAAAAAGAGACGAAGATCCACCAAACAACTAAATGTCTCCAAAGATCAGTGCGAGGGGCCCCCGTAAGGAAGAGGAAGCGATAACAAATAAATAATATCAAATCACAAGATCTGGCTAACAGGCTTTTAAAGCCATTCCATTCCAATGGCTATTGTAATTACTTTTTTTTTTTTGACTTTGTATTACTAACCATTTAACGCGCCTTGTTGACCATCAACAATCATCTCAAAACAAGACTCTCCCCATCGCACCTTACCGCGCACTACCAACAAACAAACAGAGAGATTGACACAAAAGAACACAAAAGCCCACATAAAAATTTGAAAATTAAAAGAAAAAAAAAGTATCTAAACGTTCGCGACAATAAACTGATTGATGACAAAGCAACAATTTCCGAAGAGTTGACAAATCGTGCCAGCAGCCTTGAAAATCATACAAACGACGACGACGGATGAGATATGATGCTGCACACTTGGTAAGAAGTATACCTAACAACAGAGAGATACGATAGATCGTTCGTCAACACGACAAATACAAAACATTTCTGGCGATGATCGATTTGACATTAACAGTAAAACGAAACGGCGCGTTTAGAGTATCTATTTATCTGTGATGCGATAAACTTTTTTGACAAAAGCCGAGATGTAGGTACTTAAGATCTTGTTAGCTAGTCTTGAGAAAAGCCAATACCACCGGTGAAGGGAAGAAGACGAGTTTAAATACACGTTTGCATTGCTAACAAGATTAGATATGATAAAAAAAGATGTGTTATTAATCGTTTTGTTGGAATTATGAAGTTTTTTTTTGACTTTTTTGTTGATCTTCTGTGTTATTATTTGTCATTTTGTTTGGTTAAGTTAATTTTGATTTTTTTGACAAGCCATCATGATGGATTGCCGAATTTGTTTGGAGGTCGGAGAGGAAGCTTTGATGTACCTAATTTTTGAAAGTTTTTTTGTATTCTTCGAATTCCATGAATTTGCAATTTGAAGGTAAAGATCGGTCAACAAACTTATGTTGTTCTCAAACGCTATTTCATAGAACACATCCGCAGTTTGGATTGAGGGGTTTTAGAAGCGTGCCATGCATACTTTCTCCAGAACCATTAGTGATGGTTAACATTTTTGAGATATGTAATTAAAAATGTCAAATGCTCGTGAGTTGAGCATTTGAGAAGAGTTCTGGTCACTCATCAGATGTGTTCTGCAGATTATTCTGAAGGGCAAACGTTATTCTCATGAAAATTTATGCTGATTTCTAATGATTTTGTTTGATGATATTGGGATAGGAACAGATAGATAGATACTTTTTTTTATTGCGGATTGAACTTATGCAGCTCTGGGCACCGACGCGACGAGTCTAGTTGAACCCTTTGTGCCAAGCCAGACGGGTAGTATCAGAGCAATTATTTTGCTCCTGAATTGGACCAGAAGTTAATTATTATCTGTTTATAGAGTGGGATGATCTCGTAATCAAGCATCCAACTTCTAAGGCGGAGATTTACTACACATTTGGTAATGATCTGGAGAAATGTTTCTTTATTTGATGTAGATGTAATTTTAATAGTCCGTTAAAAGTTCTGAGACTTTTCCTAGAGTTCAACAGTAATTCCGAGGTTTTTTGAGTATATAAAGCTTTTTGCTTTTAAGGCAGTTTGGCTGTTTGAGAAGATAAAAGTTGTTTTAAGTGTTTGATAAACTTATTTTTCGCGGAAATTGATAGCAAGGACTTCAACCTGGAATATCGTCGAATGACTACCAAAGCTTACTGAAAAGTTCGTTTTGGCTTTTAGGTGAGTTACTGGAAATGGCCGCATTTTCTGTGCTAGTTTCGACTTTTGATCCGGAAGTACATAAATCTGATTCTTCTTGCTTTCTCCCAGTCATTCCCAGAAGGGATGAGTTTGGAGAAGTTGAGACACGGGAATGGTTAGGTTAGGTTAGGTAGAATGGGCTGACGGTTGATCTTATTTCCGTCACACTTAGATCAATGTAGATCCATTGTGATACCCTGGCGTATTGAAACGTCCTAGAAACCTATGAGTTTATGTCTGGTCAGTATTTAACCATTTTGTGGCCTTAGTGAAGTTTAACAGGCTGCTTTTTGAAGCGTCTGATAATTCTTCTAGTTCATTTAAAAAGTAATTGCCTAGAAATTTTTTCCTAATATGTCAGAGTGCTGGGCATTGACAAAGGAAGTGAGTTGTATCCTCATGTTCATCTTCGTCATTGCATCCTCTGCGTAGGTCATCGGTGCAAAAACCCATTTTCTTTTCGTGATAACCTAGTAGGTTATGTCCAGTTATGATATTGATAAGCATTCGCAATGAAGGTCTATTCAATGATAGCAGCTTTTCAGATTCTTTCTTATCATATTTCGGCCATAGTTTCCTGGAAGTAACACAGGAATCTAGGCATTCCCATCTTTCATTGGATATTCGCATTATTTTGTTACCAATGATCTGTTTCATTTCACAGGGTGGAATCCTGATTGATTTATCAATGAGAGAAGGGTCAAGTGCTGTTCAGAGTGGGATTACCAAACTGCTGAGCATTGTCGAAGTCCCTGTCGAAAGGCCATGTGAAAGAAAAATAATTGAAATGAACAAACAAAAAAACCTACCTTAAGGAGCAGTGTGGATCTTACGTTACAAGAACAACCACAAAAGCAGAGCTTCTAGTCGAGAGGTATCTATACTCCAATAGACTTCCCAATTTGATCCCTTTCGAATTGTTTTGTGCACAATAAGGTCTGCTTTAGCAGATAAATGTCCTTATTGATACTACAAAGACAAGCTAAGCCTGGAAGGTCAGCGCCCATTGCTAAAATCAGAACTCGTATAGAACAGAATAGATCATGAGATTGAGCCAATGACTTGGAGAAAATTATTTTAAATTTTGTATTTGGAAGTCTTCTCAAGAGCCAGTCATTTAAATGTGATTTCCTTTTCTTGTGGTGATCATTTAATGTCAATTCCAAGTCCTCATTCCAATGCTCCAAAAGCAATTACACGACGACCGGCAGTACCTGAATACTAAGCCCAATAACAACAACGAAAAAGAAAAATAAAACAAATGAAATATCAATAACTACAGTGCCCGTCTTCTTTATTCGATCAACAAAATGCCAATTCCTTGGGGCGAGTAATTTTTCTTCCTGCCAAACCACCTTCACATAATTAACTTCATTATAACGCCCCATTTGCCTTGTGTGTTGCTGTTGCTGTTGCACCACACCACACTCCACTCCACTCTACTCAACTCCTCCATACTCTCCGGTTCATTCAGTCGTTCTGTCATTTCAAACTGTCGAACCACGACCGACGAACGTCATCGGAGATGTCGTTTTTGCCGTGTGACTCCTTTTCCAGTTGACAATTACCGCGAAGGATGCCGAAGTGGGTTTGATGGCAATCGTTATGGCGATGTTGATGGTGACGATGATGATTACCGTAATGGAACCGGTGAGGTGAAGTTGTGCAAGTGAAGGTGGTGGTTCTGGTGGTGGTAGTAGTGGTGGTGTTGCAAGTGCCTTTCAAAAACATGTCAGACACGACATTCCGGCTGCCACTCAATCTGTTCTCTTTCTTTTGTGTGTGTTTGTACCGGCCTATGTGTTTCACTCTTTCTCCGTCTTCGTCATCGTCATCGTTTTTCTTATAGCAATTTGTCCGCCAACTTTGCCCTCTAACCACTTCTTCAACCATCAACAATGACGACTACGACTATACGACAACGAAAACGAACGACAACGACTTGAAACTGTAATCAAGTTTTCGATTTTGTCGATTGTCAAATCGGCCTCTGACAGTTTCATGCGAAGGGGAACACTAAAAGTGCCTTGTGGCAGTGTAAGAGTGAATAAGAAAATCAATCGAACATACGAGTATCGTGCCATGGGAATAACACGATTGGTTGTCATTTTGTCAACACACACAGGCCATGCAAAGACTCGACTTACTCTTCAACACACAGTACTACACACGAACTCGTATACATTTAACGTCAACGAACCATGGGAATTCTGCGGCACCAACTAACTTGAGGGCAGTTCAATTGAATGCCTCCTACACCACCGACCGCCATCGAGACTCAACGTTGCCACCACTTTCGTGTCACTTTCCGATATCACGCAGCAATCCTTTTTATATGAAAACCTCCTTCCACCTCTTTGCCATCTCCATCGCCATTTCGTGTCACTTTGACGATGGAATGCGAATCGAAAATGTAGTCAACTTTTGTAGTCGTGCCACTTCAGATCGATCACGGAACAAGTGTTGCACCGGCAGCGGCAGCGGCAACAGCAGCAGCAAACCCTGACTCCAGCTCAGCGAAACCAGTTCGGAATAAGCGCGAGCGAGATGGTTCAATCGATTCGAAAACAATCAGCTTGAAGTTTGGAAATCGAAAGAAAAGAATTACGAGAAAACAGAAAAAAAAGAAGAAGTTATCATGAGCTCTGAGAAGAGTTGACCTTGCACATCGGAAACTGCTGGTGGTGTACACTCCGGCAACACCATAACTCATCAGCATCACTCAAAATGCGACGGATGGATGGACCATCCGGTCGAAGAAGAGGATGTTCATCCATTTCTCGAGAGTCCCTTAGAGTGGTTCGGATAAAGTTCCACAAACAAGACCAGTTATATTATTTCTTGAATGCGAACTCGTTTCACCAGATTTCAAATTGCATCTTGGTGTATTATGATGGCCGAATGGGAAGGTGTGATGGCGGGCAGAGGCAGCGCACGAAGATGCGAATGCATCACGAAGAAGAATTGCCATACACATGACGATGATAATGGTGATCGTCTTGAAGCTGTGGAGATCAGCATCACCATTATCATCGGTACGTGATGTGTGAGACCTTTATGCTCGTTGTTGCTCATTCCGTGGTGATTACTGGATGTGACACTGCAAACTGGATGTTGTTATGCTCGAAATGGAATGTGAAGAAAATGATGACGATGATTGTTACTCTTCGTGTGACAGGGTGACACATACAGGCAAAAAGAGACGACCGATGGTAAATGCTTGAGGGTGATTTGGCATATGCTTGGTTTTTCTAAATGAAGACTGATTTTGAAAAGTTCGCATAGAGATGAATGCATCGAATCTCACCAGTTCAAAGTTTGTTGGCGTAAAGTATTCGTACGATGTATTGGCCTTAATGAGGAGGAAACTCTTGCTTAGGCCTCAACCAAGAGGTGACACAAATAGCGACATATGGACCCAGTAATGTGCCTTTCAGAGACTCAGTAATAAACTTACTTTTCGCTTTCTACGTTGACCACTGACCAGACGTGTATTTATGCTTTCGAAAGCAGTTTGAAAGCTGCATACAAATATTTTCAAATGGCCAGGTATCATAAAATATGCAGGACTTACATGATACGCATGTTAACAGGACAGTTGCAGTTAAGGTGGTTGCAACCATAGTAAGTTAGTTGCCATACACTCCTTTTCTAGAATGTGCTTGCAGAGAAAAGCTTTTGCTGGATGACATGTGAGTGAGGTGCATTCATTGTTTTACTTGGCCAGCATATGCAACACATGTAAACTTTTCGTTTAGGTGGACTTGGGTTTGGTGATCACCTCAAAATATGTCTAAATGGAAACGTTAAGCCAAGTTTTAGTCTTTTTCTACGAAAAAGGAGCTAAATTCATCTTCAAATATGCAAAACTTCCTTCGAAAGAGAGAAAGACGTATGCAGCACCTATATGGAGCCGAGCCTTCAAACAGTTCAGATTCTAAAATACGAAACAAAAATACTCTTGTTGTGCCTCAAATCGACAAAAAGTGAATCTTAAGTCTTTATTTATGCGTTTCTGGAAGCTTTTAAAATAGTTGACGAGCTAAAGGTGGGGTTTATTTCACTACAAGAGAGTGCAAGTGCAAGCACCACTGGTGCACACTCTTTGCATATTTGAAAAATTTAGAAACTGAAAAATCAGTGTCAACGCCTTATTCTCCAACTAATTTGCCTTAACTTATCATTCTTAAAGTTATGAATGGACTAATCTTAAAACAAATTACCCATTAGCATGCAAAAGGCAAATTAAATGGACAAATGTGGAAGGCAATTATCGCCTTGTTCTCTTGATGTTTAAAGGTTGGTTGTTAGACGTTTAAAATGAACTTTTACAGCAACAAAACTAGAACATTAGAGTTTAATACACTTAGAGAAATCCTAGAGCCAAAGAACAGAGCACACACCACACTGCGCACATCTTCACCTTCACAAATTCACAAGTTAGCTCTATTATCAGTCTATGAATAAATACTATGCCGACACAATTCATGACTCGTTTTTTTTTGTGATTTTTCACACAATTTAAAAAGAAATTAGTTATTGTATGATTTTGGCTGGGAAAATATGCTAATTTGCAGTTTAAATTAATTTTTATAATTTCGCTTGAGTACAGTTTTCTTTTTATTATGTTGAGGGCACAAAGTGAAGCTTTTAGTGGATATAAAGGGAACATAACACTTATTTTGATTGAACTTAATGGAACTGTCATCTTGAGCTTTGTTTTTGGGAGTTTTTGTTGAGAGGTTTGCAAACTCTTGATAATGTCTTTTCAAAAAATGGCTGGCTTCAAAGATAAGATAAGCTTTGAGTTGTGGAAAGCTAAGTCTTTTGTTTGTAGCTATTTTCACCTTACTTTTATTTAACCTGATTTTGAAGGAAGTTATTTGTTTGCATTAATTTGCAACAATAAACTTCTTGGTGATAAGAAAAAGCCATCATATGCTCTAATTCTCATTAAATGACTCAATGATTCTATACCCGAGCTTAAAATGCTCATAAATTTTTTAAGCGTCTTACACTTAAGAAGCTACAGATTCTGCTCATTTGCTTTCAACTAAAAACAAAGTTATAGTTTAAAAAAGATAATACTCGATTATAGAATCACATAAAAGGGCTTGCGGAAGAAGTCCACACATTTTTGGTGAACATACCTATAAGTCTTCTAAGCAATCTTGAAAAAGGGACCGTTAGAATTGAATTTAAAAAAGAAGTGTCGTAGGATAGATCCGTTTTAAACAACGAAAGAATTTCAGACACTTCATTTCATTTCTCACAATGAGATCTGAGTGAAAAGTGAATTGCCTTTTCAGATTGGGCGAAAAGAATTAAATAACCATAAGAAGTTCTTAAATATTACAGAGTGGTAAACGAAATCGAGAGCATTTAATAGTAAAATAAAGTACATATATAGTGTAACAACAGAGCTTGGAGTAGTTAGTAGGGGTCTAGAGCTTTTTTCACATTCCTAGATATTTCCGGATCTGAACTCCCCGTGGCATTATGGTTGACATGTCTGCCTGTTACGTGGCAGACATGTCAACCATAATGCCACGGGCTGAAAAATTATGCTTAACTAGAAAAGTGACATTGTCATCAGCCCAGGCTTTCCATGCCTGCTCAACAAAACCAAGAACCGCAGTGGCACTGCTTTCGAATACAAATTTTTACCAATTTTCGTTCATAGTTAAGGGGGTATCTTGTAAAAGGTTCCTATTCCACTTGGTTTTTGCTGCATTTATAAGACACTCGAATTCACGAATCTATTTCGGAGCAGCATGTAATTTGATAGCAGTTAAGTGAATCTTTAGACATGTTAAGGCACAGAAACTAAGCTTTTCATTTATCATTAGCATCAGTTATCATCTATCTAAGCCAAATAATACAGGGTGTTTTTTCAATCTGGCAATACTTTCTTCGTAGTTAGTCTTTTGACAGCTGTCACTTGTTTTATGCTCAGTTTGGTTTGCTATTTCATCGTGGAAGAGTTGAAGCCAAAGGACAACTGGTCACTTTCGATTTTAAACCTGTGAGTTAAGATTTAACGCCTCGGCGTACCCCACAGGCGGGTCACTAGTGTGAAGCAGAAAAGTGGGAGAGTTGTGATCGCTTCAAGATCACTACTCGTAACGCCGGAAATGGAAAGAAGAAGAAGAAGAAGAAGAGTTAAGATTCAACGCTGCTGAACCGTTTTTTACATAGCTTGTTTATGCAGATAAGCCGGAGACGATTGACGCCGTCGAAGAGAATATTCGGCGCGTTATTGATGACATATGGACGCAATTGAAGACATATGGACGCAAGTACGGCAACATCTAACTGATGAGCTCATCGCCGTACCTAGTCGAAGCGCAAAAAGGAATTGAGGTTGGTCTACAGCTACACGATCTTTTAATATTTCTATAAAGAAAATTTTTTCTTTTTAGATTTTACATTTTTAATCAAATTGTGCAACTCCCGGACAAAAAACACCACAGTAAAACAATTTTTTTTTTGTTATTGTTTAAATTAATTATGGACGCAGGTTCTGAAAAAGTGGTAAAAAATTACGCCTCTCGGCTGGAATTTATTTGAGTCAGTCACGGCGGATACTTGATCGGAATCACTTTTAGAACATAACCTCAAACCATCATCTTTACCATAAAGCAAATTTTTAGCCATAACATTGAATCATTTGCGTTTTATTTCTTTTTGAAAACCACTCGTTTTAAAAAAAACACCGTTTGCTATCGACCCGTGGAAGTGCTTTCATTGCTTTGATCAGGGGTGAAAAATTTTGATAAATTTGTAGCTTTTAATAATATATTCGGCTTGACAAAGCAATAGCTTAGAGACATAATCCGCCAGCTGCGTTCAAAGCAATTTTAATATTTCATTTTGTTCAATTTACATAAAATTTTTGAGTTTATACTTCTTTTGCGGCGTTTTGCCAAAAAGAAAGATTGCATTGTTCTTGTTGGTTCGTTAATTGATTGAGAAGAAAAAATAAGTCGTGGAATTCGTGCCGTTTCGTTTAAAACGATACCACTCAGTCACTTGTTTTGAAAAAGGTTTCCTCTCGGTCATTTTAAAATAAGCATATTGCAGTCGTTTAAGATGAAAATCTCAAGGCGTTGTCATAAAAACGTGCGATGAGATTCTTAAACCATAATTTTTCTAGCTGCAAATTCTGCGATTAAGAAGTAAAATTATTTCAACTTTGCATTCTTGCAACACCAGGAGATTTTAAAATAAAATCTCAAATCATAGCTCATTTTTGATTGAGGAATAGAAAACCATTCTTATCAGAAATAAAAGTATTTTCGTTTTATAAGAACCATATACACGAATTGTTTTTCCTCTCTTATGACTCGATTGAGGCCATGTGACACAACCTAACGGGGCCAGCACCGTGATGGGTTCATATAATCACTTTCTCTTTTTTATAGACAAAGAGTTTGTGGCTTACTGGATGAAATTTTTAAATTTAGCTAAACATTTCATCCTAAATATTTTATTCTCTTTTTTTTTATGTATACATAGAAATATTTCTTTTTACTTCCAATAATTTTTTTTTTTCTTAAATCATCTGACATCTACTTACATGCTCACAAAAATGTAACAAACTTATTGTCCCTTTACAAGAACCTTAAGTTGTTCTATAACTCAATCTAGTGCCTCGAAATAGTAAATCAGCTAAAACCGTGGTTAGAAATAAGAAAATTTATTAATCTCAGTTTATTGAAAAGGACAGTTCGTAAAGTAATAAAATACAAATATAGTTATCGGTTTATAATTTAACCAATATTTACAAGTAGCTTTTTAGTCAATTCCCTCTGATAGCATTCACCTCACTCTTCAGTTTAATTTTATAATAATATTAATAGTAGTCATAAAACTTATCATTCACCTGCCACAAAGCGAGCAGCTTGTCTCCAACTCACTCAATGAATCATTATTGGATTATTGGATACAGTATAAAGAAGGTCGTAAAAGCTAAAATAAGGCGGATATTGAAGACATTCTACATAAGTAACTAGGTTTACAAATATCTCCTTAGTTTTAATGATTTTAACACGTGTACAATTGTAGTTTTCAAATATACATGTAGTTACAAAAAGAGATTTTTTTTAAACATTGGACATTGTTTGATCTATGATCAAGCATCAATAATCCAATGAAATATTACAAAAATAAGACAAACTTTGTGTCTCGGACAAAGCATTTCCAGTATGTATATATTTGAAACGTTCTTTAACCACTACCTATCGGCCTCCAATTTGCCTCTTACAAAACCCCAAAAACAAGCTCATCTTCTCTGAAGTAAAACTGAATTTTCAATTATTGAAAAACACTTTTTTGGTAGTTTTTGTTATTTATTAACAATAATATCAGAACATTTAATAAAAATTAGCCCGAAGATGGAATGAAATTCCGAAACGCGTAGGCTACCTATACTATAATTCAATGTTGTGATATTATTGTTTATAATAACAAAAACTACCAAAAAAGTGTTTTCAATCATTGAAAATTCAGTTTTACTTCATATTGAACACACACAACATGGAGACAAAATCCTTATTATATCATCTTCTCTGTCTGTGATAGATAATCTTTTTGTTTGTAGTTCAAATCCATTCAAAAAGTACGATGGGAAACTAGGTATTTACAGAAAGGCATTAAGGAGACTAAAGGCGGCATTTCTTTTTATAATTAACGCTCACATCAAGGGGTTATTATTTCAATTATAATGCTATAGAACATTTAGGAAAATAATGCGAATAGAGGATAAATTGGGAGACACCGAAGTACATTTCATTTGAACTTTTGTGAGTCTTTAGGAAAAGCAGGGTCTGGTAAAGCATTCCACATATAGCGGTTTTGCGACTAAAAAAGGTATCTTTTTGCCTGTACGCCCGAAATCGTGCTCAAGGTAAAGCTGACGAGCATTCCTAGGAAGGCAAGTGTTTGCGCCTAATTGTTTAAGGGGAAGAAAGCAATTGGCTATTTCACTAGAGAAATGCTTGTGAAAAAAGTGATAAGAGATAGTGAGACAGGTAACGCTTCGACGATGTTCAAGAAAATCAATCAATCCTACAATTGAACGATCACCTATCAATCATTACGCTCTGTGTTGTACCGTATCAAGTAGGTGCAAGGAGAAATAGTCTAGTTTTGAACGGATGTAGGCTTTATAGATAGTAGCCAGATGCCAGATCGGAGCGGGTAAAAAAATTCCTTCATCGGCTCAAGAAATCAGCATTTCGCAGCATTTTGGCGACTTCAAATACATATGTGGTTATTCCAATGAAGGTCATCGCTAACACACATACCGAGTATACTGACAGCATTTCGGTTTCTTGGATACAGGAACCATTCATGGATAATGGCAATGAGGCGATATTCAGCTTTAATGACAGATGACAACGTTGTGTTTTCTAGGGATTGAATTTTACTCGTTTTTTATTACCTCATACCGAGGTAATAGTTCAAAGAGCTAATCATACGCAACCGTTCCCGTGTCACATCTGAAGAGCACGCGGTGGTGTATTTGGAAACGAATATGAAAAACTGAGGGTTGAGTCGTCAGCAAAATAGTTAAGAGGGTTTGAAGTTTCAAACAAAAGTTTGTTTTTGAATATAAGGAATGGAGTCAGAGACAAAACGGAGCCCTGGGGCACACAAGCACTTATTAAGTGGGTACTAGACTTTAAACTGTCTAAAACAACTTGTATGCATTGGAACCTTACAGCTTGAAAACTACAACTTACATAGATAGACTCAAACTTACAAATGCATAATAACGCCATTGTTGGTACCTGTGGCGTGATGGTTAGCATATGTTCACCTGCCAACCCAGAGGTTCAAGGTTCGAATCCCAGCTGAGGAAAAATGTTTTCCACGGGTATCGCCTTTCGCGAAGAATTGGCAAGTCCTCCGATAGTAAATTCACTGTCATGAAAAGCGTTTTCTCAATTAGCCTTTCGGAACCGGCAGAAAATTGTAGGTCCCCACCATTCCCTCACAAGGCATGGTTGTGAGAAATGCGCTAGGCCCAGGGGCTCCTCGCTCTGTAGTGCCACCCTATTTTTTTTTTAAGGTACCCATAAAAAGCCGCTTTTTCGGTTCCAAGTAAATTAGTACAGGATGTCTACACGGATAGTTTATTTACACGTGTTATGACGTGTACACGCGTATTTGGAAGCGCTAACTCCAATGTAAGGGCAACGTCACGTACGGAGCCGCGCAACGCGGAAAAGCGTCGAAATAAGAATAAAAATGAAATACGTAGCCGAGCCCTCAGGGAATAAGGTATTGTTTATAGTCAACTTCATAGACCAAAACAAAAATGTAGAAATTGATTCCCCTGAAAGGTTAACTCGTGTTGATTCAGCCCACTTCGTCTCCTTAATCGTATTTTCTTCAATCAATATCTTCTAGATAAAAAAATACAAACAAACATATAAATAAAAACCTACACTAAGAAACTATGAACAGGTTTTACTAAATAACAAAACATTCGGTACCGGTACTCACTTTTTCGCCGAGTATCTATACCTATACACATAAATCTACTTTGATTTTCATTTCGATGGCAGTTATTCTGGTTGCCAAAAAAAAAAAGTGGAATAAAACGAGTTTTAATTCACAAACCATGTGTCTTCACACTGCATTTTTAATATTCTATCAAAACCAAACAAAAATGAAAATTGAAGCAAGAAACCACCCCTCAAAAGATAATAACAATAATCAAAATGCACCCTGCGCAATAAACACCCATCTTTACTGCAACCACTACGAAAACATTCTATAAAGCTGAAGCTCATACGCGTTGATCAAGAAATCAAATAAAAATCTATCTATAGTTGGCCTGAGCAAGTTGTTGTATATTCCCGTAGATAATTCAATTATTTGCTGTTGTTGTTGTTTCTTTTTTCTATATTCAATCTTCGTGTTAACATCTCATCATTAGAACAGAATCGTGAGGGGTTATCGCAGCGATTGCGATCTAAAAAGTTTATTCGTGTAACAAGTTGTAAGACGACAACATTTTCGTTTGAATTCCTTATAACTCAGCAGTAAGTCTTGAGAGAGTGAAAAAAGGGCCTTATCTTCTAATCATTCAAAACAAAATGCCTTCGAGAATGGGTTCCATGATTTCTTTGATTGAATTAAAATACTTCGTCGTCACATGAATTGTCTCAATAAACTTTGGCGAATTGTCTAGAAATGGGTGAAGTGGGAGTAGGAGCAGTAGTTGCAACTGTCTGTCAAGCAACCGTACTGAATGAATGACCGCCGAGCGACGACATCAAAGACCGCCAACGACGACCCACGTCGACTTTGTAGTCTTGTGTTCGGTTGGTTGGTTGCGAACGCGCTTTTTCATTGGGATTGGCAACAACATATTAAAATGGAAATTGTTTCGTTTAATTCCTCGCGATGTAATTTATTTATTTTTTTTTGATTTTCTCTTATTATTATTTTTTGTGTTTTTTTTTTTTTTTATATAAATAAAGCTCTTTGTTTATAGCTTACTGCACACACCGTGCATACAGTGCACTTCCATTCATTGCACTGCGTGTGCAATTGAAGAACACGTAAATCTAGCAAAAAAAGGTCAACGCAAGGACATTCTTTGTGGAGACAAAGAAAATATGTAACCCTCCCTTTCGTCTGTTACCTCGCGTCGCGTCAGTCATCGAACGTCTTTTGTCTTTTCGAAGTGTACAATTTAATTAGTTAGTAAATTATTGATTTATTTTTCCACGGACTTATGTGAAATTATTTTATGGCCACAGTAACAATAGATGGAACCAGCTTTTGAGTCAGTCATTCATAACGCATCGCCCTCTTTTAATGCAAAAGGCAGGGAAAGGCATATGTACATATAAAGGACAGAGCTAGTTACTTGATTTGAGTTATTTTTCTTTGTGATTTACTCGTTAATAAACAATTACTAACTAATGAATGATAAATTAAACATCGAATGTTAAAAGAAAAGCCGATATCTACTTGTTCATTGTAAGGTCATTGCGGAGGGGAGTATCTGGGGCTTGTGATTTTCACACTCGAGTGAGTTTTATGATCTCGTCAGTAAAGAACAATGAGCGCTATTGTCAAATAATTTTATATTGGGTGGGCAAACGTTTGCGTCTCTGACTATGACATTGTTGTTTACGTGTGTCGTGATGGTGTGTTGTTGTGAGTTTTATCACCAATTGATTGAACACTAATTAGCCATAACTGATAGGTATCCCATTATTTAGTTGTTAAGAACAATGTGGTCTTTCGGTGATAGTTTTCACACTAGTAACTGAGTTTTTGAAGCTCTGTACCCATCTGTAGGTACCTTTCTGTTTAAAGATTCTCACATTCAAAGTTAGATTCCAAAGTAGGTAGGTTCGTGTGTACATATTACTAAAGAATTCCGTAAATTTAAGGATTGGAAGAGCAGTTAATATTGGCCCATGGCATGATGGTTAGCATGTCTGCCTCTTACTTGAAAGTTCGAGTTTCGAGTTCCAGAAAGATCCAAGTGTTTTTCCACTTGTATTGCTTTCGTAAAGAAGTAGCAAGTCCTCCGAGACGCCATGAAAAGCGCTGGTTCACTTTGCCATTGGTAATCGGCAAAAATGTGTAGGTCCTCTCCATTCTACATCGAGGTATGGTTGAAAGAAATGCGCTAACCCTCAGGGATTCTCTAGATCTGTTTTGTCATATTGTGTATATGGATGTTGGTATATATTTTGTATTCTGATTATTGCAATAGCATTTTTAATAAGTCGGGTTTTTTCAAGCTTTAGTCTTCTCTAGTTGTTATTTAGTTAACTTTCGTTAGTACGGAAATCAATAGCGAAACAGCTTTAAATCGTGTCCCGTAACGTAACAATCCGCTAGCTATAGCGTAAGTTACTACTTTCATATGCTTACTTCATAGGTTTTCAGCCATTTTCAAACGCAGCTGTACGAAAGGTCTTTCAATTCCAATTGGGAATTATGATACCTCTGAAAATAAATAAATAATGAAAACTAATCCTTACATGGTCACTCAGATGTCAGATGGGCAAAGATCTATAGCGAAAACGTACTTCATATTTATTCACGATTTTTCAGATCTTCAAAGTACCTACTGTGAGTTTGAATTTCTTAAACTAAAAATACATATTTAATCCGAACTGAAATAGAAATGAGTTCTTATGGCCTTATTTCATATTCGAACGAAGTACCTTTTACATCAAAATTTCGATAAACCTACCTTGAAGAGTATAGTAATAACATTTTTAAAGCATAACATTTTAACTATGGCAACACAAAAAGCTCTCCGTAAGCAAACCCTAATTTTTCGTAGACTCAGTCGTTCCTTGCGGCAACAGAAAATGTCTCCGCAATAGGCGCATTGTACCTGTTTTTGTACTAATTTCCTTAGGATTGCCAATTAAATCCCACATGAATCGACCCTGAAGCACGGAGCGGCTGAGATCGTTTTTGCCTACGTAAACGAAACTAAAACTGAACGGATCTGACTTCCATTATGGCTATGTTATGGGAATACTGTGTATTCTTCCGATCTGTAAAGTGCGATTAAGATATTTCCAAACCAAAGCGATTTTGCAGTTGCAGCTGTTGCAGAAACGCTGCTGACAGGATTTCTGCGGTCGCGACAACTGCAAATGTATGAAAACGCGGTATCATTTTTGAGGCATCAGTGTGGGTAAATCCATGTATCGCTATGTAGGTAAACATAATTTGACAGTAGAATTTGAAGCTATTTCTGAAGCAACTGCAAAAACACTTTAATTTGGAACACGTAAAGGACCTCCCAAACCAAAGCGTTTTTCCAGTTGCGGCAGCAACAATTACAGTTGTCAAAATTAAGTTGTTCAGCGAAATATGAAAAAACAGCGTCGAAACAATAAAAAAAAAAAACCAGCGTTTTCATACATTTGCGCAACAGATAAAATGATGACAGCAGCGTTTCTGCCGATGCTGCAACTTTGGTTTGGGAGAACCTTGATGCGATCACATACCTATTGTAGTTGGGCCTCATGCAGGGAAAAACGTGAATTCAATATTTGCAATGATTTTCCATATAAATAAATAAATAAATGTCTATAATAAGTGCGAAACTGTAGAAGTCCTGTTATACCATTACAGTTATTGGTGGCAGATTCACTCATTTTCTTTTCTTTTTTTTCTTTTTTCTTTTTAAAAAATAAGCTCTTAAAACAGTTAATTTTAAAAGTGCTCGTTTTTCTCTAAAAATAAACCCCAATTTAATATGTTTGTTTCAAATTAAAGTTTTTTAATTAACATTTGCGTTCTTAAAACAAATCAGCTTTGAAATATGGGATCAATTAAATAGTGGGTGCAGTTTCCCGACTTTAGTAAAAGTATTGATTTATCTGAAAACGAAAAGCACTTGCAGGACGAGGTTAGAGTGTGATGACTCTAGCGATGAAGACGCGTAGTTCTTTGGCCAGAAAACTTAACAACAAGTATTTTGAACAGATTTTGGACTAAAATTTCATCAAAATTAGAAATAAGCTGTTAGATAAAATAATAATAAAAGACAAAAACATTTTGCTCATATTCACTTGATTTGAATTATTTTATTTGATCAAATCAAAGCTTATTTATTTTCCTGTGTTTCTAAGATGCGATAGCTTTAATATTTTTTAGTCAATAAAATTCCGTTTACTGAAACGTTGAAGTAAGAGTTTTATTTTCAAAATTAGCCTAAGAATTTTCACACCCAAAAATTATAGGCCCTTATCTGCAAGGTGTCAAATTAAAAAAATTAGCTCAGATACGGCAAATGCGGTAATTTTTGTGTTTTGAAATTTGTTATTTACTGAGTGTAGATATTGCGTTGCAGGTTGCAGCTGCATATACAGAGCCGCAGCTGTAATACGGTGTGGTGGTCGTGGCGTGCGATGTTTGACGTTCGAGCCCGGAAACATTAAGAGAGAAAAAGAATGCTTTTCCACAAGTATCACGTTTTGCAAGGAATTCTCTGATGTTAATTTCTTACCGTGAAAAGCGCTTTCTCGATTAGATGTTTGGAATCGGAAAAAATTTATAGGTCACCCAGTTATTGAAGTAGAGAAATAACGTATCGGTTAATAACAAGCGATGGATTGAAAAGCCCTTCAAAAACTAATAAATCCTGCTTTATTAAGGTATTAACGTTAAGTTAGTTAAGTTGTTGTATAAGCTAGTTTTACACATTTCTGTTATAAGCTTTTCACAAAAAAATAAAAGGATTTGATGCTACTAGCATACCTCCTTGTAAGGCCGAATTGTATTAGCATTTGTTGAGAACAAAATATATTACATCTGTGTGGACAAATTCATATTTAACAAATCCAACAATGTTATTACCAGGTAAAAATGGAGGGAGTCTTAAAGACAATGAATATGATTTTCATTGGTTTGATGGAAACCAGATTCCAAAAACCGTATGTGATGTGATTGAAGAGGCTTCATTCAACCCAAATACTAATACATGGTAACATTTTAAAATTCAAATTATTTCGAAGCAATATTAAAGCATCAATTTGTTGTTTTCAGACGATGATCAAGAAATCAAGAAGCTTCTTCATTGGACTCCGATTCTGATGAATCTGATTCAAACTGCGAAATTGAATAAGAATTATTACAAAGATACCTATTTTCTTAGAAATGTTATTTAAATATTTATGTACTTCAAAATATTAATTTATAAACAAAAATATACCCGATTTATTTCGTTCTAAAACTGATGTAATTGTTTCTATCTTAATTTAATTTTCAGCGTCTTACGGAGGGTTACTGACCGAATAAACGTCTTACAATTGAAATGTGTGTTTGTTTTTATGTCATCTTAGTTGTGTGTAAATACCAGCCTTGCTAAGATGTGGTGAGTGGGGTCATTGTTTTTTTTTTACATATACACGAGCGACGAGCGTCTTACAGCATGTCATGGAGAGCTAAAACATCTTAAATTTTTATTTTCGTGTATATATTGAATCAAAGTAGGATATATTAAAAGATGAGCCGTGCTAAAATGAGGTGAATGGGCACTTATTTTTTACCACTTCAAGCCCTAATCTTAAGGCCTCATGGAGGGAACCGGAGTGTAAGAAAGAAGGACTTTTTTATAACTGTCGGGTCTAAACCTTTCTATGAGCAAAGTTTGAGCTTTGCTAAAATGAGGTGAGAAAATCGGTCACTAGCGCTCCAACCTTTATCCAATTGAATTCATAAAACGAATTCGCAACATAATGCAACTTCTAGTCGTAGTCACAATTTGAATTAGGTACACTTTTGGTATCAAAAGAGTGATGTGCTGATATTGTTGAGACCTTATAGTTTTAATTGGTATTATGTGTGACCGGAAATATTGTTGTTTAGGGCGATTACTTTTTACCTGCCTGAGATAGGTATTTGTTTGATGGTTTGACAGATGACAATATAAAATTGTGCTAAAATTTCCGTTCAATGACCAGTGAAGGCATGGCAATTCATCTTAAACCATTCAAAGCCAAAACAACGCTTTTAAGTTGTGGAAATTTGCTTTGAAAGGGACAAATCTGTTTGGGAAGTTCATAGACCACTTCGGGCATTTTCCGGTCAACATCATCGGCATAGTTAGCAAGCCATTTGTGTAGTTATTGATCGTTTCGCACTTATTTATGAACATGGAGCGAACCAGTTAACGAATCACCATCAAATAAATAAATAAATAAATAAAAGCGTAGCAACAAAGCTGTGGAAACCTAAGAACCTAAGGACCACCTTTTTTCGAAATAGGCTAGGAGGTAGGAGCTGCCGTTAGGGTGAATGGCGAGCGCTATCGAGGTTCGAGGAATGCTAACAAATGTTCATGTTTCCAAAAACTAATCAGCTGAGCAACGACGACTTTTGATTTCAACAAGACGGCGCAATTTGCCTACAACATCACGCTTAACTATCAAGTTACCTATTGGTGATAACTTTGTTTGCAGAAGTGGTTCTGTTGATTCGCGCCCCCTTTAACGCGGCTTGAATCCTCTCGATTTTCTGGGAGTCATGTTAGTCATTGGCTTATATATCTACCGACAATCTATAAAACTTTTGAAGCATATGCAGCCAATACTCAGGCCACCATTGACGACATATCGCCAGTATTATTGGACAAAGTAGTGAAGAGTTGAATGGATTGAATGGACAGTGTAAATCCTAGTGGTGCAACAAAGCGAGGGCCCAATGTCAAGCGCATTTCTCACAACCATTTCTTTTGAGGGAATGCGGAGGGCACCTAAAATTTTTTTCCGAACGGTTAATCTAGAAAGCGCTTTTCATAACAATGAATTTACTAACGGAGGACTTGCTAATTCCTCGTGAAAGGCGATACCCGTGGAAAAATATTTTTTTCTCTGTTGGGATCCGAATCACGAACCTCTGGGTTAATAGCAGACACGCTAACCATCACGTTAAGTTTACCGATACTAATTGTCTTTAAGTTATTGTAATGAATTGTTAAGGGAAATCAAAATCTAAGCAGGGCTAGGTTCGTGTAACTTTGCGGAAACCACTATCGACAAGTTCAAGCTTCAAGGAAATGTGTTTAAAAGCAGGAAAGAGGAAAGTGTTACCAATATCAATGAGACGACAGTAAAATAGCTTGTTGCTGAAAGGGAAGTTAAATAAAACATTTTTTTGACGATACCATCGGCGATAGACAAAAATGAACGACTATCGCAATGTCTTTCCCAGCTTATTGTTGGTATAATGCAACATGGTAATAGTTTTTTAATCCCTGCTCTGTTGCGCCGCGGTTTCTAATTATTAAGGCATTTATTTTATACCTACTGAATTTTGTTATAAAACTATGAACATAAATAAAATTACAAAGAATCAGATTCTCTAAATGGAAAATACTGAAGCGAAGCATACGGCTCTTCAAATAATCTAGAAAATTGTCTACAGCTCATTTCCACCAAGGCGGCCAAATAAAGGTTTTTCAGCTCCAAAAACAGGGTTTTGCAGCCCGATTCTGCCCCATATACCTACTTCACAATTAAGAACGTTTCAATCAAGTCACACCATTCCACTCAATACGCAAATTGTGATGCGGTGTTATCAGTGACCCGAACCGAACGCTAGTTGCATCCGTCGGCCATTTTTAAGACCTCTTATGGTAAACACAACGGTCATGTCAGATGTCACATCACGTACAAATTGAAGTGACAGCGCTTTAGAATGTTGAATAAATATGAAAGGAAGGATAAAATAAGATGAAAATGTGATAGTTAAGTACCTACAATTGTATCTACCTAGGTATATAACAGAAATGAGTTAGTGCAACTACACTTCATATACTGATTATTGCGATCTCAATATCGAACCCACAACGCAACCTTACTATTGATTACTTTTCTACATCGGTGAATTTGGCATTGAGGTTGATGGATAAAAAGATCACCATTCTTGGCACAGTTCGGAAAAAGCAAAAGAGATGTGCCAAAGCCTTTTGAAGCGAAATAGATTCATGATACATAATCAATCTGTAAAAGTCAACAGCAGTCTTTGAATTTTCTGGAAAAATGGCGTTGATAAGCTTTGTTCCAAAAAAAAAACAAGCTAATGGTTGAGCTGTACCGTGACATGAGCATAGTCAGAAGAGTACGCATCGGGAAGATAAGATGCGAAGGTTAGGCCATGTAGAGCGGATGGACCCAAACGCTTCGGCTAGACGGGTTTTCGAAAAGCACATTGCAGGGAATTTGTGGAAGAGAAAAACCTCGGTGGTGCAACCAAGAGGAAGAAGACCTCAGTCGACTAAGAGTGCAAAACTCGAAATTGTTGGCGTAAGATATTGGTTAAAGCTCAGGTTCACCCGAAATGTGATGCCCACCTAAGTAAGTAAGTAATAGGTACTTGACTACAACTGCACCAAAGTTGGAATCGATGTATTTGGTCAAATGGCCTCGATTACCAACTCTTGCACACTTCGAACAAAACACTGACCGACGCGATGGTCTCTAGGCCGAAAGGGATTAGTATTAAGTAATTGATCATTTTAGTGTAGATGCCCTCTAAGGGTCAGAAAGTTAATTAAGTTATTATCTTAGCTAGTTTTATATAATTTTGTTAGCATGTACTGACTAAACCTAGCAGCCCTAGTGCTGTTATCATTTTTCGACACCTCAATCCACCTATAACAGAAGCAAAAATTTATTCAGGAACTAGGTATAATCTCTTCAAATTGGAGGAGAAACTGATGGATTGGAAACTAAAATACCGTTCACAATCTTAATCACAAAGCAACTTTAACAAATCTGCATTATATGCCATTTGTTTTATGAACCGAGAGACTCAATTGTAAAAGGAGCAGTGTTTCCTTTGTCCACGAGTCAGAAGACACTAAAATTTTTAGAAAATCTTTATTTTTGATAGCATTTCAGTAGTAAGGTAGGTAGGTACATATAAACCCCAGGTCAGGTATGGACTTTTCCCAGAAAAAATTCAAAGTAGAATCAGTTGAGCTCCAATCATCGTTTTACGTGAAAATGAGTAGGTACAAAATTGAACTTTAGTCACTCGGTAGGTATAGATAACTACCAATCACATGCATGGCATGTCAATCACAGGGTTGAAAGCGGTGTACATGTTTTGGTATTTTTTTCTCGCAGAAATGATCTTTTGGAGTAATATGCTCATGAAGAGTACCTATGGACATCTTTGCTCGTGATTTCAAAAACACGCACAATCCAGGACATGGTTCTTTTCGCTTTTTAACAGTGCCAAAATTTAGAAAGAATACAATAACAAAAGAATTTGTTATTGTTAAAAGTTTTTGAGCTGAATTGGAAGTCAGAAAGACATGGAAGGATCAAAGATCATTTCATCATTGATCAAATCAATATAGTTTTTTGAAAACTAACTCGCTTTTAGCTAGGTAGAATAAGACCCTCTGTTTGCCGACCATATTGGAGGAAGGTTGTCAAAACTTACCGCCTACCCTGGGCTAAGTTTGCACCAATTTTGAATAAATTTTTGCATTTCAAAAAGACATGGAAGGATCAAAGAAGATCCAATGACCACAACTCTAATAATTTTTGGCGTTTCGCCCAGGTCTTGCGTCTTAGAAGGGTACGGCAGAATCTAACTGATGAGCCCACTGTCGTACCTGGGTGAAACGCCAAAAATGTTTAGAGTTGTGGTCATTGGATCTTCTTTGATCCTTCCATGTCTTTTTGAAATGCAAAAATTTATTCAAAATTGGTACAAACTTAGCCCAGGGTAGGCGGTAAGTTTTGACAACCTTCCTCCAATATGGTCGGCAAACAGAGGGTCTTATTCTACCTAGCTAAAAGCGAGTTAGTTTTCAAAAAACTATTGAAAGCTAAAATGGTAGTCAAGCCCATGACTATCAACTATTGGAAATCAGTTATCTATTAAAGCAAGCCACTGGTAGATGACAGCAGATCGATTTTCGACAAACGGAGCAGTTGCACTTGCAATTAGTGAAATTTCCTCCACTTTTATGTTCAAATTGGAAAATGTTTACTGTCTTCAAGTTATTGAAATTAAAGGAAATCAAGAACTGACATGATCATGTAACTTTAAAAACGACTATCGCCCAAAAACGACGTCGCTTCTAAAAATGTGTTAAAAACAGGAAAATATTGACAATAACAATAGGACGATAGTAGAATAGCTTTGCTTTATCAGTTTCTGAAAGGAAAGTTACATGAAACATTTTTTACGATACCATCGAAGATAGGCAATTGAACGACTATCACAACGTTTTTCACAGCTTATTGTTTATGTTTTGTTTGCTCATTTTAAAAGAATCTATTTTGTGCTTGATTCCTGACAAGATATTGGTTGAGACTTGAGAAAAATTCGTTAGGCGCGGAAGTCCCTGCTCTGTTGCGCCTCAGTTTTTATTTATTTATTTGTTTATTTTATACCTACCTACCTACTGAATTTTGTTATAAAACTATATGAAGATGAACATAAATCTACAGAGAGTCAGGTTCTCTAAATGGAAAAGATTGAAAAGAAGCATACGGCAGATCAGATTAATCAGAAAATTTTCAACAGCCCCCGATAATAATGGCGGCCAAATGGAAGGTTTTTGGCTTAAAAAATAAGGTTCACAGCCCGATTTTGCCCGATATCGCTGAAACAGTAAAAGATACTGTGCAAGTCGCAACGTTTCAGTCAAGTCAAAACTTTCCATTCAATACATTACCTCCTGACATTGTTATGTGATTCTTTCGCAGCAGGTCGCAACGTTTTGTCTTATTGCGACTTTTGGGTAGAACCAGGCTGCTTAATCGATTTAGAGAGCTCTTTTCACTCCAAATCCAATGAAATTTCTAAAACTCATCGCACCGCCTTTCTCTTTTTTCATTCATTCAAATATTTTTGAACAAAGTTTACTTGGAACGTTTTATTCTAATTCACAAAGAAGCTCAGAAAATATGTCAGAAAACAAGGCAGAAACGCGCTTGTTTAACTTTAAAAAGAACTTAGGTAGATAAGAAGTTTTCATGCTTACCAGTTATTCAAAAACAATTCTCGATGAAACCATCCGCTAGCGTTAATTGATTGCAGTTAAATCCTTTGAGTTGGTAAACAGGTTGGTACATGTATAAAGTTCTTCCGTTGTTTTTCTTCAAGTTTTGTGGTTAGAAGAGCTTATGAATTTTCCTTTTTAAAAACCTAAGCCAAAAATCACAGACAATTTAACAACTTTGTGAGTGCACGTCTCCCTCCCGCTGGACACAAACTACTGCACACTCCAACGTTATGAGATCCAACTTTATAAATCACTAGAGGCACTCCACTAAAATACTAAGTATAATCCTTTCTTAACTCGTTTTCGATATCCTTTTTCTACTTTGCAATTAAAAACCAAACTTCTATTATTTTGCATCTATAAAACATCAATTACACGCGAATCGATCCGCCTCTTCCGCGTTACAATTAAGCCGCATAATCGTCGTTAAAGTAGCGTAATTACACACCCAGCAGTAGCTATTCTGACTCCCACGCGAGTCGCAAAAATGAAGAAACGAACTTAAAACAGAAAAAAAAAAACACAACAAATATAATTAACCCTTATCCCTACACAAACACACGAATCTAGTTTTGGAAGGGGACGGATGACTGTTAAGTAAAAATGGCGTTGTTGGACTTCAGTTAGATTTGTTGTCGAATAAACCAAAACACTATTCCAATTGGGAAAACTTCGATGCGATTTCGAGTATTTGTTAATTTGATTGTGTCACCAATTCACCGACGAACGGACAGACAGACAGATGAGGTAAATAATAATCCACACTGGAGCTAAATGTTGTCGCCGTTTGCTGGCCGCAGTGCTGCTGTGTTGTCGCTAAACGAGTCCGAGAGATGCCAAATTACGCGACACAGCACACAGTCCTCGAAAGTCGCTCGCCACCGTTCCATGTACTTCGCTCTTCGACGGTTGCACTTTTTTTCTTTCGTTATATTTTCTTCTTTTTTTTCTATATATATAATCTCCTTTGAATTCTCTTTTTATTTTTTCTTTATTTCACTCACTCGACCAATGACACTCGACGATGACAAAAATTCAACAAAAAAAGTGATTATAGCTAAAATTCTATATACACAAGGCTGGGGTATATAATGTCAAAGAGAGGACAACACGAGATGGCGACACCGACGACGACATAACGACGACGATGACGACGAGAACGGAGACACAACGCCAACGACACCAATGACAAACCGAAAGCTATGAACGAACGACACGACTATACACGGCACCACATAGTCGTTGTGTCGTTCTGTGCAGTGCATACACAGAGTGGCCTGGCCAGGCGGCAGCAACACGCACTCACACGAATGAGTTTTATAATCCAAAAAGAGAGGGAGGTGACGAGCGAAGAGAGACACTGTTCTATATACAACAAAATACACACTCCACACACACACACAGTAGCTGTGAGCTTTGCTGCAGTACAAAACCAAAGAAGTCCTGCTGCTGTCACCACTGTGACGTTGGGTGCTGCTGTCAAAATGTCACTAGGGATGCGTACCCGGATTACGAAACGAAGTGTGGGTTATATGCACGAATGAAGCCTCGCCCTCTCTTTCTCTTTCTATAGCTTTACTAAAACACTGAGGCAGTGCAGTGACAAATAAGGCAGAGTTAATCCAAAGCGCCCGTGTCGTGAGAAAATACCAGCAATACGAACAAAAAACCGCGCGTCGCGTCTAAAGCGTCTCATCGAACGGACCCATTGATACTGGGGTTCCATTTAGATGGCAAAACTTTGCGGCGATGGCGATGGTCATCCATACACCGCAAAAAAAGCGTAACACACGACGACGACGGCGACTACGACGACGACCAGTTATCGGTCAAAGAGAGGGGGCCAAAACACACACCGAAAACCGAACCGATCAGAAAAAGAAAAAGAAAACACAACACCAACAAATACAAAATAACCAAGAAGCTGAGTGCTCATAAAAAAAGAGAACTTCAAGAACTTAAAGTCAGGTGTCGCCCCCAAAAAAGGCAAAAAAAATTATCCCAAGCAAAACTTGAAAAAAATTTGTCTCTCTTTTCTGTGCAGATTGAGAAATGACACACACTCTCATTAAAGATCGAAGTACCTACAAAAAAAAGCAGAGGAAAAAAACTAACTCAACAGAAAGAGAAAAAGAATAAGTAAACATGCAAAAGAAACGAATACGACAATGGCAACTACCACCCCGTGTGCCGTATGAGTGATTGTGATTCGTTTGAGCCTGAGGCCATTGCATAGTGTGTGTGGGACCAAGTGATATATAAACAAGAATTTTTTATTTCAATTTTATTTACACACTCGCAAGCACAGTCACACACATACCATGGCGGACAAAGTCAGAAGGAAGTGGTGTTGGGTTGTTGCTCAGTGCACAGTAGTGGCAGGAGGGTACTTATCCGATTTGAAAAATCGTGTGACACTGTAAAATGTGTCCACTACTATATGGGTGCCAGATAAGTGGTTGGCTGAGTTCACACAAACACACTCATACACAAATGAGAGACAAAGTCGGATGAAGTAAATACGAAAATACGATTAAGGTCGTTCTCTTCAAGAGTCAATAGAATTAGGAAGAGAGAATATGTGATTGGAGAGGAAAGAGAACTCAGAAGCCAAGTATCGGTAGGGTAGTTCGGCTGAGAAGAATATTTATATTTTGCTTGTTGTTTTCTCTTGTATCCTTGTGTGTATGCAGTTCGCTTTTGACTTTGCTAAGTTCTATGTGTGTATGTGAAAAGTATCTTCGAAGTACTTTTTATTTTAAGAGACTATGTGTTTTGATTTAAACCGAGCGAGTTTTTTGGTGGTGGCTGGTGGGTGCTGGCTGATGGGTGGCAGTGATAGTGAGGGTGACTTTTTAATTCCTTAAAAACTAAAGCTTTGATTCTGTTTTGACGTAGATGTAGGTACCCAGGTAGGTAGGGGGTTATATGTTTAGATAACCCCTACGGCTTAGTTTTTAGTTTTTTGATCAGTTGAACTTCTTTCATTTCTTCCACTTATCTGCTTCATACAAATTGAAGTTCCCTTCAACTTAATTCAAAATTTAGGACGAGTGACCATAGTGACCAATCTTACTGATTGAATGCTTGAAACTAAATCTTAGAAATCGTAATGTGTTGGTAGGTAGGTAGGTGCGAATCTCAGAAAAATACCTAGATAAGGAATTGTTTTCCATGGCTACCTATCACTTTTGCCTAGGAATTCTCTAGGTTTCCGAGTAATTACATTGTCATCATAAGCTCCTCTCGGAATTAGCAAAAAACTGAAGGTCATTGAAGTGCATCCTTGTGTGACCTTATTTGTTTTTTAAGGTATTATGTAGGTACCTACTACCTACTTTCTATAAATAGAAACAAATTGGTATCTTTGGTAGCTTTAGGCACTTCTTCTTAAATAACAGGTGCTGCTTTACTTATTTAGTTATTCAGTTGGCTGATAAAAAGGTAGGTGAATAGTAGGTAGATACCAATTTCAAGGAATTTAAATCTCTATTTAAGAAGCAATATCTCAAACACATTCTCTGCATCCTTGGCTTCCATTTCGGTTCCGTAACGTTCATTCAAAGCGAATAGGCTTTTTTGGGAGAGTTCAACCTAATCAAACTTTGGCCACAAGTCGCCGTCGCGTCGGTCGTTTCAAATAGTCGCAGATAGATTGTATTGATTTTGCTCCCACGGATGTAGGTAAAGGTTTAAAAATTACAAGTACCTATCATTTTAAAAATGAAGCCAAATGAGCAAAATTAAAGTTTTCCATGTGCCTATTGAGGATTTATTAGCAAGAATAAACATTTCCAATGATTGTGGAACATAACGTTGTTCAAGCGTCGGCTGGCATAATATCATATTCTGTCACTACACTTTTCCAAGATTATCTTTATTTTTTTTTTTCAAACTGTAACTCCCGGAATAATTGGATGATATTGGTCATAAGTAGGTACTTGAGTCTATTCCGGATTGAAGGTATTACATCGGTCCTTCCCGATTTCCTGACAAAAAATAGTCTCAAGGACTCAAATTGCAGCTCTGAGGTGCCCAATTTTGATGGATACTTCATTTCGGCCAAAACTACGCCTAAAAGACGAGCTAGTATATATGCACGTAACACGAGCTTACGCGAGTCGTTTGAGGGGTAAAATATGATAGTGTAGTTCGTATTTGCTCGTTTAATACCATGGTGGTAAGCAGTTTGAGCTGAAAAAAAACTTATCGTGTTATTCGTTTCGGTTCGTTTCAAACGAAACCCATCAGTCATTTCTGATGAAAAGGGCAATCGCGTCTGAAGAGATTTTCTGTTTGTCCTGTTTTCGGCTCATGTTGTTCTTTTTCGCCAAAAACAGTGTTCTATCATCACAAAGCGAATCATTTTGTTCTGCGGGTGTTTGATATAGACTTTCTGTCAAGAGTAAGCGAAGGAGACAGCTGTCAGTCTCAAAATAGCTTTCATTAAAAAAATACTTACAAAGTTAGTTTTGATAAATTGATAGTTTTCCTCTTGGAAGTGTTTTTTCTGAAAAAGGCGTAGAGGTTGCAGTGTAGAGAAGTTCATATTTAAAACAATCAAAGAACAGACTTCGAAAGTAGGTAGGTTAAAATGTTTTTGTATGACCATTTACAAGTTTTTAATTTACAAGCCTTTGATCAAGGTGGACGAAATTGTAAAAAAAAGAGATTGTGGATCGCTAGTGTTCGAAATTTCAGTTGCACCGGGATTAAGAATGACTTGTTATTAAAATCCATTTTTTTACCATATTGTTGAACGCTGTGTTCATATCATGAACTAGCAAAACATTGTTAAAATATCATCTCATTGACTGTTGCAAAGACATATTTGGTATAAATGCGAAGAAGATACAAACTTGTTAGAAAAATTACACGCTAAAGTTCACCTGTGGAATATTCTAACGAACTAAAGAGATTTTTAAGAGAGGAGAGAGTAGAGAGTCTGTGAACTTGTCTTGTTTTAACAAGTTGGTTACTTGTAAATTACAACTTGTGTTGGTGAAACAGAAAAAGCAATTTTTCCACAAATCTTTATTTGTAAAATACAACTGCAAAGTTTTATCACAACGATTGGAGAGGGAACAATAATAAAAAAAAAAACTTGTTGAAAACCCCTTGTAATTACAAATTCTGCAAGTATAAATGAATAAATATAAAAATAGAGCTCAGGAAACCATCGCTTTAAGCACCTGACAGTCGACAGAGCAACGTTCTGTAAAGAGTTGAGCCAGATTAGATTTTATAATTTTAAAATCGTTACCAGTAACTTCACTACTGGGAAATCTAAGCAGAGCTTTTGAAACAAAGTTCAGTTAGACTTCGAAATCTGAGGTCGTTCCTGCTCTTTGGATCTGCAAAATCCTTTACAATTCCATGTAAAAATATCAGTCACATGTCAATGACTATTGATTATGCTATTGAATTAGAGGGTGCAAATCGAATATATGGGTTCTAAACCTTCTTCATTCTTTTTTTTCAATATAACTCGGTTAGCTTGATTGCCTATTTAGCAGTCAAGCTAACCATTACGCCACAGGCGCCATATATAGATATAGTGTTCATGTTCAGAAACTCAACTGGTTTGAAAATCATAAAGATATAAGAACCTGCAAGTCGCAAGTGCATTTGGAAAATATTTCTCCTTTGAGATAAGCCGAGAATGTTGCTAGAGAAATAAGTCCCCGAATAGTCAATAAAGACTATCGTCCTTCGGTTAGAAAAAACTCGATGGAAAGAGAAGCACAAAATAGATACTGTTTTTTTTTTGCTTTTACTAGCTAAAAAGAATATCTTCGTGCTATCGCTGCTTGTTCGCTTCATCAGCTCATGTAGACATATTTGCCATATTTGCAACGATTTTAGCTGGGTTTTTAACCATCATACATCTCCAACCATTCGTGTTGCTTGATTTTAGTTAGTCACACGGTATGTTATTTCTCTGCTTTTGCGGTACAGATATGAAAAGCATAAGCTGCTGCTGATTTTCAGAAACACGATAGCCATGACATTAGAAAATGACAAAGTTAACATATCTTGGAATTGAGGGTTGGGCGCCATTTAAGGCTGGTCCTGCGCCTTAAGTTCTGCGCAGTTCTGAACTACTATAAAAAAGAGAAAAAAATAATAAATTTGGAATTAATGTTAGGTTGTTCTATTATAGCACTCAGTTTGAGGCCCAATTTAAAATTGTGAAACCATTTTGTCTAACTGTTCAATTTTTTCAAAATTTCGTCCAGTTTTTCGTATAAACGTGCTGGTAAAGAGCACTTCAGCTTTTGGGCTTATAATTTGGCTTCTGGTTTTGAATTGAAATAAGCTTTATAGGCATGTATAAACTTCTAAGAATATACGCTTAAATGCGTAAGAAGCTTGACGTTTTCAATGGAAAAACTTTCATTGAATAACGATACCGATATAGCGAAACATAAGTACTCCCCGTAGGTAAACGAAAACATTGTTTAAGGAGAGGAATGAGAGATTAGTATAGCAATTCCAACAGCAACTTTGCAACCACATCGCACTTTATAGAATCACTCGTTAAACGGCTTTGACGATAGGTCTGAATCCTAAATTCGAAGTGGCTATTCAAATGCTATGTGATACCCGACCCGTGGCGTAATGGCTAGCTGACCGCCTATCACGCGAGAGGTTTGCGGTTCGAATCCCAACAGAAAACAAAAAAAAAATTTTCCACTGATATCGCCTTTCGCGAGGAGGTAAGTTCATTTTATTCACAGCTAAGTAGGTACACGGATTCATATTTTGAACGCTCAACCCAGATGTGGAATGCTTTACCCAATTCAATTTTCTCCACGCAGTATACAAATAGGGATGCAAACGATACATCGATGGTTTCAAAACATCGATACATCGCCGTTACATCGAAGTCAAACCTGAAAAACAACGGCAAAAACATCGGCATCGCACATTCATTTCCTAGAACATTCCGTTGATAGATGTGTAAATTGTAATCCTTAAACAAAAATGATTTTTAATCACTAAATCGCAACAACAATCTCACCACAAACGAAAAACAGCAAAATCAAGAGCTTGTAGATCTTATGGAAGTTAGTAGGTAGGTATACATATCTGAAAACTAATTCTGAGAATAGGGCATTGAAAAATGTTTTGCAACATCTATATTTTTTTTACAACGATGTTGCAACCCTAAATGCCTAAATGCTAGAATAATGTGGATCGGCATCTCCTTTCATCACATTTCTTTATTTCCTAACACCCGCTGCACTGTGTTTTCTAACATTACCTTTATGGTTAGTTCGAAATCGGCAAAAAAATGTAGGACCCCTTCATTCCCTCACAAGCAGAGATGACAGAGTAAATTACCTAAGGTAATCTACTCGAATAACTATACGCGTCGGGTAAACTACATCCCTGATTTGTTACATTTTGTTACCTACGTTTACTACCACCCTAAATTGGTTGAATATATGTAGGTACAGGTACTGTACATGATTTTTTTAAAATGTTAAAAAAATAGAAACACAATGAAATATTGAGCAGAACTAAAATTCTGTATTCAAATAAAAGGAATTATCTTTAAACACATCTATTTGAAAAGTTAACTAGAAAAGGAAGTGCATCTTCATCTGCACTGCACTACAGAGCAAGTTGCCAATATGGCCGTTGAGTTGAAAATAAAAACTCACATGGCATGGTTGTGAGCAGTGCGCTAGGCTCCGGGGCTCCAGCCTCCACGCTCTGTTGCGCCTCCCTGTTTATTTATTTTATTTTATTCAAATGCTACCAACTTGACGATGACTTTTTCTTGGCCATCAAACCCTAAATAAAATGTGGATGTTGTGCGCTGTTGACATTTTGATCTATTTCACTGCTTTTGCCGTTTTTGTAACTGAAGAAGACGAAGTTAAAATTGCTTAGCCAATCTGTTTCTCTTTTAAAAGTGTGAAAACGCTCATTCTATTAATTAACCTTCTTCTATGCTTCGTAAAGTTATCGTTCACATCTGTGGAAGAAGGTCGGTACTAGAAATATGTTTCTTTTTAGGTTTCCCAGCAACCGCTGCCCGCGGTTAATGGATAATCGGGAAATTCAGTAAAGAAACTCGTTCAGGTTTTTCCAAAGCGCCAGCTTTTTTTCCTTAACATGTTTACTATAAACCTTTAACCGAACTATGGCTTTTATATTTGATCATTAGTTACGTATTTTTTCAGACTTCAATAAATTCGCACCTGCTACCAAATGAGTTAAGACGATTGGGATAGAAGTCACAAGTACCGTCGGCATAATGCTCAAAATAAAGCAAAGCAAATATTACCTACGCTTTAATTCATTTTAATTTAGGTTCTTCACTTCGTGCTTTGTACTTTCGTTGACTGTCTTGAAGAAAACGTTGCCTTTTATTACAGCCAACATTCGATTTATGTCAAGGCGAAAGTTAAGCAATACCCGAAACAAAACATTAGCTTATAGACTTGGAACCTAGCGATTAAAGATTAATTTCAAGAGCTACAACATCAGTTATAAGTACACAGCTAGACTGGTACTCATACCTACTCAACTAAACAAAAACACCAACAGTTTAAGCCTAAAAGCCAAACAAACATGCAGCCAGCCTCCTGTCCTGTGTGAAGCATCCACATTTTTCTTTAAATCATGTGGATGATGGGTAACAATGTGTTATGTGTACCCTACCCAGTACCTACCTAAACTCACATTCTCTTACCATTCTTATCAATTTAATTTCTCTTACTTCCACCGATATGGCGAATAGTGATGGCGATATGCCCCATTTGCTCCCCATTCCATTTTGTGAGTCTGAGTATCCAACCAACTCTCTTTTATTTCTCTCAAATCTGACAAGCGCTCTAAGCTCGCTCCGTCTCCTCTCGTACTCCACTCATATCTCGAGAATCCCAAAACCGGATAGACACCTACATTCATTGCAGCATAGTGGTGGTGGTTGGTGGATTGGAGCTAAGGCATTTCAAATCGAATTAAATGCATGGCGACACTTTGGACATTGTCGGCAAACGGGTCGGGCAGTAGGTAGTCCAACTCACATAAAATGGGGGGTAGAGCAGCATAGACGACGACGGCGACGACGATGATGATGACGACAACGACGACGACTACGAAACACACACAAGAGCCAGAGTCACCATAGAAAGCCCACGTGTTTTCTCTGTTTCTCTCGTTTGGAGGTTCAGTGTCTTCTTTTCTGGCAATGGAGATTTTGAGTGCGCGCGATTGCAATGTGACACAAAATCGCGCTATGGCGACGAATGGGAGCCCAGTCCCCCTCGAAATTGTCGTTGTGTGTGCTTACGATTTGGTGGGACGAATCGAATATCCAAATCTCCACATCCGAGAGGGAGATGGTCAGGTATTTTCTGAGAACGTGAACAGGTTCGAGCGAAATAGAGAGCCCCCAATGTGTACCTACTTACTAACGTATACTTATATATACTCTTCCAGAGGCATTAATAATGTTGGCTAAAGAGGCGACACTAGCGACAAATGCGACCTGTGCGAGAGCTGCTATAGCGTTGACCGTATAGGTAGGTAGGTACCCAGTTAAGGTAGAAAAAAGTAGGCACCTACACAACTTGTGCTGGAAGCTGCAAGTGTTTGGTTTTTGTTTACTTGTGGCTAAATCCGTGGGAGCGGCTTTGGTGACAATATAAGAAATCGAGAAAAGGACAACTAGCACACAGGGGGTAGAACCTCCTCTAGCTGGGGGGCTGTGTAGATTTTCTGTGTGACATAGTGCGATAGAGACGAGGCGAGGTGTGTGCTTTTATGGGTGTAGCAATTGGGTCGAGACGATGGTGGTGGATGGCCTCGAAACGTATGTAGGTAGGTGCCCGTTCCGTATAAAAAGGTCAATTCAATGAATAGGAGTTCTGTGGAGTCTTTCAATCGGGTTTCCTTTTTTTGGAAGGTAGGGGATACAATTGGGATATAGGTACCTTGGAATGAGCAACTTCCTTCTGTTTGAAGAGATAGAGTAGGTATAACAACCGTCTTTTGGAATTTTTTTTTATATTGGGCTTGAAATGCAAGCGTCAAATGCATTGCAAATCTTTCAAATTTGGTCTTCTCTAGGAGAGACAAAGAAAATCTTTTGAAAAGGGAAGGAGAAGGAGAGCTGGTAGCTTTTAAAACGATTTTTGAGGCTAGATTAGCTCTGTTCGCTTGCTCCCGCATCCCATTTTCTAAGATCAGAGAAACTGGCCATTTTAGTTCACAAAAGTAGTCAAAACTTACATCTAGGTATTGTCGGTTTGAACAGAGGGCGGCAGCGGAGCAGTGGTCGATGGTTTAGTGGATACTCTGGATGCATGGACTCGTTTACCTCACTACGTAATTATCTTCCCTTCTTCGAGTTTTCCATCAGCTTCATCTGGCCACCACATTTGACTATATAAGTGAAATAACAGCCATTGCGACTGTTGAGTTCTTACTGTTAAGACCTTACCGCTGGAGGGGGTATTTTTTTTTAAAGAGATCAACCAACAGTTTAAAAATCTTAGCCTTCGATCTGAAAAAACCTACTCATGGATCATCGTTACCGACACCAAATCACAATGCTGTCATATTGATTTCTCATTAAATCATTAACGAAGGAAAATATCTGCAACCTCATCAGCAATCCTTCTCAAGACAACTTCATTCATGAAAATATCTTGCTCGAGTTACTAATTCTCTTTTTGTGTCTTCTATTCAGTTACTCAAATATCCTTTTTCTTTCTTAACACTGAGACAAAGACCTCTTTGTCGTTGGCCGCGGAATCATAAAAAAATAAAAATAATAAGCAACCTTATAATAAAATTTAACGAAGAAAAAAACCCAAAACTCACAAAAGTCCATTTGAGTTTAACCCTTTCCTTTAGTTCGAGGATAATCCAGAAATAACGACGACATTTTTTTCGGTTTGAATGGCGTGTCCTCCTCCGTGCAAGGATATATCTTATCATCATTATAACTATTTTTGCTGGTTTTACGACATCCTCTATCGCAACATGCCAAGCGCATGCAAATACAATCCGTCATAAAACCGGTGCCTATACAATACAACTCTCTGGTTCGGGGAAGGTTTTTAGATCTCGCAGTCGCAGCACTCAACAGCTCGCATTCTCGCAGGACATGCAAGACTCCGACAAAGAAGTGATCCTGATTGGTTTACAGCTTGATTTTTATGGTTGGCATTTGGCATTTAGTTTTAGGTGATGTGATCTTTTTCTATATTTTTGTCCTTCTTCCTTGGTGTTTGGTTTTATTGTAGTTTTTTTTTTTTTTTTCGTATACTACGAGTGCAGGAACAGGTATGTCTCTATACTTGATGTATTTGGAAATTAGAGAGACGACATGAAAGGGTTAAGAGAAAATAAAAGATGACGCGCAGTGCCATAAACGCGATTGTTAAAGAAATAAAAACTAAACAGACGCGCTAAGCCCGAAATGAAAGGGTTAAGGATCGTACATTAACACCCCGATGATAACTGTGATATTATCTACCTCTGGTTCTACGTATAAATATCTATACGAGATGCTGAACATCGTCAACGAAGTACCTATAGAGGTAAAAGAATGAGTCTCTTGTGATGGTTGTTTTTCTTTGAGTAAATATATCCTAATGAACGTAGGGACAATAAATCCGAGACAAAGGGATCGTTGCGCGTTTCAAGTTTCAGGTGTGTCGCGAGTTTGTATTTTTATAAATGTCCCAATCTCAAGTTAAGGGTTAAAAATGTGCAGATATCTACTCTTCGTAGGACTTAGCCCTTTTTACTTATGTTCCTTACCCTTTTTCGAGTTGTAAAGTAAATGATTATGTGAGTTTGTCAATGATAGCGTAGATTTGTGTAGGTACTCAGGTAGGTAGTTGTTGAATGAGTAAATGTAGGTATAATGTAGGTAGATACGTAAGCAACAACGTTACTACCAAATTGTTTTCAACATACCTATATCTAGTTCTGGGAAATGGCGGACTTTTAAACTTTTGGAGATATATATGTTTTGAGATAGATACTAGGTATAGGTATGGAAGTGAAACATCACTGTTTGGTGTTTAAGTGCCTATATCAACAGCAGGCGCCCAATAGAAGGTTGGCAGTCGGCACTATTTGATTGAACTTTGTCGATTTGCGTAGGTAAGGTACTGATTGATGTTGCTTAGCTGAAGTTATGGTACAATTGTGGCAAAAGTGATAGGTAGGTATGATTTTATACAAAAAGAAAAGTAGTGCTTTTTGAGTCTAGGTCTCTAAATTGCCAACACTATTTCTATTGGTATGGGATCAATAGGATTTGCCATTTCACAATAAATTGTCTTGCTTCAGAAAACTCTTGCAGATTGTTATTGTCGATACCTATACGGCTTTGCTTTAAAAAGGTCGAAAATTGTAATCAGGAATGCATTTCAGTCACCTGCGGGGCCTGTGTGGCCGAAAATACTTTTAAGCACTAATGACATAAGAATGTCTTTTATTTAAAACCATTACCATGATAATTAAAGTTATTTTTAGTGCTTTATTTCATTTTGAATTTATACGAAAAAAATAAATAGGTAGTGAGGCACAGCAGAGCGGAGAGCCCCGAGGCCTAGTGCATTTTCCACAATCATGCCTTGTGAGGGAATGGAGGGGACCAACAATTTTCTGCCGGTTCCGAGCGGCTAATTGAGAAAGCGCTTTTAATGGCAATGAATTTACTAACGTATGACTTGCCAATTCCTCGCGAAAGGCAATACCTACCCGTGGAAAAACATTTCTTGGTTTCTGTTTCTGAAAAACGAATTTCCCGCGTCTAAAATTTAGAATATCTTTCTGATTTTGCCGAAAATTCCAGAGTTTCTTAGATTAGATTCTAGTATAACTTACAAAAAATATAGGAATAGTTAAAGCAGTGGAAGCCTTTAGTTGAATGCATTTCCAGGACATACAATTTTATAAAATGTTTGCGGATATTGCAATGGATCATGTGAACGATGCGTTTTAATGTTCTTATTAGGTAGGTACATACATATATTATTAGCTATGCTAGCTGATCCGCCCCACGCAGCTCCGCTTCGAAATCCGCTGCGTAGTTTTATAATGATCTTAGCAAACAGATAGCGGAAGCAACTTCGTTTTATTCTTTATGTAAGGAAGCCTTGTATGCTGGTGATGCGAAACGAAAATTTCCGTTGGTCTCCACATCCATGAGGAAATCGTGAGGGCTATCGGCTGTTTAGACAAAGTGCCATAAAAAGTTTTTAAGAAAGATCAAGCGTTTTTCAGGTCAAGGTCTTAAGACTTACATCGGTCTTTCTAGAGAGGCACTTCTCGGTTGCCCTTTAATTTCTAAGTAACAGCGATTGGTTAGAATAAATCTCCGTTTGATTTCCACACTTATTTTCCGCATCTTTAGCAGACCATTGGTTGACAAAGGTTTGTACTACCTCGAAGTTATGTCTGCCTTTTGTGACTTTTTGTTTAATTTGTCGATTGTCTCTGTTCTTGCTTTATAACCTTAGTTTCGGCCTCATTAATCATTGAATCCATTTTATAAATACTTTTGTTTCAGTTCTCGCAAATTTAGCTTTTTGTCGTCAATATACAGACATTTGAAAGAGTATAGACTTCTGTATAAATTTTTGACCACCATCTTCTCAAGTATGATGTTAAAGAAATCGCATGAAAATTTGCCGCCTTGTTGAAAGCCTTTTTCGACATCAAAGGTTTTAGTGAAGTGCTTACCGAGCTCGACGGTGCAGCGGGTATTCTCCAAAGTCATCCTGCATAGTGGTACGAATTTTGCAAAAACGCCAACACTAGACATGGCTCTGTACAACTCTTCTCTGAGAATACTGTCAAATGTAACTTTGAAATCGATAAAAAGATGATGTATGTATATATACATATTTTACTCCCTGGTTTTATCCAAGGTCTGCCATAAAGTGAAAACATGGTCGGCTAATTACTTTTGTGGTCTAATACTGATGACGACCTAAAAAATGATTGAAGTGGGGCTTGAGATGTTCATAACAGCATACAAGATGTTTTAAGCAAAGGAAAGTAGGCTCATTCCTATTGTAAATGGCGAAATTGAGAGGTTCTCTCTTCCTTAAGGGTTGATAAACGATAAAGTTAAGATTTATAAAGCAAATCATCTTTCCAATTGATTTCTAGCTGCCTTGAAAAGCTGCACCTGTAGTCTTATGGCGAGATTAGCTTCTTCTAGGTGGGGAAGACGGTATTGTTGATTGTCGTTTAAGGGGAAGGGGGCATTCTGTCTGATAACAGCTTTAGTTCGAGGTTGGCCATTCTTGTTGATCTTTTTACCTTTTGCTTAAACTTCCGAGTCTCGTACCAATCATGGCATCTCTCAATTTCCTCTACCGAGACCTTCTTATGCTGGTTCTTTTTCCTTTCTTTTCTCCTTGTAAATCTTTTACTTGCCATAGGCAGCCCTTATTCTCTTTTGCATCAACATTTGTTATATTGGCTATATCTGCCTGCCTATGCATCCTTCTTCGACCCATGGGTTTCATTTTGGCGGCTCAGAACATCAACCCAGCTGTATATGTTATGCTGTCTATGTTATGCTGTCTATGCTTAGCAATTGTTTTTCCAAAGATGCCCTTTCCATAGACTTGCGTTGAAGTCTCGAAAGACGATATAGGACATTCCTCTTTGAGCAAGGCACTCATAAAAACAGTCTTTGGAATTATTGTCTTAATCTTCTGTGGGGCTCAGGATGCGTACTAGGCTTTGTTGGTAAATTTGGCCCTGCTACGGATTGTCACTATACCTACGCTTACTAACCGGATTTTGGCTGATTACCTTATTTCCCTTTCTTGGATGGCGTTTATATCTCCAATGCTTTTCCTGATTTTAAGGCTATATGTAGTCCGTCAACGGCTCTTATGTTCCAGAGGTCTACGCCCTTTATTCGCTTGCTTGGGTTGTCAGCTGTGAAACCAGTATTGTTATCCGAAGCCTTTAGTTGGATGCTTTGCAATCATCATAGGGTTTTCACGTGGTTAGGTGGTTAAGCCCACGCACAACCCCCATCTAGCTATTACAGATACGTACCTTGAATGTTATTTACATCACGCCGCACCTTCAAACAACAATAGGTGTGTTTTTGTCGCAACTCAGCAATCCTATCGGTCTAACGTCCAGCTAAAAATGGTCTCCAAAAGCTCTTTCAAAACGTCGATAACGAATGAGACTTGTAGTCTTTGAAGCCGTTCGTGTCCCTGCCACCAATAAACTAAATACATACATACGTGACATCACGCTTCGAACTCTTGTCATAATAATATCGAGGCAAACTCGAGAGCTATACTCGCAGGTATTTTTCTCTCAAACTGTCTGCAGCGATATTGTTAATTGTAGGAATAGATATTTCAGGGTATCCGACCAAACTTACCAAAGGGGCTTCAACCAGGCAATATGTCTTTTCTGCGGTGCTATAATTAAGACCGATAAACGGAACTAATCACTTAATTGGCTTATCATCGAAAAAAAAAACTCAGAGCCATCCAACTTATTCACACGATTTAGCTTCTTTGTAAGTCCAATCGGGCTTTATCTCAAACTCATCAATTAATTTATTGAAAGAAGAAAAGAAATATTCGGCGGCACCCGTTCACAAATACTTGTCAATTCATCCCATCAATTCGGTCACTTTTGGCCGAATTAAAAACAGATTTGCTTATCTCCATAGCCATTGGTCATTTTCATTTAATTCACTCCAATCAATAGAAAATAAATGAATTAATTGGAGAGCTTAGTTTCACAAGCCTACCGTCACGTCGCATAGTCCGCCGCTTCGTTGCTACAGCAATACCGTGCGCTAACAACACACAGTCTAGCGTAATTTTCTCTTTCCCCACAGCATCATTTGAGTCCACTTAGCAACCAAAATTAGCTTATCTTTGGATGTGCGTAATTAAATTCTCTTAAAGTGCAATTAAAATTGAATTTCTGGATATCTCGACAACTTTGGTGCGCGTGCAAGGCTTGTGTCTGTAAAACTTCTCCACTCTGGTCGGCCATTCATCGGTTCCCGCGCATTGTTTGTTTGTTTTCATTAACCAAATTGAATATTTGTTTCTTTTTATTGGAATTGGATAGAAAATTAATGACACACACACACTACACACACTATCTTCAGAGCGGCGCGGGTCGACTGGGCCCCTGTTTCTATGGAATATATCTGGAAATTTATAGCGTCTCTAGGAATTGTTATGTTTTGGGACCTGCTCCCGGAACAGGGAGACATTCTGATTCCGTGGAAGGGTTTTACGATCGCGCTACCGATCGGTACACGCAATAGTTTATTTTTGGGGGCATCCATTCATAAAAGATAACGGTTGTTATAAGGGAAAAGGAAATGCATGCAAGGTGTTTGCTGTTTCCATAAAACGAAGGCAGTATACAAATTCTTACCCTGGTCTGAGCTGAGCAATGAAAACGGAATGGAAAATCTAGAACTCTCCCATGAAGATGCACCTTTTTTGATACAGATAAAATGAAGATATCAACAGTGAATGATGTACGTGCACCACCACCGAAGACCGGAGAATGCAAATGCAAATTTGCACAGCACAAAAACTTGATTTTGACAAGCTAACCGCCCGTGAGCACGCACTGTCGCAAGTCGCATTCTTCTTCAGCGGCATACAAAAATGTATATTGCGGGGCATGGTAATTCGATTATGACATGGTCGGCAGTAGGCACGATGCAATGGTTTGCATCGCATTTTGCATCGGTTGGTTGGAGTTGATGATGCGCACTCGGCAAACATGCGTTTTACCAGTAAAATTGATGTTTTACTGTGTGGTAATGCAAATTGGCTGCAATGATGATGATGTCTTGATAAGAATCGTTGACACTTAAGAATGATGTTTGAGAACGGCGCGGCGTGGTCGGGTGGTATGAGTTCGTCTCATAGTCATTTGAAATGATAATTGCTTGAAGTAACATTGTTTGGGAGGGAAATCGCAATTTCCTTGCGTTGCGTGTCATTCGTTGCGATGGAGTTAATATTTTTCGAAAAGAAAACAGAATTCTTTGGAAAGTAAGTAGGTACTAGGCAGGTAGGTAGGTACTTGAAAGATTAGTGTTACAGATTAGATTAGAGTTGAGTTATCTGCTGCTTCCTCATATTAGATACTTGATTGCCATGCACGTCGGCTTAATTTAAAGAACACCTTTTTCGCTCACCTTTTGTTGCATGGAGGAAAACACTTTCGAATTAAGTTTGTCGAAAAGAAAGGTGCCTACCAATTTTTGCGATAATAAGGCTAACTAACTACTTGCAGAATGTCTATACTTGGAAAAGGAAAATTAATGTAATAAACCGTTCTAAGAGGCGTGTATATAATCTAGATATAAGTTTACGCTTTTCGGCATTGGGAACTGGATATGCCCCCACTTATGTTCTTGCAATACAACATCAAAATGTGGGACACTGGACTGAACGACATTCGACAAGATTGAATAAAATTGCTTCTGGTGGAAAGAGTGCTGTAATCTCAAAGAGGTGATACCTAGCCTACCTTCTACGTAGAGAAGAAATAAGTGATTTGTAAGCCATCTATAGTAATTTATTTTCATAATTCATACGTTATTTTGACATCGAAGGCTTCCTGCTCTAAATCTTGAAATGAAGTCTGTACCGTGACTCTGCGGAAAGGAATGAGTATGAGTAAGGTTTTCCCAAACAAAAAAGCTTTTGCAGTGGCAAAAACGACGTTAGCAGCACTTCTACCCCGTTGACAACAACAAATTTTTTTGTACCGTCTATATGTGGGTAATATTGTAGATCGCTGTATAAATTTACTTTGTCAACTAAATCTGCCGCTGCCGCAACTACAATCGGTATGTAAAGCCCAAAAACGCGGGTTTGAAAAGAAGATTAGGGCTGAAATTAAGCACCAACCGCCTCAAGCAACCCCCCACATAAACTCGTGGCTGCCCACTCAACATTTCAGACACTAGTCTGAGAGGGTTTCAGCGACAACGACAACGACAACGACAACGACAACGACAACGACAACGACAACGACAACGACAACGACAACGACAACGACAACGACAACGACAACGACAACGACAACGACAACGACAACGACAACGACAACGACAACGACAACGACAACGACAACGACAACGACAACGACAACGACAACGACAACGACAACGACAACGACAACGACAACGACAACGACAACGACAACGACAACGACAACGACAACGACAACGACAACGACAACGACAACGACAACGACAACGACAACGACAACGACAACGACAACGACAACGACAACGACAACGACAACGACAACGACAACGACAACGACAACGACAACGACAACGACAACGACAACGACAACGACAACGACAACGACAACGACAACGACAACGACAACGACAACGACAACGACAACGACAACGACAACGACAACGACAACGACAACGACAACGACAACGACAACGACAACGACAACGACAACGACAACGACAACGACAACGACAACGACAACGACAACGACAACGACAACGACAACGACAACGACAACGACAACGACAACGACAACGACAACGACAACGACAACGACAACGACAACGACAACGACAACGACAACGACAACGACAACGACAACGACAACGACAACGACAACGACAACGACAACGACAACGACAACGACAACGACAACGACAACGACAACGACAACGACAACGACAACGACAACGACAACGACAACGACAACGACAACGACAACGACAACGACAACGACAACGACAACGACAACGACAACGACAACGACAACGACAACGACAACGACAACGACAACGACAACGACAACGACAACGACAACGACAACGACAACGACAACGACAACGACAACGACAACGACAACGACAACGACAACGACAACGACAACGACAACGACAACGACAACGACAACGACAACGACAACGACAACGACAACGACAACGACAACGACAACGACAACGACAACGACAACGACAACGACAACGACAACGACAACGACAACGACAACGACAACGATAAAGTGCCTTCGCGAACAATTTTTCATGATTGTTCGAAGTGGCAAGTGATAGTAATGCACTCTCTCAGTATAGAACGCACCATGGTTCCAAATTTCCATCAGTTTATTTTCCCATAAATTGCGCTGCAGAACGAAACTCAGTGTGTGGTCGTTCCGTCCAACGATGAGTGGATTGCATTTCTTTCTTTTTAATCCGCATCAATTTCACTGATGGACGACGCAATCTGTTGAAAACAGAGTAAGAAAAGATATTTTCCATCATCATAATTATTATTGCCATAATTCCATTCGCCGGCATCTTTTGTTCCGAAAATTAAAGAAAAGGAAGAAATTGTGTCCCTCCTTTTAAAAGGATAAAGACGATTCCCTATTTTATGGCTGAGACCAACAAATATCCCTGTGCGACATTACTTACAAAGGCTATTTTAGTCCATTGTTGTATTGTCATCAAGTTATTCCTTCTGACCTCATCTCCAAAACACCATCACTAATTTATTATCAAGCAAAGCATCCTTGAAGGACTCTTCTAGTATCGCGATATGAATCTTCTCACTTCACCAGATATAAAAGGAAACCTTTTCTTATCTCATTTGTGTGTTGAAAACAACACAACCAATAATAGTCACCCTCTCCCTACACACAAAGTTTCTCATTTGATTCCTATCGACGACAAGACGGCTAATAATTTTACAGGTAAAACCGAAATGGTTACCCCAGAGTTGTCAAAATGTCCTTTGACATAGGTCCGAGTCCGAGAATAAAAATTGGCCCATTTGGTATTTTATTTGATAATAATTCTTGTCCTCTTGTGTTTGGGTGTAGATGCCGCTGCAGGATAATCCTTTAGCGCATGGCGCTAAATCTTCAAAAGGACCAAGCATCATCCCTTTTTTTGGTATGAGAGGTGCTTTGTTCAACTGATGGGATTGAAATGTCAACGACAATAGAGATTTGCATCTTGGATACAAAAAGGACAATGGGTGTAATTGGCCCACAAATAGGCAAACGTCGCGTCGGTTTGGAAAAAAAGATCATCCTCTAGTGAACCACTTGAACGAAACAAGATTAAACTTTGTTCGATTGGTGAGTCGATATGGTTCACCTTTTGTTACAATACAGTGAAAAGGATTATTGTCATGACATGACCATCAGCGCAGTGTGCAGCGTGTGTGCTTCCATTGTCAATAAGAGTCGTGTCCTTTTCGTTGTCATTGTTGCAGGAAAAGTTGATACACCAGATTATGAGGGATTGTTATTATTGGGAATATAATAGCACCTATAAATTGGCACACAAAATAAAATTTTCATTGTTCACAAGGACATTACATGGAAATAAAGAAAGAATGCCACTTAAATACTTACTGGCGCCAATACCCTGGATTTGTCTGGTTTGTGCTTGGATGTCCTAAGACCGTATGTCTTTTGTTATTCTATTCCGATAAGCAATCAAAGGACTTTTCTCCGTGTACCCAGGACAAACAATCTCTCAACATTCCTGAGTAAAAATACTTGTGGGATTTTAACGCCTTCTTTATTGGCAGCGATCCGATACCATATTCAAGCAAATACTCGAAAACGATGCCCATATGTCTACTCGGACTAACTGAAACCCACGTTGCCACCCGCCGCCGCAGCCGCGCACCGATTATTGCGCTAGAGGCTCTCTAGGCAATCTAACAACAACAAACAACTTAACACACCTTTTGGCCAAAAGTCTTTTCGGTCTTTTATTTTGGTTTAACTCGCAGTGCAATTGGATGCAATGATCGATATAAAAACCTCTGAGAGAAAGATCCAAAAGAGCGCCTAACTAAACTATCTGCCTTTCGAAAATGTTACCATTCAACTAGTTGTGAGCGCGCACTCGCGCATATTGTTTGTCCTGGTTTAAGGTACGTGTGATTTGGCCAAGCTGGTATGAGAACTTGTGTGTGTCCGCACAACACCCGGGAGACATGCTTTGCTTAGATCCTCAGCAGCTTCATCCTCCTCCATCTCCTGGCACAGCAAAACATTATGGTGTCTAAAGCCGCGTTGTGTTTGCAGACTTTCGCCGGCTATGTTGTGATGGTTGCTCCATGAGCACATTTGCAGATGTGTGTGCCTGGTGTTCCGCATATGGATATGTATACAAAGTTTGTTATCTCAATCTCTCATGAAACATGGTCCTTCTCTAAAGTGACTCCAACTGATGCTTGGTCTTGGGAAATATCGTTCTCGGTCCACCAGAATGGCATGGCATTCAAGACGAGCGGAGGAGGGCTTGAACTCAAATAAAAAAAGTATTTGATGGCTAATATGTGTTGCTGATATGAGGACATGCAATTTTTGAGCCAGTGGACAGGTTTCCTAGTCATTTATCCCCGCCAATATGTGTGTGACCATTTTCCAACCATCTGGAGGAGTATTATGCACATAGCCGCAGTTGGTTATCAGCGGGCCTAAGTGCAATTGAAAAGCAGGGTTTCATTTTATCGGCCTTCAAAATCATGGATTTACTCATTCGAAGTAGAGCCACATAGAGCGCTATAAAAATATCACAATGTACATTTTCAACACTGTGAGAAGTTCCCAATAGAACTCATTACTACAGTAAAAGAGGATACCTTTTCATTTCAATTGAACAAACGAATGTTTGCCCTTATATGAGCCAAGTCATGTATCATGTCCAGTCCACCCCTGTCCGCCAGCACTAGTCAGCATCATCTGTGCTATCTCTATCTGTTTATCTAAACCGTTTGGAGCGACTTAAAGGGAACTTATGGAATTATGTGGCATGTGGTCGCCGATGCTGAGTATCCATGTAGCGTCGTTCACTTCGCCTGAGTCCATTCCTTGCTGACTTTAAAATCACATGCGGATCATGAAATGAGCTGGTTGCGTCGCACGTTATGTTGTACACCTGTAAATCTGGTCGTTATCGCTTGTTAATTAACGAATCGAACATAAGTTCTCCTTGATTTCTTTTTCCACCCGATTGTAGAAGATTCTAACCTTTTTATTTGTTGTTGTTTTATTTTCATATATCCCTGGAGGGACCATATTTTTTATGCATGTAGTTCTGTGAACTGTTTTTTAATATGTGCGCTCCATGTGTGTGCCTTGTGGTCCGGCGGGCGCGACAGACATGGTCGCCCTCCAGTTGTGGTGCAATTGTAATTATTATTAAAGCCTTGTTTGGTGTCATGCAACTTTTTGGATTCACTATAAGTGGATGGATGGCGTATTATGATTGCATGTCCTGTGGCGATGTTGTCACATGAACTGTTTGTGCGAGCAGCGCACGGAAATTGCAGTGTGAATTACCTTTTTATAGTTGGACACTGTGATGTTCTCAAGGAGATTAAGTGTTTCGTGTAAATTCAAGTATTTCTTGGGGAGAATTGATTGCTTTTGCGAAAGAAGAGACATTTTTTGCAGAGTTTATATATAAAAGTCGAATTTTAGAGTTACATATTTCAATCTATCCATGGGCGGTATCTTAGCTGTGGTTTTGATTTTGAACAGTTATAGAATTATAAGAAATAAAATAAGTAGCTACTTATTAAGCTTTTGCTATCGCTTGTCGCTTATCATACCTACACAGCATGCCAAAAGCATGAGTTCTTAAAAGAAAATATTTTGCAATATTTTGTTGAAAGAGATGCCCGTGGCGTATTGTGACCTTGCCATGAAAAACGCTTTCTCGTTCGGAATTTACAAAAATTTGTATCTCCCCACTACTCCTTACCGAAGTACGGTAGTGAAACTTTGCCAGCTCTCGTAGGTTTATTTTAGCTACGAAAACACTTTTCCTCACTGTTTCGAAGAGAGAAAAACTAAACCCAACCTAAACGTGACTTTCCATCGAGGTGGTAGCTCTTTTATACAATCATTACAGTTTTCTCTTTTCTCAGGCCGTGTCCAGACTTATTGCATCAGTTTTAAGAACAAATGTTCTTCGGGTATCACCACCTAATGTTTCGGCATATCCTATCAGACGTAACAAACACACCTGGTTAGGTTAGGTCAGGCTAAAATGGCTGTCAGCAAAAGAACTGACACTGTTAGACCAATATTAGGTCATTATCAGAAATGTGTGACGGAGTACCTCAATCAGCTAAACCATTTAGAGCATTTGACAAAGCGTTAGAGATGAAGGGTATCTGTTTTCCCCGGATCGCATCGCTTGGATCCTCGAGGAAGCATTCTCCTAGATGCAGTTTTCTTTTGAGGGAGAGTGCAGGACATGAACAGAATAGGTGTGGAATTGTTTTTTTCTCGTCTAAGCAGCTTCTGTCGTTTGATGGAACGCAGAGTCTGGTTGCGTGTCTACCTATGAGGCATTGTGCGTTTTATATTTAATTTTGGTCATATCCGTTTTGTTGCACAAACCAGCCTGAGAACCAGAAATTACTATTTTATAATAACTTAAAACTTGAACCCTCAAGCCTCAACACAGTTCGTCTCGTAGTGACAGAAAACAGTATAAAGTGTAATCTTGTATGAAAATTATACAAAGGCAAAGTCTTCATCTGAGACCCAACTTATGAAGTTGTAGTATCATTTTCACTATATTTGCCGTGTTGAGGACTTAAGTCGTGTCCTTTTAAGATACAACAATAAATACTTGCTCTAATTCGCACTTCTTAGAGACTTATAGTTTTTTAGGCAGACAAATAATGTCTAATAAAGCGTTTTTCAAAATTTCTTGGGAATTTCTTTTCTGGAATCTTCAAAACAAGTAAACATACACAAATTTGAGCAGCTTGTTTCAGCTTAAGACTTCAACTTTCAAAACTAGTAATTATGCAAAAGGCTTCAATGATGCTTCGTTTAAGACAAAACGTGCAAAAAGATTGATTGAATGAGCTCTTGTTGTTTTGCTTAGGTATTGTTAGCGCTATCTTGCCATCTAAGTATTTTCAACGATTTTCCACAGTTAAATAGAGAAATAAATATGGTGGCGCCACAAAGCGGAAAAAGCATTTCTCGCAACAATTCCTTGTGAGAATTGGAGGTGACCTATAATTTTGTGCCGATTTCAAACGAGATCCGATTTAGATTCGAGAAAGCGCTTGATCATGGCGTTAAGCCCAACATCGCCATCGGAGCCTTGGCAGCAATTGGATGATTCTCGGTTCAGAACCTTGAAAATCAACGTCACAAACAGACTATGTCTTATGCTCTTCTTCAGCAAAGGCTAATGAATGATGCTTATGGTATTCGAGCTTAGATGGGGCTCTGCTTCGTTATGTTGGCGGTTTCAATAAGTTCTAATTGATAAGTTGTAAATGATATGTTCTCGTCGTCCCAATGGTGTTTGGCTAAAATGATGATGGAGGGGTAGGTTATTTCTCTGAAAGTTTCCATCCAGGAAGCTGTTTCATTTTTGGATTTTTGGATGGGCCTCTCGTGTAGTGGAATGGTGATTGAAGGGTGATTAGTTCTCAGGAGGCTTTGATTCAGAAAGCTGCTTCTTCAGATAGTCATTGATTCGTTTATCAACATTGCCAATGGCTTACAGCAGAGCTTTGGGTTCCTTGTTGTTATAGGGAGCTCCTGTTGTCTGCAACCTCTGTTGTTCGTTCATCTTCCAGCAACGACATTCGAAATGCTGGATTACGATTAGTACCAGAAGATATCGGAATTCAGAGGCTGGGTTGCCTCAAATTGTATTAAAAAAATCACTGGGCTGGGATAAGAATTTCCCCAGCATTTTAGTGCTGAGGTTGTGGAAGTATTAGTCTATTGGAAGAAATCTTGATACTGCTGCAGATGGAACTCATTTCCTTAACAACTGGAGGAGATACTGCATGTGAGCTATACTCAACGAGTAAACTACTCTATACGTCATGTGGTTGAGCTTATTTCCAGTTGAACTTATACTCTGCTTGTGTGATGCATGGGTGGTATCCGTGGTTAGCAATGCCTGCCTGTTGCGTGAGAGGTTCAGCGTTCGAATACCAGAAACATCAAAGAAAAAATAAAGTTTTTCACGGGTAGGTATCGCCTTTCGCGAGTCTCTCTCAAAAATAATAACACTGCCATGCCAAAACTCTTTCTAATTTAAATTCAAAGCTTATAAGGTTGTTCCCAGCAGCTGTCGCTCTGTGACGGGTTCCAAAACACAGTAACATGAGCAAAGCCAAACTGTAACCTCAATGCAAACGAACATGTATAACCAATACTTCCTCTGGTAAGAGGCAAAGGTGGCTATCTTTTGAAACTTACTGGGCTTCAAACAGCTTGGGTAGATTTTTGAAAGATTAAATCAGCGACTTTTTAGTTTAACTAAGCTGACCCCGGCCCTCTATAATCCTTACAACTCTATCTTCCTTAGCACATTCGAAATCCCCGCCTCTTTCATCTACTCCCTAATCGAACGTCATATAGCTCAATTAAATCTATTTCCTGAGTTCTGAGAAATGTTAATTCGAGTTTTGATTGCTTTGACTTCAACTTCAGTACCTGCCCCTTGTCTTAAACTATTTCTTTTAAATCACTCTACGCGCCAAAAAGAGGAATTAGCCTGTAAAAAGCTGAATAAACAAGGGTTTTGCCCGCACCAAAACTAAAAATTTAAGAGTCACAACATCACGTATTAATTATGTTAAACGTGCAACGACGAGAAGGCAGATGAAAGGCCGTTACAAATTTCCTGTGAATGCTCAAACTTAAGAATATTTTTGGGGCGGGTTCCTTGCAACTGAACTACATCTTGGAATTCATTGAGAACTCCAACAGATCTTTTTAGGAGGCACCCAAACTTAAAGCTCCACTTAATTCGACACCTTTTACCCCTTTTACATCTTTGCCTTTCTAAATCTCGAGGAGCATTATATTGTTCCATTACGATCCAAATGAGATGTCTCTGCTTTGACTGCTATTATACGGTGAAATTTGTTGCACGAAACTACTTCGAATTCTTCATTGTTCTGTCATCCCGTGTCGCAAGTGTTATTACACGATGAAATCCAGTTTCATGAAACTAGTTTCACATTTCTCTTTATCTTTTATTCGGTGTTTTTATTTTTGGGGAAAAATAGTTATCTAGTAGTGCCTGGTTGCTTCAAAACCTCTTTTATTGGCAATTGAAAAACAAAAAAGTCATTATTATTAGTATTTTTACTTATTATTGAACCAAATGAAACAGAATAAACAAAAACACGAACAAAGACAAAGGGGGCGTTCGAGAATCGTATCCGGATAGCTTGTTGTTGTTGTTTACGTGTTAAACTTTTAACAGACTCACACACCCATTTCAACTAAAAAGCTATCTAAAGGTATCCGAGTATTTTTGTACACCTTTCTAATCAAGTGATCAGCTGATAGAAAATTTATTTTTATTTCTTTTCATGTTGATTTTTTGTTTTGGTGTGCATTTATTTCAACATAAGAGTCTTTTAAAGCGAATGGGAAATTGAAAAAAATAAGTTATAATCGTCTAGCAATGATATTTTAAATGTTTTTCTATTTTCAAATATCGAATTTTAGTATTTCACTGCTGTTGTCTGCAGCAATCTGGAAAAAGATATCTGGATCGTTCAAAAAGGTATCCAAGATACGGCTATCCGATAGGTTTTTCGAACGCATCCAAAGAGAAACGTCAAAGCTGTTTCACGAAACCATAACCCATGCGACACACGGTAGCACATTGTTCATCTCTGTTTTTCGAACTTTCGTTCTCTTTTGCACTTATGGTGTTCGAACAGTTTCGTGCAACAAATTTCACCGTATAATAGTAGTCTTTCAGTCTCACCCTTCCCCTCCTATTACAACCTTACCGAACCAATGAGACATGGCAAGTACAAGGTACAACATTTAATTTGGCAGCAATGCTCTTGTGCTAAGAATACAGGTTATTATATTAGACGGGTTTAATATTCTAAAACGGTCAATAAGACTTTTGAGATTCCGATTTCAGTCACTCTTCAGATCAGTCATAAGCACGATTGGCAGTCAATCACGATTTTGACTATCATCATCTTTATAACGACTGTCGCTAGCGTAAAAACGACGATAGCGATTGTCATTACGACTATCATTATCGCACTAACGTGTGTCTGTTTTTTAACTGTGCTATGGTAGCAGTTACGATCAATTTTGATCGTATTTACGACCCCTCATAGGCAGGAATTCTAATCCCCATGAAGGTTGCGCGGTCTCGATCAAAATCGCTTGCGATCATAATTACGCCTGTCGCAGTTGGCTAGAATCACTAATATAAATCAGAGTAGCTTTCTAGTTCAATCGGGAACACTAATTCGCACAATAAGCTCCTCCAAATTATGCCCAAAAAAAAAACTCTAATGAAAGATTATGAGGTCTCATTTTGTTTTGTTCGTGTGTCTTTTACATCAAAAACAGATGACTGAAAAAAAAACTAAAAATGATTAATAAATAATAATGATAATCTCATCGAGTGTGCTCTATTAAATTACATAACCCTCATAACCTTTGATTTAATCCTCTGCAGATTATTTTGGTCTAACAGGAGGGCCCTCATCATATAATTACTTGCCCAAAAAAGATGAAAAATAAATAATCCACAGAAGCATCTATGGTATATGACAAAAATTGGATCATGTCATTTATGACAGACGTCCCAAAAAAATTCCCATGTTCTCAAGTTACTTCATCAGTGACAAAAGGAGGCTGGCTTGAGAAAGCATACCACGAAAATATTCTCTTCGTTTCCATGGCCTGTTTAACGCAATTTTTGCCAAATACATAGAAAAATTAAAGAAAAAGAAAAAGAACCAGAACCCGATTTTCCAAATGAAAAATTTTCACCAACTGTCGCTGCTCTGGGCCACCATATGCACCATGAAATCGAGGATCATCCGACCTCCCGACTCCATATCTATTTACTCAGGGTTCTGGGACCAATCCCATCATTTAAAAGGACCCTCGATTGACATAAGGATGCGTTCGCATAGTGCACACAGCCGATGGATTTATTTTTCTTTTTTCTTTTCGTAGGTAATCCCTTATGTCATCCAGCCATTCTCTATGACGACGATGATCCTTGGACATCTGTCTGCGCCATATTACATAGATACTCGTATATTGGAAAACGAGACACAGAAGAAGAAAACAAGGATCACAAACATGCAATAATACTCGTAGGTATATGATAGAGGTAGAGGTATTCTGCATCAGGGAAGAAATTATTGCACAAAACCTCATCATAATCATGATGAGGAGAAGCGTCATTATAACTGATGGTGATTGTGTGTCCCTGGGCCTTTGTTTGCGCTAAGTACTCCCGACCCATTTTCCATTGTCCTTATTGTGTCGTCCGGGTACAGCTAAAGAGAGACACAAAAAACATTTGGCATTGTGTTCAAAGGGATGGGAACTTGGCGTGACAACAAAAGATATACCTTACCATCCCTAGTGGGCTCGGGAATTGTTGTCGGTGAAACCTCTCTCTGATGGGTTGTTCCTGTTTATTGTTCAAAATATTGGAACCATATTGTATTTTTTCTGTATTCTTCTTCTTTTTTTTGTTTGTATATTGTCAAAAAGGACGGGGACTGTCCTTTGAAATTGTCTTTCTACTCGGAATGAATAGACTGGTTGTCTGACTGGTTGGTTAGGAGCACATAGGACGACATTTGGTGACATAGAGGACAGTCGTTGACAATGGTTTGACAAATTCCTATTTTCCCATTGGTTGGGAATAGACGACCAATAAATTATGAGGATGCTCTCAATAAAACACATTATGTACCATGAAGTGACTGCATTGTGACTGAGTTATGTACCCGCAACTTTCTAATGGTTGCTAAATGAGGAAGACTCGGGGACTTAGTTTAGAATATTGGCTGATTTTGGAGCCTGATTGCGTAAAAATGAGTTTGAATTTGCAGAGGTGAGTTGGGGCTGCAATGGCCACTTAGACTTGTACAACTTTTTTCAAGTGAAATTGGTCGAGTAGATTAGTGGTGGCGGTCTTCTTTTCTATTCTTTCCTTTCTATGTGGACTGCGTGGCGCTTTTACTTTGTACACCGTAGGTAAAACAATGGGGTCGCTTTTCCTCTTCGTTAAAACGCAGCACTTCTTGTTGTTGTTGTTCTTCCTCATTTCGACATACGAGCATAGTTCCTATAAAGAACAATGGTCGGAATGCTGCATCTTCTTGTTAACCAAATAGACATTTATATCAGAGTTGTCTTTAAAGAAACGCAGTTAGTCTTCCATCTTCCTACAGAAAAAGTAACTCTCTACTTGCACATGGACCTCTTTATTATATTACACTTCATTATTAGGTCTTTTACTCCATAATTATGAATGTCAATGTCTGGAAAATGTCCACCTGCCCTTCCTGCTCGATATCTACAAATCCTACAAATGCATCCCAAAAAACTGATGCTGTTAGCGCGGTCATCATTGTCCTCGTCCTCGTCTTCGTCCATTGTTATTGCTGGCATTTTGATATTAATGAGCAGGACAGACAAAAAAAATATAAAAAATCAGAAATTCCATTAAAATTGGTCCCTCCCATGTGTCATACAGTTCGAATGCAACCTCCATTTCAGAACGTCCGCAGTGTCTTGTCCATATTCTGGGACTGGGACTCTTTTTTAATTTCCCGTCGTCGTCGTCATAATCATCATCATCAGTGCCACCGTCACTGTGACTCGTATATCGTATAGCCTCCAAGCATTTCACGCACCAATCCAGTCCAAGGGACAGGATATCGCATTTTGGCGTTGTTCTTTGGTGCTGCGCGACACAAAAATAGGGACCACTGCTGTCGGCTGCCTATTCACTCTTTTTTGTGTGTCTTGCTCTGGTTTTACAATACTTCACCATGGTATACACGATCACAAGAGATGACCATTCCATTCCACCGACGACCGTCTTAATTATAGGCCTCGAGGAGCAAAGTCAATCGTTTTATCCTTTGAGCATCTGCAGATTATGGCCAAATGAATAGAGGACCTAACTTGTCTCGGCGTGGTGATGAGCGGGAGTTGTTTTTTATTGTTTGGAAATACCTTAGCCTTTGTGAGTTGATATAGGGTCATTAAAGGCTCTCTGGAGATAGTTCTTCGTCCTTCTTCGTCACAGAATGGCAATATCATCTTGGCAACACCCACTAATGCTCGCGCTCAGCCTAAAAGCATTTAAAACAAAAATTCCATAACGGACAGTTAAAAAGGAAGGCTAAAGTCGTGTCCACCCCACTGTCTGGGGTCTGGGGTCTGGGAGCAGGATACACTTCCTCTGATGCTTCTGTCTCATCCTTAATGGAACTTCTTCCATATCGCTAAAACAAAAAGAAGTGCTCTTAGGCTCTTCGTCTGCACTTCGCTCTCCTCTCATTCGTTTATGACTAAACTTAGTCCCGAATCTCGATCGTTTTGCTTTTTTTTTTTCAATTCTCATAAGCAAAAGAGTTTTTATTGTGGGAATGGAAATATATCGGTTACCACCGGAATAATATAATTTCGTTACGAATTTTATGGGACAGCCATAGTATTGGCTGTGGAATGACAAATGGATGTGGAGCCTGGGCGAATAATAATAATTAATCCTTTCAGTGGTGCGGGAGCGTTATATTTACGTTTCGTGGAATAAAGGGCAAATAAATTTTGAGATGATGAAGGCCTTTGTCTCGCACAGAGTCCACAGTCAACTCAACTTTGTATGTTTACATTTTGTGGCTATACGAATGTTGCTAATGGTGTTGGGAATAATAAAAAATTTAATATAGATTTGAGCTTGATGCTGAGAGGCATTTATCATTTAGTTATTATAAGAAGTGGATTTAGGTAAATTATTTTGTGAGCGAAGTGACAGCTTGGGAAAAGGCGAAGACAGGAAATTGGATTTGAAATTTGCGATTCGCATCCTGGCGCAGGGTGAATCTTCAAAAATGTCTTCATTGCAGGTTTGTTATGAAAATTTTGTTTAACTGATTGTAAGACAATCAGTTTTTAGCAGTGATTTGAGAAAAGAACGAAGATAGTTAGCAAGTAGGAACATATTTATGAGACATCGTATAGGTTAGACAGCAGCCCAGAAGGAAATTTTTTAATCAATGAAAAATAGAGGAGACTTCATCTGGAAATCATGTGGCACTTTCATAGAGTTTCATCAAAGATGTGCAATGATTATTGATTATATGAATGAAAAATCATACTTTGTTTTCGAAAGAAAAAAAAAAACAAAACATGAAACAGAAATATCACTTTTGACATCATTAGCGCTAATGAGTAATGAATAACATGCAAATTATTGTGTGTGGAGGTGCCTCTTTTTTCAATGATTCGGCAAGAAATAAAGAGAACGACAGGCTGGTGATTATTGGTGACTGTTTTACTAGGCTAGAGGAACTTCATACCATTTTGAACCCTGAATGAATTTTTTGATGCAGTTTTGTGGAAGGATAGAAATAAGGCTTAGCTCTTCGAACAAGTATTCTTGAGTTCTTTTAGAGCACTTAAAGAGGAAGTTGAGTGATCCTGCCCGCTGCCCGGTATCCTCTTTATAAGAGGAATATTCTAATGCACTTAATTGGTGTGACCCACGAGAGTGCCAATCAGCGGAGAGGGTCAAAATCTGGTAAGCTAAAGTCGAAAATCTGTTTTGTTGTTGGAAGTATAACTGGCCTTTGGTTTTTGATTACCCGCGAAATTCTAAAAATAACTACCAACCTGTCGTTGACAGTTCTTACAAAGTTTCGCTGGATTCTGTTTTTCTCTGGCTTCAGAGAGTGCAGAGTTGCCGAATTCGAATGATGACCCGATTTGGGTTACATAGGCCGCAGTAGTCCTTCAGTGTCCTTCACCTCTGGAACCCAAATTAAAGCTTCGAGGTGCATTGTGCTTAAGTCGCTGTGACACACTCCTAATAATTTAGATTGTGTGATCATGGATGCTATGATTTCTATGACCGCCTGGCTGTCTATGAAGATGTCGATGTTTTCACCGATCAATTTTTGCGTAGTGATATGCTTTGCGGCTTCAAGGACCCCAAGTATACCTGCTTTAGCTTCGAAGACAATGCAAACGTTTCGAAGCTTAATTGTTCCACTTATAGGTTGATAATCTAAGAAGATTCCAGAATCCAGACCCTACCACGTTATCCGTTTTGGAACTGTCTGTGAAAACGGAGACATTTGGCATTTATAAACCAGTTTTCATTACATCATTCCCTTGTCATAATATTTGTTAAGGACACTGTGTTAAAATCAGTACGAAGAGGGGTGTAGTCTGTTGATTGTTACGATATGATTCATTATAGTTTTGCAACCTGATTGACCTGCTTTCCAATTGTTACATTACTTCAGCCACAGTGCGCTTTTGGGCGCCATGTCTTTGGTAAAATTATTCAGGGGAGATGGCGACAGGAAAACCTCTTAATCTGCATTTGATGTCGTTCTCATGTCACTTGTTAAGCCAATGCATAAAGTCTTCAGATTTAAGTCAAGTTCTAGAGTTCTGACGCCTTATCTAATGATGCGGCCACCATACACCACCATGTACCTAATTCCAATGATTGGATTATGACCAGATTCACATTTTTCTCTACTGAAAGTGTAAAAGGCCATTTGGGTTTTCATCTCTCCTTCTTTTAAGTTTTCTTTCCAGTTGAGTTCAAGAGCGAGAACATTTCCAAAAAAAATTTCCAAGTAAGTTAATTAAGTATTGGAAGACATAAGTAATCTCTGCGTTACACACAACACGCGTTTTTGCATACATAGCACCTCATAGGAGCTGGTCGTACTCTATTTTATCATTTTCGACGTGAAGGCTTCCTCGGATCTCGGTAATGTTAGCATCATTAAAGGCTTAGTTTCTGCAACTGGCATACGAAACATCTTCATCATCCTAACTTACTCTCATACTTTAAGTAAATAGTGGAAAATACCGGGACTAATGATCCCTGAGAAAGGTCCAGAAAACTTACTCAGGGAAGGAAAAGAAAGGCAGACCACAATACTCCTGGGACAGACAAAAACAACGACATCTGCATTTGGTTGGCTTCATGGAACAATTCAAAACCAATATACTTTCCAACGATTTCTGAGGTCAACGAGGCGTATCCTACGATCAATAGTGTGAAGCAGATGAGCAAAAGTGTTGTGATCCCTTCTAACATCAATGACTACTCCATTATGCTGTTAGCAGAGGTGTCTTTGATTTTGAAATGTATATTTAAGCTTCTCATATAGAATATGCTTTTAAGACTTTGCATATGTCCAACCTTTCATCTTCAAAAAGTTCTTTGGTGATCAGCAATACGCAGAACTCATTCCAAGTTACACAAACAAAATACCGCTTCAACTATCGAGTGCTTCGAAGTTGGGAGAAATCGCAAGTCTCTTGGCATAAACTAGAAATAGGAAGACAGGATGCTAAGTTAGAAAGCGCTTTTGGCGGCAGTATGAAATTTATACTCGGAGGACTTGCCGATTCCTTGGGAAAAGCAAATACAAATAAAATCGGCATCAACCTTAAACGTTAAATAGAGGAAACGTAGATGAGCTCCCCGACCCTTTTCACTTTGACATTGAGCAATTTAGAAGAACCACTGCTTTGACAACTTATCTAACACTATATTTTTTTAGAAAAGCATTATTCCAACAATTTACGCGTGTCTCCTTATATCAATTACTTCTTTTCTGCAAGTGTACACACTCTTGACCAGCGGGAAATATGGACAAATTTACTGAAAGCATAACTCGAACGAGATCAATGCGAGTGTAAATGTTTTGGTCAAGACACAAACGTTGTACACACATTTTCATCCTTCGCACGTTGCCCGCCATCGCGCCCAGATCGACCAGATCTATTACCAACTCAAAGCCATAAGCTGTGATCCAATCGTATATTACCATTACCACCTCCCTTTGCCAAACTGCTGATCTTTGCAATTGGAAGCTTCAAGCCAACATGAATGGGAACGACGGATTTGCCAACGATATGCAAGGAAGTTGCATTATCCACTCGCTGTCTATATGGGATATAGGTACGAGTACATTTGCTGCACTGCGATTTATGAGTTATGAGCCTCATGCGACTGTTTCGGCTGCTGCTGCTTCGCACTGCACATGATGGTTGTTTCCAAGCGGCAAATATGAAATTGAAGCACCTGTGCTGCCTCTGAGATTGAATTGCACCGGCATGCAGTCAAAAGAAAAAAAAAGAAAATACTGAAATGCTGTGTTTTTGCGAGATGGATGAGGAGGCATGTGGATGGCACAGGGTTTGTTGGTTCGTTGTCTTTTCCGTCCGACGCTCTAGGGTGACTAAGGAAGTTGTGTTTTTTACGAGAAAAACTAACGAAATTATGGTCGTATAGTGTGGGGTGAGATCCCGGAATTAGCAAAGAGTGATACCTTCCCGGTGTACTCTTTAATTGCAAGACAGTCAATTGATTGAAGTGTAATTCAATTAAGGTTCTAGCCTTTTGTATTATAGTTACCATTTTACCCAAGCTTACCCTACGCCACTGAATGCTGGGTCTGCCCTGGTGCGTTACACATTGTCTCTTTGCTGTTCGCCCGTAATAACGTAGTTGGCTTCGGGTGAACGGGTTTTTTGCGTGCATGATTATCAAGATCGATCTCTGTGAGTGGCCGACTGGTCGGCCGCAACGACTCGACGCGACGACGATGACGACGACTGTCCGAACACCAAGAGGATGACACATAATGATTGGTTCGTTATGAAAGATCGCTCGCTGGCAGAGTGCGAATATTGCTTATTCTTTGCCTTGGATTTTATTGCTTTGCAATCACACAAAATATAGCTCCCAACCAAAGTGTATACGAGTATGTGCGTTTAGCTAGCGATAGCTAGTACCTACATTCTTTTGAGAGAGTCAGTGATTCCTGATTCAAGTGCTAGAGGTCGATCATGATGTGAGATGCGGTGCAGTGCTGTATCATCTGCCTGAGCCTGATGCCGTGTGTATTACAACAACGTGCGATGTGCAGTTTGGCGTGTCACTCGGTCGTGAGAATTAGATTTAATTGATTTCCACACGGTGCAGTCCGGCAGCAGACAGCACAGAAGAAGAAGAAAAGCAGCATCAGAAGAGTTTGCGACGGAGCCGATTTGGCGAATGAGATCGACCGGGTGAGTTGAAGCCACTTGGTAAAGCCAACTGAAAACGAGGAATTTCAATTATGGTTCTGTGCGTCAAAGCCGGAAATTAGCAATGGACACATGGACTATGGACAACAGACGCATATCATACAGGGAAGTGTATTAGTGTGTACCATACTATGATGGGAAGCAAATGATGGATTCTCATGGGTTTGAAAGGTTGGACGTGACCTATGGACTCTACTTCAAAATGAATCATACATTGTGACAGGTGAATATTGTTTTTTTTTTTTTTTGCTTTGGTGGGCTTTAGGCGATAGCACCTAAATGTTTTGACCCTACAAAGGCAGCTTCAAAACACTGCAGATGTCTAAGGTCTGTTTGAATTTCTACTTGAAATGGAGGACGCTTGAGGAGCTTAGCTTAGCTCCAAAATACCCCTACTCGGTAAAACTGCATCTTACAAAAGTAAGAAGCTTAATGAAGGAAGCTCTTTTAGTTTAAATAATTAAGCTGGTTTTCGTGTATTTCTGAGATGCAATCCTTCCGAAGGTGAGTTCATCAGTAATGCTTCTTTTGCACTCTACCCTCTTTTTAATGTCAAGCCGAATTCGTCGCAAGTACCAGTTTATATTTAGGATAGACGGGTCCCATTTCAGAATCAAAAAGGAACTACATATGTACATTGAAGATTGAAGTGCGTTCCCCTATAAAGGTGTTAACTCTTTCGGTAGAACCGCCTTCCAAATTTTGACGGAGTAGTTTTCAACGTCATCCTCTGATAAAGCTAATCAGATATCAGTTTGGCAAGAATTTCAGAGTTCCAATTGTGCGATAAGTTTTTCCCTTTTACTTTCAAAACAAATGAACAGGCAGTGGGCTACATTCATTTAGTCAGAAGTCTATACTCCTGATCTTGCAAAATAGGAAGATTTGGCACTTATGAAGACCAATAAGTGCATCATTGTGGTCGAATTTCTGCTCACTAGTTATCCTACTAATATTATAAACGTGAAAGTTTGTATGTGTGGATGTATGTTTGTTACTCTTTCACGCAAAAACTGCTGAATGGATTTCAATTAAACTTTCCAATAATATAGCTTATACATCAGAATAACACATAGGCTACAATTTATCCCTAAATTCCCTCGGGAACGGGAACGTATACGGGAACTTAGAAACTACAACACCGATTTCAAAAATTTTTCCACTGTTAGAATGCTTCATTATCCCCGAGTAACATAAAAACTAATTCATCCCCATATTCCTACGGTTCCCTATATTCCCACGGGAACAGGAACGTATACGGGAACTTTGACACTACAGCACCGATTTCAAAAATTCTTTCACCGTTAGAATGCTACACTATCCCCGAGTAACATTAAAACTAATTCATCCCCATATTCCTACGGTTCCCTATATTCCCACAGGAGCAGGAACGTATACGGGAACTTTGACACTACAACACCGATTTCAAAAATTCTTCCACCGTTAGAATGCTACAATATCCGTGTGTAACATCAACTTTAATTCATCCACATATTCCTACGGGAACGGGAGTCCTTACTAATATAATAAGTGTGAAACGAGCTCTGTCTGTCCGTCGTTCTATGTTACCATCTCCCGCCCAAACTAATAAACCGATTTAAATTATATTTTGTACAAAAATTGTTCAGAACCTGAGGAAAGACATAGACTATATATTTGTTCCCTATACCTATTCCCACCGGAGCAGGAACATATACGGGAACTTTTACACTAAAGCACCGATTTCAAAAATTCTTCCACCGTTGGAATGCTCCATAATCCCGGAGTAACATTAACTTTAACTTATCCACATATTCCCACAAAAACGGTCACCATATTCCCACGGGAACGGGAGTCTTTACTAATATTGAAAATGCGAATGTAGCTATGTCGGTATGTTTTTCGTATGTCTCCCGTTCAAACTGCTAAACCGATTTTATTAATTTAGCTACAGAGATGGTCTAGAACATGCGGAAGGATAAAGGCTATATATCTATCCTTATATTCCCACGGGAACGTAAATAGGAATTCAAAAATTACGATCTCAAAAGTATTTTCAACAGGGCTACAAAGTGGTGAAATAGGGGTTAAATTTTTTTTTTGGAAGTACCGCCATTTTTAAGGCTAGAAGTTTTATTTCCTAAAAAGTTAAAAATGCTGCTGAAAGTCACTATTCCACGCGGACGAAGTTGCGGGCACAGCTAGTACTTAATAGTTCGAGGTTCAAATCTCAAAAATACAGAATTGTTTTCCCGCGGTCATCGCTCTTCGCGAGCAATTGAAAATGACAAGTCCTCAGAGGATAGTTAAACCGTTTTTTGTTTGATTTCAATAACCCCCACCAGTGGTATGATCTAAATAGTACGTCCTTAAACAAATAGCGATGAAATCAGTAACAGCTGCTCTC